>OZ010615.1:51671128-51868352 GCA_963932145.1 Acanthosepion lycidas
AGGAGACCTCGGAGGCACATTTTTGAACGGGGAGTTTAAAGGAAACCACAGAATGAGTTCCAGTCTGCTTGTTGATAACAGAAAGATGTTCTGTTGGTAGACGGTTCTTTCCTAGGGGAGGAGTAGAAGGAGATGTTAACATACTATGGCATGATCAGAGTTACCAAGAGGGCAAAGCTGTGTAGCACAAGATGACTTGGGGTGGAGGTAAAACAAAGATTGAGAAGGGGAGCCTTACCACCCTGGTTATTGGGGAAATGTGTAGGAAATTTAACCACTTGTATGAGGGATTGAGTAATTGAAAAGTTAAGGATTTGTATGCTAGGCAAGGTCTGTTATAAAGTTTTTAAGCCACTTGGTATGGTGGAAGTTAAAATCACCAAACATGAAAACATGTGCAAATGGATGAAGAGAGATGGCCTTGTCTATATTATCAGAAATGCTATCTTTGGAGGATGGAGAATGATAGAGGAAGAAGAGGTAGCATACAGCATTGAGAGAGATAGATGGAGACACATGTATGAATGGTCTAGAGATTCAAGCCAGTCCATGACATAAACTCTGAGGCCATGCATGTGGGTTTTAGAGTCTTTTCTAAGGAGATGAAGGTAACCAGGGATTGAGAAATCAGAGGACGGGATAGAGAAGTTAAGGTTGATCTTGCAGAGAGTTAGTATATTAGGAGACTTCTCAATGAAGAACGATTCCACACTGCACACCAACACAAGTAAAATGTTTGTCACTTCAGCATTCCGACTCCAGAGTTTTCTATACAGACCTTCAGGGAATCACTCCTCCATTCTCTCATTTGATATAAAGAAAAAAAATAAATTAATAAATTAATTAATTAAATGATAAAATGAGTAAATAAATAAATTGCACTCTTTTTGTGTGGCCTTGTTACCACAAGCTATTATACATGACACCATGCTAGATAATTTCAAATGTACAAGTTCCATAATGTAGACAAAGGAATTCTAACTACCACACAGATACTACATTTTTAACTTTTTTAAACAGTTAAATTAATGTCAACCAGCTTAGATTGAGAAGCCTTATGAAAGAAAAATGTGTCTCCTGACTGGAATCGAATTTGTATTCCATTTTTTCTCCTCAGGGAAACCAAACCTATTGACCTGAGGTGGAAGTTGGTTGGAGAAATTTTGATTTACTTTCATTTAGAAGATATGAAAATGTAAGTCCTATAATATAGCGTTCAAATGTACAAGGTATGAAATGAGAGCATGAAAAAGGATTATGTTTAAATCAGCTGACTGCTCGTTGGCTATTGTTTTGGGCTTGTCACATTGATAGTGGAGTCTGTTCTCTTTCTGTATTCACAGGAGGAGGTTGTTTACGCAGCCTAATGGTTGAACAGGCAGTCAGCCATGATCCAGGTAGCCCCTATGGTTAGTATGTGTGTGTATGTGTGTGTGTGTGAGTGAAGTTTCTCTCTTTGTTCTCTCACCTCCAGTTTCTCTTATAGCCTATATAAGGGAAATGCACGGATGTAGTTGTAGATATCTGTGGCTAGTGAGAGTCATGCCAATAATGGCCAGCACTCTGGTATATTTGTGTTTTCAAATTTGTTTTGAATAGAGTGTGTCATGTGTATGACTTAGCTAGATGAAAATTGATGTTTTGTTAAAGATATGTGATGTGGGTGCCAAAGTTGGGCCCACAGAAGTAAAACACGGAACACAGATTAGAAGTAAGAAAGATATATTAACAACAGGTTACAGAGATAGTGTAAGCAGAGCTTACTATAAGTTAGTGTCCAACACTGGTAGTCATACTAGACTCTCACTGTCACTCTCTGTCAGTCTCTATCACTCTCTGTAGAGTGCTATGTCGACTACTTAATATAGGCCTGGAAGAGTCTATTGTGTAGGTAGTTTCCGGTCTCACAAAGCCCCCCTTCCAAAGAGTTTTCTTTTTGAAAAAGGAGAGAAAAAATAAAACTGTTAATACTTTTTCCTCTTGGGATTTATTGTTTCTCAGCTGGAAGTAGAGATCTTGATGCATGAGCCACAGCTTTTCGCGAACCATCTGGCAGCTTATGCAATATGCAAGCGCCTATGCCGTATGAGCTTGCATCACTTGCGACTATGATGTTGAGACTAGGGTCGAAATGTGTGAGGGAGAGGTCTGAAGTAAGAGTTTTTTTCTTGATCTTCTCGAATGCGTCTTGGCATTCTGGGGTCCATGACCATGGTTTGTCCTTTTTTAAAAGTTGGTTGAGAGGCCCTCTCAAATTTTGCATGTTCTTAATGAAGCCTTGGTAAAAATTAGCTAGGCCGAGGAAGCTTTTTAACGCTTGAACGTTATCTGGGGCCGGCATGTTTCTGATCACGTTGGCTCTTTCTGGATCCGGCCGACGACCATCTTTATTTATAATATGTCCTAAGTATTTAATCTCTGGTAAGAAAAAGTCACACTTTTCCTCCTTAACCTTAAATCCGTATTCTTGTATCTTTTTGAATACGTTTATTATATGGTTCCGGTGCTCTGCCGTAGTTTTACTAGTAACTAGTATATCATCCAAATAGGCTGTTGCGTAGTCAAGATCGCCCAGCATGACCTGCTGGAAAATTGCAGGCGCAACCTTTACTCCAAAAGCCAGCCTATTGTATTTGTACAACCCTCTATGGGTGTTTATGCAGAGCAATTTGGAACTTTCTTCTTCCACCTCTATTTGAAGGTATGCGTCTGAGAGGTCGATTTTAGAAAAAATTTTCCACCATTGAGTTTATTGAAAATTTCTTCAGGGCTTGGGAGAGGATAGTGGTGATCTTGCAAGGCATCGTTTAAACCTGTGGAAAAATCTGCGCATACTCGTATTTGATTGGACTTCTTTTTTACGTAGACCGTAGGTGCTGCCCACTCGCTGAAATCTGTTTTAGACAGAATACCTGCTTGTTCGAGTCTATCTAACTCTTTATTGATTTGCTCTAGAGCAGCGAAAGGGACATTCCGTTTCTTTTTGAATACCGGTTGTGCACCGTCCTTCACCTTGAACTTAGTTTTCATTTTAGTACATTTCCCAAGGCCGCCAGAAAAAAACCTGGGGAAATTGTTGTTTGAGTTCCTTTTTTAAATTTACCAAATTGGACGTTGTACTTTGTATCTTGCGACAAAATGTACTCATTGGGCAATCCCAAAGATTGAATTTTTCTATCCAATCAGTTCCAAATAAGTTGTCTGAAGTTTTTAATACGTAGGCTTTTTGGTAACTCCATTTAGTATTACTGTAAGTATTACCTCGCCTAAAATGTTAATATTTTCGCCAGGTACGGATTTTGCTGTTTTATCCGTTTTTAATAAGGTCGGCTTGTTCAATTTTCACCAAGTACGCCAGTTAATGGTTGAAATATCAGAACCCGAGTCAATCTGGAATTTAATGGACTTATTGAAAATATCCACTGTTACATATTTTCTTAAATTCCTATCGAGAATATTGTCAGATTGAGCTTGCCTAATTTTATTTTTGGGTTTTCTCGTTCTGTTGGTGTACCAGCACGAAGTTAAAGTATGACCACTTTTATTGCAATTTTTGCAATATTTTTTGTTCTTAACTGGACAGAATTTCATCCAATGCCATTTACCACAATGGTAACATGGTCCGGGCGGTTTCTTTAACTTATTTGAGTTTTGGTTACTGCGTAATTTAGGACATGAGATTTGCCTTTTGTCTTTTTGAGGGGAATAGGAGGTAGACTTACTTCTGATTTTATTAATCTGTGTCACACCTGATTCCTCGATAGTGTTTGAGTCACGCTTTATAGATATTACTCTTTGACAGTCCTCTGCCAGTTTTTAAAGAGTCAATCCTTGTTCGTTCTCAAGCTTAGTCAGTACGCGTCGTCTGATTTCGGCGTCTTCTGCAGATACTAGACCTTGTGCGAAAATTAAGCACTAAAATCATCGGCAGTCAATTCGGCTAGTTTAAAATCATTACATAGCTTGTTCAGCGATGCTGCAAACGTTAGAAAATCTTGCTGGTTGTCTTTGACTGTGTTCAGGCATTTCCAACGTTTGTGGAACAAGGTTGTGTTAGGCCCGAATAATTCCGATAGGAGCTTAATCGTCTCTGAAAAATACAAGTTAGTCGTTTTCTTGGGTAGTATGAAGTCTACGAACCTACTATGTCCTGTAGTTTCCAGTTTTCTCAATAGAAGACGTACCTTTTTTTTTTACTGGGCCATTGTTCACAGTCTACGTTGAAAATATCTTCGTAGCGCCTGTAAAAAGCCTGGAACGTTTTGTCTTCCTCTGGTACGTATTCAAAGGTTTCCATTGAATTGTAGATTGTACTCTAGGAGAATATTGTATCTTTTTCAGAGTTTGACCCTTTTAATGCATTTACGAGTAATTCTTTAAGTTGTTTCTGTTGTAGTTCAGCATTCTGAAGCGTAATTTTTTGGAATTCCATTTGCTGTTTATGTAATTCCAAAAATAGTTGTTGTTGTCTTTCTTCTGATTTTTGTTGCTGGTCCAAATTTAGTTTTAACATTTGGGCAACTACTTTTTGCAAATCTTCCATATTTAAAAATGACAGCGCTTTTTTGTTGCTTTGAAACACGTGTACTAAAAGGAGGTACACAAAAAAATCTTGATAGATTTTTGTTCCTTTTTTTTTTTTCTTTTACAGAAAAAAAAGTACGGACAGATAATAGTTAAACTAAACTAATTATGTGCGTTTAGCTTTTTTTTCCATAGTTCCGTTAATTTTAACGTAATTGAATAATTTTTCACCACACTTATGTATATTTTTTTTATAGAGGTACAAAAAGAAGAGAAAACTCACCTCAGTGAATTTGAGGGGTGAATAATTTTATGCCCGAGTTCAACTCAGTTACATAAAAAAATTTTCGATAGTTTTTTCCCGAAAACTTGAGTACAATGGTTTTACTTGATCTTGTCAGTTTTTTTACGAACAACTGTTTTTTTTTTCTGTGTGTGTGGGTATGTAGAAATCGTTCTCGTATTGGACAGACTTTGATATTCCGTAGATGTCGAATCACTGCACGTCACTGCTGTTTGGTATTGGAATATATATAGACGCTGGGTGTTTAGCTTTTAAATCGCTGATGTATTAATACCAGCTTAATTTCACACTCAACACTGCTGTGGGAACGCGTGGAGTTTGTGTATTTTTCGAGTACTGTCGCTATTGATATGGGGAGAACGAAATCCTCGAATCTTTCTGTCGCCACTGTTGTGGGACTGGCAAGGTATTGCGATTTTTCGACGTGAATGCGTTTCTAGAATTCTTCGTCGACCCAGATGTGGGATTGGTAAGGTATTTAGGTTTCGCCGTGAGTGCGTTTCTAGAATCCTCGTCACCACTGATGTGGGTGCCAAAGTTGGGCCCACAGAAGTAAAACACGGAGCACACGGATTAGAAGTAAGAAAGATATATTAACAACAGGTTACAGAGATAGTGTAAGCAGAGCTTACTATAAGTTAGTGTCCAACACTGGTAGTCATACTAGACTCTCACTGTCACTCTCTGTCAGTCTCTATCACTCTCTGTAGAGTGATATGTCGCCTACTTAATATAAGCCTGGAAGAGTTTATTGTGTAGGTAGTTTCCGGTCTCACAATAATGTTTTCTAATAATTTTATAAATTTGGCTTTGTTATCTCTATGTGTAAATTGTCTTTTTCTGTTACAAAGTGTGCCCTTACCAATTAGGCCATAGGAAACAAGTGCTTTCTTTGTTGGAAAAAAGAATACATGTTAGATTCCTGTTGGGAGGCACATTTTTCTTTAGTAATACTTCTCAATCTAAGCTGATTGATATTAAACAAACAACCAGGGATATCAACTCAAAGACATGTACCCACTAAAAATAACATTTATATTAATATTAGCTTAAAATCTGCCCTATCAGGAGGCATTTAAGCTAGCTCCTGTGGAAGGCTCTTGCTGGGTCTTTATCATAATAGGTAGAGAGGAGTAAATGTGATAGGCAACAATAAACTACAGAACTCAAACTTAATTGCTGCATTTAAATATTGCATTATTATTTAAGCTTACCTTTTAGAAGTTCAACAATAATTCTTCTGTCACCACTTAATTTAAAAACAATTTGATGTATGTAGGTCCTTATTTCCCATACAAACAATTATCTTTATTTCATGGGTAACTTTTTTTTTTGATTTTGCAATTAATTTCGATTGTTTCCAAATTTATCTCCAATTTATAAAAATTTTTATCATACAAAAAGAATTGTCACAAAAAATCAGGTAAAAAGATCACTAAAAACAAATGCACACAAAATTTATTAAATTTTATATAAAACTACATTCAGAGTCTATGTTATTTATATAAAACTACCTTCAGGTTATATATATAAGCTGTGTTATGAAAAGTAAAGGGATATTGTGTTTATGCTTGGTTTCCATTCCCAAACTGACTCATTTTTTAGATGCTATATACAAATTAAATAGCCTGTATTCCAAAATCTGAAAAAAATTTGAAAACTGAAGCATTTCCTGTTCCAAGAATATTGGATAAAAGATTCTCAACCTGTATAATTTTTATAATCCAGGGTGTCTTCGTCTTATCTTCCCTACTGTGATGCTTTGTAATCCAATTTTCCATGTAAATCGGATGTACCAGTTATGAATTGAATAATAGGATTGGGGTTCTATAGCCTTGGTTGGCAACCATTCTCATGATTGTCACTTGATAAAATCACCCATCACTCAACAAGCCTGGGATACTCATGTGAATGCATCAGCCTATGAAAATGCACAATGACTGAAATTCTTCAAGTTGCAAATTCTGCAATAAGAGAGAAAGCTTCTACTTTTTTTTATTTTTTAGGTGTCCTATTGTTGTAGCTTTTTGCCACACTTATTAAATAACATAGACAGAAAAATGATTACAGAAAAACTCAAAATCTAATTATCCAAATTCCTTAGTCACAGCAAAATTTATTTTAGTGTCCACCACTAAAGAAATCTTAAGAAAAATATGAAATTTCAGTATCTTAATTTCTGTACATAGAATTTGTCTAAATCAAAAGGTTTCTTTATATTGGTTCTTGCAAAAGAAGCTGTTGTTCTTACACATGCTAAAAGAAAGATGGTTCCAGTGGTAGCTGTTAGCCAAACTACCTTCAGTTTTCGTCAAAGTAAAAGATACATTCCAGCCTGTCACATCCTGTATTCTCTACATTCGTTTTGATCATAGTAGCAAAAAGTAATCAAGTCACAAATGGTTGTCCTGACTAACATATATTCTTAGTTGCCTATAATTTGGTACAGGAATGGAATTTATTTTAGAAATAAGAATAATGTTTGAAGATATTCACAAAGGTAATTTTGGCACTGGCACAAACTCTTGAAAATTGTAGACTGTTGATTGGACGTTGTCCTGCATTCCATCTAGAGAATTCCATCCTAAGACTATCAGGGCAAGAATATGTACCTACAAGAATAGAAGTTGTAATGTAAGGGAAGCAGGATTATTCTTTTTAATTTGAATTTACAAACAGATAAAAAAGAATGATTATCATGCCAGAAAAGAAATGGAAGACTTTATTATCAGAAAAAAAAAAAAAAAAAAAAAAAAAAAAACAAGTGGAAAAAAGGGTGTAGTCAATTCCAGATAATAGTTTTGGTAAGAGTTGTTATTTGTTTCAATATAGATTCTTTCTTACTCTGTTATGCATCATATCCCTTCAGGACATAGGCGTTCATAGCCCTCCACATTTTCCTGTCCCTTTGTAGTTCTTAATGATTTTTGTTATTTCTCCCAAACTCTGTTCTACCATCCATTTGCTCAAGTTACACACTGTTTTCCTCTGTCTCTCAATCTGTCCTGTGAGTATCAGGTTTTCCAAGCCCTCCTTCCTTATTACATATCCCAGAAATTTCAAGTACCTATTCCTGATGTTATACTTAACTTTCCTATTTGTTTCCATTTTCTTCAAAACTTTGTTGTTGCTCACATGATTGGTTCATGGTATCCTCAACATCTTTCTGTTGAACCACAAATCTCTTCTTCATCTGTAGGGGAAATGTTCAGTATTTGCTACCATACTGGAGGAAAGATATTGCATAACAGTTCAGTACTGTTTTCTTTGTTTCTAGCAATATTTTCCTGTTTCTTGATACTTTGCTTAGCCTTTGGAAGGCACCTTTGGCCATCCCAATATATCTTTGGATCTCAGTGTCGCAATTTTCATTCTCTGTTAGAACACTTCCCAGATATTTAAATTTCTGTACCTGCTTCATTTTAGTATCCCTGACGTGTAATTTGCATTTGCACCCTTTTGCTGATGACCATGCATTCTGTCTTCTTGTAGTTTATGCTTAGTCCTTTCTTCTCACTTTCCTTTTAAGTTGGAATGTCATAATCAAGCAAGTACAAAAACAATTTGGGAAGTGTGGAAAATGTGACACTGAAATCCAAAGACAAAGCAAAGAATTAAGGAACAGGAAAACTTTGTTAGAAACAAAGGAAATAGTACTTTTGTTTTAATCATTTCAGTCCAAGAAGGCAATAAAGCCACTAAGTCACAAGTTTGAGAGAAGATGAGAGAGAAAAAAAAACATTGTTAAGGAGCAAGAATAAAAAAGAGGAATTTAGAAGACAGAAGATAATAACTGACATTGCATTTCTGCACCTGCTTCATTTTAGTATCCCTGACCTGTAATTTTGGGCTCACCTTTTTGCTGATGAACAGGCATTCTGTCTTCTTGTAGTTTATATTTTGTCTTTTTTTTTCTTGCTTTCCTTCATTACCTTCTGTAAGAGCTTTTGTAGTTACCTTTTTATGTCTGTTATCAACACTGTGTCATCTGTAAATCTTATGTTGTCCTCATTACATTCATGCAAAGAAAAAAGGAGAAAGATTCTAAAGACAGATATTAAAAAATAAATATATATGCTTTAAATAGTTTGTTTTTCCAAAGTGCTTTTGTTGTCTTTAAACCTTTATTTTGCAACAAACTTTAATTTTCATGTTTTCTGCAGCTAAAGGTGAATTTTTGATTCGGTAATATATGAAATATATGTATATACAGTGTAACCCGGATATAAGAGAGCTGTCGGGACCGTATAATAACTCTCTTATATCCGGGTTTCTCTTATATCCGGGTTTGGTCTATTTTGTTTAGGTAAGTATGGCTCTAATTTGGGACCAGATAAAATCTCTCTTATATCCGGGTTTCTCTTATATCCGGGTCTCTTATATCCGGGTTACACTGTATATGAAATATACAAAATCGACTGAATGCCATCAAGAAAACATTCAGTGGCAGCATAAATAGAATTATTTGTTTCCTCGGGTTTTTTAATTTGCTATGTCAAAAATAATTTATAACATTCAGAAAGAAAAATTAATAAAAATTTATGATTAAATTAAAAATAAATAAAATAAATAAAAAATTATGATTGAGTAAAAAATAAATGTCTGATTTTATACAGTATTTACATTATGCGGACCATTGTCCTCATCTTTGTCACAACATTTTGGTCGTTGTACGCTCCGGCCTTCTTCAGGTGGTTGGAATTTCAAACTGAACCCTTTATTTTGATCCCTGGGGTAGACTGTTCTAGTTCCACGTGCCATGTTTTGATGGATCTCAGTTATCAGTTATCTCCTGCTAATTTTCCCTCTGAAAGTTCTCCACTGCCTTAACCGGGTATTGAACTCACACTCTTTGGGTTTGTCACTGGATCTAACCAACACCTTTATCCACTGTGCCATGTGTCCTTGAGGAATGGCCCACATAATGTAAATACTGTACATAATACCTCATCTCAGAAATATAGACAGAGTCTGATTTTATGTTAAACCAAAAAAAATAAAAATAAAAATAAATAAAAATAAAAATAAAATAAATAAAAATAAAAATAAATTAAATTAAAAAATAAAATTGTAAAAAATTAAATTAAAAATAAAAATTAAAAAAAATAAAAATAAAAAATTAAGTTAAAATAAAAATAAAAAATTAAAATAAATTAAAACAAAATTTTAAATAAATTAAAATAATAATAAAAATAAATTAAAACAAAAATAATAAATTAAAATAAGAACTAAAAATAGATTAAAATAAAGAAATAAAAATAAATAAAAATAAAATTAAAAGATTAAATTAAAATACAAATAAAAAATAAATTAAAATAAAATAATAATAAAATAAATTAAAATAAAAATTAAAAATAAATAAATAAAATTAAAATAAGAATAAAGATAAAAATAAAATAAAATAAAAAATATAAAATTCAGAAAAAATAATAAATGTCATTTTATACTAAACTAAAAATGTAAAACAATAGATTTTTAAAAAAATTGAAAAAATTATGCTTCAGAAAAGATGTCTTGCTAAACAAAAAAATAAAAAAAATACAAAATAAAAAAGAAAAGAAAAAATAAAGTATTAATATGATTCAGAAAAATAAATACAGAGCATTTTAGAAAATTGATATAAATTTGTTTAGCAGCATATCAACACCTTATGGGTCATTTAATACCAAAATTTAATTTTCTTGGGAGCATTAGTAATTTCTTTTACAAAAATGTATTGCAGGTAATTTTTTTTACTATGAAAATATATTGCTGGTATTTTTACTATAAAAATGTATTTTTATACTTTCATAGTGTTTTGTTTGTGGGTCCACTATTTACCCATACCCTTAGCTTAGTCTGAGTGGACCTGGGAACAACAGCAATTAAGATGTAGTTCCCCATTCCTCAAAAACTCCCAATCAAAAGCCTGCTGCAAGATGTAGTTTATCATCATACCCTGGACACATATAATTTCATAATGTAATAACTTGACCAATTCTCATTTAAATGATCTCAAATTTTAGCAGCATGTGTAGAAACAACTCATAATACTATATTTAATATTTTATGTTTTTTTCTCTCTTCATGTATGGAAATACCATTCAGTGAAAAAGTGTTAGATTATGCTTGAACACTGTTGAAGAAGGTTGTGCAGCTTGTATTTGTGAAAAATTTTACTAAAAATGCAGATTTGAACAAGGCACAAAAATTTAAAGAGGATGAAGGCTGTCTGTGCAATGCAAACAGATTTGGCGTTTATCATGTTACAGGTGGTGCACATATTGAAAACGTGTGAAAATTGTTCATGAAATCCACATACCTTTAAATTTCTCATTCAAATTTTGATGAATATTTTTCTCAACAATAAGCCTTTTAGTTTCATTTGCTTAGACTTTGTAGTTATTCAGATATTTACATCTCAAATGATATAAAATATTTTAAACACCCAGTATGTCTCATTTCATGTTAAACTTTAAAGAATAAATAAAAGAAAAAATTCATAAGATTAAAAAAAAAAGAATGTTCAATTTCATAGTAAATTAAACTTTAAAAATGTCAATTTTAATGTTCTTCAATTTGTTTTCAAACCAACATTAGGTTTTTACACATTCAGTTTAACAAGTTTATAAATTACTAAGTTACATTTCAAATTGCAGTTTGAAAGCAAATCAAAATGACAGATTCAGAAACTAATGGTGATAGACTCAAAATATGTCAGACTATGGAACATCAAACACCAGATTAGAAAGGCATTACCTGTATATTCATTCCAAATATAAAATTAAATCTGTTAGTTTTACAAGCCATTAATAGTGAGTTCATATAAAATTCTATAAAGTGTAGCCATCTACAGACATGACACTACCTCAAGAAATCAATTAATTAATGAATGAATGAATTAATTATTAATTTCCCTCTGATCATCATGAGGTTCCATTGTCCACAGTTGGTTATTGTGATATTTTTGTTATGTTAGTGATTGTTCATTCCTGCTGAAGCAGTCCTTTACTACCTGAACTAAGTATTGAACTCATGACTACTAGATGACAGATATCCCATGTAAGCCAAATGATGGACACCTGATGATGACCAGAGGGTACTTGGTTGAAACATTGTGTCTATAATAACATTTATAACAATCAAGATGAGAACAATAATTTAAAATAAGATAATTAAAGTATATTGACAATTACTTATCTCAAAAATGAAATAGAAAATAATAGATACCTGAAGATGGCCAGAGGGAAATTATTTGAAACATCAGGTTTATAATAACATCTATAACAATCAAGATGAAAATATTTTGATTAGATTAATGTATATTTACAATTCCTCATCTCAAAAATGAAATAATGGATACCTGAAGATGATCAGAGGTGAATTATTAGGACCTTGAATAAGTTCTCACTGATTTTTCATGAAAAGTAATGTTTTATTTATTATTAAGAAACATGTCACTGAAATTATTGTCCATTGCTAGCCACTGCGTTTTTCCCATCTTTCTGGCAGCATTTGAATTCCATGTCAGAAAAATGACGTCTTTTGAGGCTAACCATGAGTCAACCCATTTTTTGGCATCTTTATAAGGGCTGCTCAGCCAGGCCATGTGCCATTGATTAGGACAAGTGATAATCGGACAGGGGGGAATATCTGGTGAATACAGCAGGTGAGGTAGAACTTTCCATTTAAGCATTTCCAAGTTGGTTTTCATTTTCACCCATTTTGCAACATGTGACCTAGCATTGTCATGTTGCAAAATCACTTTGTCATGTCTCTGCTCATATAGCGCCCATTTTTTATTCAATGCTTGCCTCAAACACATCAATTGTAGTCAACAGTGATCTCCCATGATGGTTTCGGTCAGTTTGAGCAGCTCATAATAAACTACACCCAGCTGAACCCACCAAATGCAGAGCAGAAGCTTTGAACCATGGATATTCAGCTTTGCCACAGATGTTGATACATACCCATGATCTTCTACACTTATATATATATATATATATATATATATATATATATATATATAAGGTGCGAATGGGTAAATTGTCTCCATTTTATATTTTTAATGTTGTGCATGTGTGTTGTTTGTTTTTGATTTTATCAACAGCGCAGTATAGTAGGGTCAGTTGGGCACCATCTGTGAGAAAAAGAGAACCATGATGCAATTCACTCTGCAAGAAATTTGGAAATGTCATGCTTGGCATTCACACTGGAAGCTCCAATACAAACATTGTAGAGTGTTTGGGTGTCAATCTGAGGACACTGCAGAGGTTTTGGAAATACTTTGATGAGTCTAATGGTGATTATGAAGGAAAACTCACTCTGATTGTTCTGATAAGAAAAGAACTCCCAAATTTGTTGGCATGGTCCTCAGGCTCAACACAAGTACCTTGAGGAGGTAGTTCTGCCAAGGGTCAAGAGGGTGGCTGTTGGAAAACCCATCACACCCTGTATATTATATATATATATATATATATATATATATATATATATATAATATATATATTATATATATATATATATAATTATTTATATAAAAAATATGATTCCTTCGCTACATAAGAGTTCTCATGTTTCAAAAATAAATACTAAAGAAATTCGGATTATTTACCTAACGAGTTCTTTCCTGTTTTCTATATATTTTCACACACACACACACACGCATGCGCCCACGCGCGCGCGTGTGTGTGTGTGTGTGTGTGTGTGTGTGTGTGTGTGTATAGATAGATAGATAGAGAGATGAACATTTTCGGAATTGCTAAGTTGTTAGCAACAGCAATAGATAGAAGTTATTAGTTTTGCGTATATGCAAATAAATTATATATTTATTTACCCCTACTCAATGTCCTCTTTTGTTTGATGATTGGATTTACGTTTGCCAAGGTAGAGAAGGAATTAACCTTCACAACAATAACAACAACAGCAAGGTTCTGTCTTCCAGGTTACTCATTTCCACCTCTACAACAATATATATTTTAAGCATATAGAGAAAAGATTTTGTTATCAATTTTTTGTAAAACTTTTTCATAAAAGCATCTTTGCTATATTTTATATTCTTCACTGTTTATTCTTAATTTTTCAATACATTTGTCAAAACTTAAAGAAGACTATATAAAAATTAAAACCTCTACAAGATCATTGAATGATAAAAGATTTATAATTTTTATCTATTTATTCTGCTGAACATATTCAACAGACTTGAGAGACATTCATTTACAAAGTCTTACCTGATGCATCAGCAACAATTGATGTTTCTGATTAAAAAATATGTGACTACTTCAACAATCTTTGTCAAGTGAGGCATGAACTCATTCTTGCCTATTTCTGGCCCTACTTTCTTCTTATATGTCTCCCCTTCAAGGATCAGAGGCTGCCAGGTGTTCACTGTTGCTTTCTGACAGGGTAACAAATGTTAGCTGGATAAACCATTGCCAATAAAATTGTGTGTTTTATTTTATATTTTGCAACCATACAATATTGTATGTTCCTGTAAAAACATTTATTAAATAAGCTGTCAGTTGCATTTTATTTACTAAACTTTTACTATTGGGAGCATGTAGATATGGTTCAGTGATTAATAAAGACAGGGCCAGTGTAAGGGTCTTGTGGGTCCCAACTGAATCTATGATATGGGACCCTCCACTCCAGTACATCTCAATTTTCATAACATAGTATTTATATAAAATACAAATTTTATTGTACCCTAATTATGTACAATAATGGATCATATGCAATATAGGTGAACAATTCAACTAGAAACATTCAAAATAAATACAATATCTCTAAATATAAGTTAGAGACACGTCATAATAGATCATTCTGTTTTAAATAAATCAATATTTTGTGGTAATTTTTAACATCAACTTGAGATTTTTCTTGTTAAAAAATTGAAGAATTCTAGCACATTTAATATTATGGATAAAAATTAGTGAATTTTATATAATGTTATATTATAGCAAATTTTATATAGTGTTTTTTTCAAAATTTAACACAAGCACAACAAATTCATGGATATGAATAAAATAAAGACCCCAGAATGATGTCCAAATCTGTGATAATTTAGTCAGTTGTGCTTAGTTTAATTTTTAATTTATAACCTATATAAATGTAGGGAGAGAAAAGCAAATGTTCATAAAACAGTGTGGGTTACAAAGCACTGCACAGAGTCTCCAATGAAGCTCACCTCCAGTTAGGGGGTTCAGGTGTAGTATACACCAACTTTGAACAGAACAGAGTATTGCCTAAGAGATTTGATGATTTCTTATCTGTATTATAAAAGAACAGCTTATAAAATTTTTCTTGCCTCCGATTTTAGTAATTTCAAGATCTTATTACTCAACTCAGGGTAGGTGTTGTTCTGACCGAGTAGAGAGGGAGTGTGTTGTTCCAATGGTTTATTTCAAACTAAGCAAAATTGTGTATGCATATTTGTGTTCATGTGCTTGTGTCATAGATTAAATGGCACAAGCACATGTAAGTCACTCATGCACAACATAGATATATATATATATACATATTTACAATTCTTCAAATTTGCTGGGGTATTAGCAAACCTGCATTTGGTAAGAAATTTCCAAATTTACTAAGCCAAACCAGTTAAAAACAAATGATTATTGCAATGTATTGTCATAGATAAAAAGATGAACAATATGCCTTATCATATGGACGTCATACATGTCACCAAACCCATTCAGAAATATCTAAACTGTCAGCTTTCTAAGATCAATGGTTAAAAAAGGCTTTTGAACCTGGAAGTCTTGGTAAAGATCAACCTTCATTGAACATTGTGGATTGGTGATACAGAAAGAACAGTATCAATAAGAGAAACCACATCACTTGAAGACTACCAATAGAAACAACAACTAAAATGGATAGCACATTGTTATATAGGAATAAAGTATCACTGCCAACACTTTGAACATCACATTATTGAATTAAGTAGATCACGTGACCATAGGTGAAACGCATATAAGTAGAAACTATCATGGCGACTAACAATCGCATTTCTATCCTATTCTCTATTACTATATGGATCACCATTTCTAGTCTATCCTCTATTACTATTTAGATTGCTGTTCTCTACTCTATTCACTGTACTATTCCTTATAGTGGGTGCACAGTCAATGAATGACCAATGTTTCCTTATAGGAAAACAGCTATTATTAATTACCATTACCATAAAAAATGACAGATTTGCTAAGGGAAAAGATAATATTACAACTAATCCAGATAATATTACTACTAATACTACTAGTGGAAATAAAGCAATTGAAATGAAAATGAAAGAAATACTAGTGAAAAATGAATAATAATTGACAAGGCTTCATCTAATAATAATAATAAAATTCAAGATAATAATACTACTAATACTACTAGTGGAAATAAAGCAATTGAAATGAAGATGAAAGAAATACTAGTGAAAATTGAATAAGAATTGACAAGACTTCATCTAATAATAATAATAATAAGATTCCAGATAATATTACTACTAATACTACTAGTGGAAATAAAGCAATTGAAATAAAGATGAAAGAAATACTAGTGAAAAATGAATAAGAATTGACAAGGCTTCATCTAATAATAATAATAATAAAATTCCAGATAATATTACTACTAATACTACTGGTGGAAATAAAGCAATTGAAATGAAGATGAAAGAAATACTAGTGAAAAATGAATAAGAATTGACAAGGCTTCATCTAATAATAATAATAATAATAAAATTCCAGATAATATTACTACTAATACTACTGGTGGAAATAAAGCAATTGAAATGAAGATGAAAGAAATACTAGTGAAAAATGAATAAGAATTGACAAGGCTTCATCTAATAATAATAATAATAATAAAATTCCAGATAATATTACTACTAATACTACTGGTGGAAATAAAGCAATTGAAATGAAGATGAAAGAAATACTAGTGAAAAATGAATAAGAATTGACAAGGCTTCATCTAATAATAATAATAATAATAATAAAATTACAGATAATATTACTACTAATACTACTAGTGGAAATAAAGCAATTGAAATAAAGATGAAAGAAATACTAGTGAAAAATGAATAAGAATTGACAAGGCTTCATCTAATAATAATAATAATAAAATTCCAGATAATATTACTACTAATACTACTAGTGGAAATAAAGCAATTGAAATGAAGATGAAAGAAATACTAGTGAAAAATGAATAAGAATTGACAAGGCTTCATCTAATAATAATAATAATAAAATTCCAGATAATATTACTACTAATACTACTAGTGGAAATAAAGCAATTGAAATAAAGATGAAAGAAATACTAGTGAAAAATGAATAAGAATTGACAAGGCTTCATCTAATAATAATAATAATAAAATTCCAGATAATATTACTACTAATACTACTGGTGGAAATAAAGCAATTGAAATGAAGATGAAAGAAATACTAGTGAAAAATGAATAAGAATTGACAAGGCTTCATCTAATAATAATAATAATAAAATTCCAGATAATATTACTACTAATACTACTGGTGGAAATAAAGCAATTGAAATGAAGATGAAAGAAATACTAGTGAAAAATGAATAAGAATTGACAAGGCTTCATCTAATAATAATAATAATAATAATAAAATTACAGATAATATTACTACTAATACTACTAGTGGAAATAAAGCAATTGAAATAAAGATGAAAGAAATACTAGTGAAAAATGAATAAGAATTGACAAGGCTTCATCTAATAATAATAATAATAAAATTCCAGATAATATTACTACTAATACTACTAGTGGAAATAAAGCAATTGAAATGAAGATGAAAGAAATACTAGTGAAAAATGAATAAGAATTGACAAGGCTTCATCTAATAATAATAATAATAAAATTCCAGATAATATTACTACTAATACTACTAGTGGAAATAAAGCAATTGAAATAAAGATGAAAGAAATACTAGTGAAAAATGAATAAGAATTGACAAGGCTTCATCTAATAATAATAATAATAAAATTCCAGATAATATTACTACTAATACTACTGGTGGAAATAAAGCAATTGAAATGAAGATGAAAGAAATACTAGTGAAAAATGAATAAGAATTGACAAGGCTTCATCTAATAATAATAATAATAAAATTCCAGATAATATTACTACTAATACTACTGGTGGAAATAAAGCAATTGAAATAAAGATGAAAGAAATACAAGTGAAAAATGAATAAGAATTGACAAGGCTTCATCTAATAATAATAATAATAAAATTCCAGATAATATTACTACTAATACTACTGGTGGAAATAAAGCAATTGAAATAAAGATGAAAGAAATACTAGTGAAAAATGAATAAGAATTGACAAGGCTTCATCTAATAATAATAATAAAATTCGAGATAATATTACTACTAATACTACTAGTGGAAATAAAGCAATTGAAATGAAGATGAAAGAAATACTAGTGAAAAATGAATAAGAATTGACAAGGCTTCATCTAATAATAATAATAATAAAATTCCAGATAATATTACTACTAATACTACTAGTGGAAATAAAGCAATTGAAATAAAGATGAAAGAAATACTAGTGAAAAATGAATAAGAATTGACAAGGCTTCATCTAATAATAATAATAATAAAATTCCAGATAATATTACTACTAATACTACTGGTGGAAATAAAGCAATTGAAATGAAGATGAAAGAAATACTAGTGAAAAATGAATAAGAATTGACAAGGCTTCATCTAATAATAATAATAATAAAATTCCAGATAATATTACTACTAATACTACTGGTGGAAATAAAGCAATTGAAATAAAGATGAAAGAAATACTAGTGAAAAATGAATAAGAATTGACAAGGCTTCATCTAATAATAATAATAATAAAATTCCAGATAATATTACTACTAATACTACTAGTGGAAATAAAGCAATTGAAATGAAGATGAAAGAAATACTAGTGAAAAATGAATAAGAATTGACAAGGCTTCATCTAATAATAATAATAATAAAATTCCAGATAATATTACTACTAATACTACTAGTGGAAATAAAGCAATTGAAATAAAGATGAAAGAAATACTAGTGAAAAATGAATAAGAATTGACAAGGCTTCATCTAATAATAATAATAATAAAATTCCAGATAATATTACTACTAATACTACTGGTGGAAATAAAGCAATTGAAATGAAGATGAAAGAAATACTAGTGAAAAATGAATAAGAATTGACAAGGCTTCATCTAATAATAATAATAATAAAATTCCAGATAATATTACTACTAATACTACTAGTGGAAATAAAGCAATTGAAATGAAGATGAAAGAAATACTAGTGAAAAATGAATAAGAATTGACAAGGCTTCATCTAATAATAATAATAATAATAAAATTCCAGATAATATTACTACTAATACTACTAGTGGAAATAAAGCAATTGAAATAAAGATGAAAGAAATACTAGTGAAAAATGAATAAGAATTGACAAGGCTTCATCTAATAATAATAATAATAAAATTCCAGATAATATTACTACTAATACTACTGGTGGAAATAAAGCAATTGAAATGAAGATGAAAGAAATACTAGTGAAAAATGAATAAGAATTGACAAGGCTTCATCTAATAATAATAATAATAATAAAATTCCAGATAATATTACTACTAATACTACTAGTGGAAATAAAGCAATTGAAATAAAGATGAAAGAAATACTAGTGAAAAATGAATAAGAATTGACAAGGCTTCATCTAATAATAATAATAATAAAATTCCAGATAATATTACTACTAATACTACTGGTGGAAATAAAGCAATTGAAATGAAGATGAAAGAAATACTAGTGAAAAATGAATAAGAATTGACAAGGCTTCATCTAATAATAATAATAATAAAATTCCAGATAATATTACTACTAATACTACTAGTGGAAATAAAGCAATTGAAATGAAGATGAAAGAAATACTAGTGAAAAATGAATAAGAATTGACAAGGCTTCATCTAATAATAATAATAATAATAAAATTCCAGATAATATTACTACTAATACTACTAGTGGAAATAAAGCAATTGAAATAAAGATGAAAGAAATACTAGTGAAAAATGAATAAGAATTGACAAGGCTTCATCTAATAATAATAATAATAAAATTCCAGATAATATTACTACTAATACTACTAGTGGAAATAAAGCAATTGAAATAAAGATGAAAGAAATACTAGTGAAAAATGAATAAGAATTGACAAGGCTTCATCTAATAATAATAATAATAAAATTCCAGATAATATTACTACTAATACTACAAGTGGAAATAAAGCAATTGAAATAAAGATGAAAGAAATACTAGTGAAAAATGAATAAGAATTGACAAGGCTTCATCTAATAATAATAATAATAAAATTCCAGATAATATTACTACTAATACTACTGGTGGAAATAAAGCAATTGAAATGAAGATGAAAGAAATACTAGTGAAAAATGAATAAGAATTGACAAGGCTTCATCTAATAATAATAATAATAATAAAATTCCAGATAATATTACTACTAATACTACTAGTGGAAATAAAGCAATTGAAATAAAGATGAAAGAAATACTAGTGAAAAATGAATAAGAATTGACAAGGCTTCATCTAATAATAATAATAATAAAATTCCAGATAATATTACTACTAATACTACTGGTGGAAATAAAGCAATTGAAATGAAGATGAAAGAAATACTAGTGAAAAATGAATAAGAATTGACAAGGCTTCATCTAATAATAATAATAATAAAATTCCAGATAATATTACTACTAATACTACTGGTGGAAATAAAGCAATTGAAATAAAGATGAAAGAAATACTAGTGAAAAATGAATAAGAATTGACAAGGCTTCATCTAATAATAATAATAATAAAATTCCAGATAATATTACTACTAATACTACTAGTGGAAATAAAGCAATTGAAATGAAGATGAAAGAAATACTAGTGAAAAATGAATAAGAATTGACAAGGCTTCATCTAATAATAATAATAATAAAATTCCAGATAATATTACTACTAATACTACTAGTGGAAATAAAGCAATTGAAATAAAGATGAAAGAAATACTAGTGAAAAATGAATAAGAATTGACAAGGCTTCATCTAATAATAATAATAATAAAATTCCAGATAATATTACTACTAATACTACAAGTGGAAATAAAGCAATTGAAATAAAGATGAAAGAAATACTAGTGAAAAATGAATAAGAATTGACAAGGCTTCATCTAATAATAATAATAATAAAATTCAAGATAATATTACTACTAATACTACTGGTGGAAATAAAGCAATTGAAATGAAGATGAAAGAAATACTAGTGAAAAATGAATAAGAATTGACAAGGCTTCATCTAATAATAATAATAATAATAAAATTCCAGATAATATTACTACTAATACTACTAGTGGAAATAAAGCAATTGAAATGAAGATGAAAGAAATACTAGTGAAAAATGAATAAGAATTGACAAGGCTTCATCTAATAATAATAATAATAAAATTCCAGATAATATTACTACTAATACTACTAGTGGAAATAAAGCAATTGAAATAAAGATGAAAGAAATACTAGTGAAAAATGAATAAGAATTGACAAGGCTTCATCTAATAATAATAATAATAAAATTCCAGATAATATTACTACTAATACTACAAGTGGAAATAAAGCAATTGAAATGAAGATGAAAGAAATACTAGTGAAAAATGAATAAGAATTGACAAGGCTTCATCTAATAATAATAATAATAAAATTCCAGATAATATTACTACTAATACTACTAGTGGAAATAAAGCAATTGAAATGAAGATGAAAGAAATACTAGTGAAAAATGAATAAGAATTGACAAGGCTTCATCTAATAATAATAATAATAATAAAATTCCAGATAATATTACTACTAATACTACTAGTGGAAATAAAGCAATTGAAATAAAGATGAAAGAAATACTAGTGAAAAATGAATAAGAATTGACAAGGCTTCATCTAATAATAATAATAATAAAATTCCAGATAATATTACTACTAATACTACAAGTGGAAATAAAGCAATTGAAATAAAGATGAAAGAAATACTAGTGAAAAATGAATAAGAATTGACAAGGCTTCATCTAATAATAATAATAATAAAATTCAAGATAATATTACTACTAATACTACTGGTGGAAATAAAGCAATTGAAATGAAGATGAAAGAAATACTAGTGAAAAATGAATAAGAATTGACAAGGCTTCATCTAATAATAATAATAATAATAAAATTCCAGATAATATTACTACTAATACTACTAGTGGAAATAAAGCAATTGAAATAAAGATGAAAGAAATACTAGTGAAAAATGAATAAGAATTGACAAGGCTTCATCTAATAATAATAATAATAAAATTCCAGATAATATTACTACTAATACTACAAGTGGAAATAAAGCAATTGAAATAAAGATGAAAGAAATACTAGTGAAAAATGAATAAGAGTTGACAAGGCTTCATCTAATAATAATAATAATAATAAAATTCCAGATAATATTACTACTAATACTACTAGTGGAAATAAAGCAATTGAAATAAAGATGAAAGAAATACTAGTGAAAAATGAATAAGAATTGACAAGGCTTCATCTAATAATAATAATAATAAAATTCCAGATAATATTACTACTAATACTACTAGTGGAAATAAAGCAATTGAAATAAAGATGAAAGAAATACTAGTGAAAAATGAATAAGAATTGACAAGGCTTCATCTAATAATAATAATAATAAAATTCCAGATAATATTACTACTAATACTACTGGTGGAAATAAAGCAATTGAAATGAAGATGAAAGAAATACTAGTGAAAAATGAATAAGAATTGACAAGGCTTCATCTAATAATAATAATAATAATAATAAAATTCCAGATAATATTACTACTAATACTACTAGTGGAAATAAAGCAATTGAAATAAAGATGAAAGAAATACTAGTGAAAAATGAATAAGAATTGACAAGGCTTCATCTAATAATAATAATAATAAAATTCCAGATAATATTACTACTAATACTACTGGTGGAAATAAAGCAATTGAAATGAAGATGAAAGAAATACTAGTGAAAAATGAATAAGAATTGACAAGGCTTCATCTAATAATAATAATAATAATAAAATTCCAGATAATATTACTACTAATACTACTAGTGGAAATAAAGCAATTGAAATAAAGATGAAAGAAATACTAGTGAAAAATGAATAAGAATTGACAAGGCTTCATCTAATAATAATAATAATAAAATTCCAGATAATATTACTACTAATACTACTGGTGGAAATACAGCAATTGAAATGAAGATGAAAGAAATACTAGTGAAAAATGAATAAGAATTGACAAGGCTTCATCTAATAATAATAATAATAATAAAATTCCAGATAATATTACTACTAATACTACTGGTGGAAATAAAGCAATTGAAATGAAGATGAAAGAAATACTAGTGAAAAATGAATAAGAATTGACAAGGCTTCATCTAATAATAATAATAATAATAAAATTCCAGATAATATTACTACTAATACTACTGGTGGAAATAAAGCAATTGAAATGAAGATGAAAGAAATACTAGTGAAAAATGAATAAGAATTGACAAGGCTTCATCTAATAATAATAATAATAAAATTCCAGATAATATTACTACTAATACTACTAGTGGAAATAAAGCAATTGAAATAAAGATGAAAGAAATACTAGTGAAAAATGAATAAGAATTGACAAGGCTTCATCTAATAATAATAATAATAAAATTCCAGATAATATTACTACTAATACTACTGGTGGAAATAAAGCAATTGAAATGAAGATGAAAGAAATACTAGTGAAAATGAATAAGAATTGACAAGGCTTCATCTAATAATAATAATAATAAAATTCCAGATAATATTACTACTAATACTACTAGTGGAAATAAAGCAATTGAAATAAAGATGAAAGAAATACTAGTGAAAAATGAATAAGAATTGACAAGGCTTCATCTAATAATAATAATAATAAAATTCCAGATAATATTACTACTAATACTACTGGTGGAAATAAAGCAATTGAAATGAAGATGAAAGAAATACTAGTGAAAAATGAATAAGAATTGACAAGGCTTCATCTAATAATAATAATAATAAAATTCCAGATAATATTACTACTAATACTACTAGTGGAAATAAAGCAATTGAAATGAAGATGAAAGAAATACTAGTGAAAAATGAATAAGAATTGACAAGGCTTCATCTAATAATAATAATAATAATAAAATTCCAGATAATATTACTACTAATACTACTAGTGGAAATAAAGCAATTGAAATAAAGATGAAAGAAATACTAGTGAAAAATGAATAAGAATTGACAAGGCTTCATCTAATAATAATAATAATAAAATTCCAGATAATATTACTACTAATACTACTGGTGGAAATAAAGCAATTGAAATGAAGATGAAAGAAATACTAGTGAAAAATGAATAAGAATTGACAAGGCTTCATCTAATAATAATAATAATAAAATTCCAGATAATATTACTACTAATACTACTAGTGGAAATAAAGCAATTGAAATAAAGATGAAAGAAATACTAGTGAAAAATGAATAAGAATTGACAAGGCTTCATCTAATAATAATAATAATAAAATTCCAGATAATATTACTACTAATACTACTGGTGGAAATAAAGCAATTGAAATGAAGATGAAAGAAATACTAGTGAAAAATGAATAAGAATTGACAAGGCTTCATCTAATAATAATAATAATAATAAAATTCCAGATAATATTACTACTAATACTACTGGTGGAAATAAAGCAATTGAAATGAAGATGAAAGAAATACTAGTGAAAAATGAATAAGAATTGACAAGGCTTCATCTAATAATAATAATAATAATAAAATTCCAGATAATATTACTACTAATACTACTGGTGGAAATAAAGCAATTGAAATGAAGATGAAAGAAATACTAGTGAAAAATGAATAAGAATTGACAAGGCTTCATCTAATAATAATAATAATAAAATTCCAGATAATATTACTACTAATACTACTAGTGGAAATAAAGCAATTGAAATAAAGATGAAAGAAATACTAGTGAAAAATGAATAAGAATTGACAAGGCTTCATCTAATAATAATAATAATAAAATTCCAGATAATATTACTACTAATACTACTGGTGGAAATAAAGCAATTGAAATGAAGATGAAAGAAATACTAGTGAAAATGAATAAGAATTGACAAGGCTTCATCTAATAATAATAATAATAAAATTCCAGATAATATTACTACTAATACTACTAGTGGAAATAAAGCAATTGAAATAAAGATGAAAGAAATACTAGTGAAAAATGAATAAGAATTGACAAGGCTTCATCTAATAATAATAATAATAAAATTCCAGATAATATTACTACTAATACTACTGGTGGAAATAAAGCAATTGAAATGAAGATGAAAGAAATACTAGTGAAAAATGAATAAGAATTGACAAGGCTTCATCTAATAATAATAATAATAAAATTCCAGATAATATTACTACTAATACTACTAGTGGAAATAAAGCAATTGAAATGAAGATGAAAGAAATACTAGTGAAAAATGAATAAGAATTGACAAGGCTTCATCTAATAATAATAATAATAATAAAATTCCAGATAATATTACTACTAATACTACTAGTGGAAATAAAGCAATTGAAATAAAGATGAAAGAAATACTAGTGAAAAATGAATAAGAATTGACAAGGCTTCATCTAATAATAATAATAATAAAATTCCAGATAATATTACTACTAATACTACTGGTGGAAATAAAGCAATTGAAATGAAGATGAAAGAAATACTAGTGAAAAATGAATAAGAATTGACAAGGCTTCATCTAATAATAATAATAATAAAATTCCAGATAATATTACTACTAATACTACTAGTGGAAATAAAGCAATTGAAATAAAGATGAAAGAAATACTAGTGAAAAATGAATAAGAATTGACAAGGCTTCATCTAATAATAATAATAATAAAATTCCAGATAATATTACTACTAATACTACTGGTGGAAATAAAGCAATTGAAATGAAGATGAAAGAAATACTAGTGAAAAATGAATAAGAATTGACAAGGCTTCATCTAATAATAATAATAATAAAATTCCAGATAATATTACTACTAATACTACTAGTGGAAATAAAGCAATTGAAATAAAGATGAAAGAAATACTAGTGAAAAATGAATAAGAATTGACAAGGCTTCATCTAATAATAATAATAATAAAATTCCAGATAATATTACTACTAATACTACTAGTGGAAATAAAGTAATTGAATCATTTTACTATTTATCATATTAATTTTCTCTTACTGACTTTTTAACTTTAAAATTATTTGTAGCAGTTCTTATTCCAACTCAAGGTCCTTAAGTATTGTTTTCCACTCTCTCTTTTAATGAGGAACACATTTACTATCTTGAGAGACTGATGGGCATTTCATTCATTTCATGTCTTTGAAACCATTTTTGACAATGTGAGCACTCGCTTCACCAAATATGAAGGTATCTTGTTGTACAGGACTTAAGCTTCTTGGTTACAACCTGTACAAAACATTTTAGCCAACTACTTAAAATAATTATTTGAATTATAAGATATCCATCAAATTTGAAGGGACCTATAATTTAGCTCTTCATTCATCATGAAAAATTAGTGTTCATAAATCAATTTTTATCCAAATTACATATTTCTTTATGTGGTGTTATTTTAATGGTGGTAGTTTGAATGTATCCATATATTTGGTCAATGATCTTAATATTCTGTTTCTTTTCTTTTTCCATTTTATATTAATAACAACACCAGCTTCTTCAAATATCTTCTTGCAGCTCAAGCCATTGCCCTTGTTTATTACTCTTTCTATTTTTCTCAAATCTCTTTTTGCAACATTATTCAAACCAGTCATTGTTTTTGTTCTAATCTTGCCAATGTTTTAATCTTTTTTTCTGCTTGTCCTTGGTCTCTGTCCAACTTTTTTCACTATTTCCAACATCTTGTTTCCATCAAAAAATAATTTTACGATATCATGTTTCTCTTTTAAAGTTATATCTTTCTTATGACCCATGACAATCTTTATGTGTCTGGAATTTAAAAACAAAATAGATATCCATAACTATACTATTATATATATTTATTTACAACATAATTAACAACCCTCTACTCATATAATTAAATTTAATAATACCAAAAAAGATATTTTAAATATTCTTTTATTAAAAACAAATATTCTAATTTGTTCTAATTTATATTTTATATTAATCATGTGACTATAAGTATATATAAATGTATCAGGAAAATTATATTGTATATTATATTGTATATCATATATATTATTATGTATATTATATTGTATATTAATCATGTAACTATAAACCTGTACAAATGTATCCAGAAAATTTTATCAACATCAATGGTTGATATCAATTTTATTGTGAAAATATTTACTTGCATAATAGAATCTCACATGAGGTACAGTTTAGATTTCTTAATTATTGATGTCATAAAATATTTCTCTTAAAATATATTTCAACCGTAACTGTTATCTTCTAAGTTATACTGGCCAAATATTTGCATGAAGGACTTAAACATTATAACCTAGGTCCATCCAATGTAGCTCTACATTCATCACTAAAGATTAGTGCTGAGAAATTCATTTTCACAGACTTGTTCACTCAATTTACATGTTCCTCTTTGTGATGTTTATTTAAAGCCAATAGTTTGTTTGCTTTCCTGTCTTTAGCTAATTTTCTTAATATTCTGCATTTTTTCTATCTGTTCATATTTACAACATCAACTTCTTGAATTATTTATGTTGGTCAATCGTGTTTTTTATCCCTTTTATTTATTCTCAAATCTTTTTTTATAACATTCTTAAAGCCAGTTTAGTTTTTGCTTGTTCTTGTCAATGTTTTCAATTTCGTTTTGTTTCTTTTATGATCTCTCTACAACTTTTTCAATTTCCGGCATTGGGTTTTTATCTCTAAATAATTTTACTATATCTGTAAGAAATTTTGTCATCCATTATTTTTTATATTAAAAATTTGAATGTATGAATTCTAGACGAATAATAAAATAAAGATAAAGAAAACATTGGTGTGCATATTAAATAAATCATTTCTTATGCATAATCAAGAGTTTTGTCACTCTCCTCTTTGAGAGAGTTATTTCTGTTTACTGGGACTATAAAAGAACACTATATGCAAAACTTGTATTCTCAGTTGAATAAAGCTTTCTTAAAGCCTACATTTGCATACTTTTATCATTACATCATATATTTACAAACATATGTACATGAATTAAAGAGTCAAAAAGGAATAAAAATAGTCTTTAGTTGAGTCAAAGTCTTTGGGTAGTTGGTACATAGAAATTAAAATTAAAAACATCTTATCAACATCAATTGGTTAATATTTACACTATTTACATCATTCAGACTAATGTCCTCATCTTTATTGCCATATTCACGTTTTGGCCATTGATCCTCTTCAGGTGATATACTTTATTATATCTTCTTTCTGAGGTAATATCTTTCTTAAAACTGTGGCAGATACTGCTGGCCATCTCAACCAAAAAGCAGTGATAAGGAAAACTTTCAGGTGTAAATAACAGGTGATCATCATTTGTAGAGGTGAAAGGAAATGAAATGAATTTGGAATGATCAGAAGGAAGTTTCAACATGGAGAATGGATAGCAGCTCAGATTGAGGAATCAGAGATCCAAGTTCAAATTCCAGTTGAATCCATTACATTCATTTACGTGCTAATATCCTTGGGAAAAGTATGAATCCTCTTCTTCTCCCTCCAGGTATGGGTAAATAGCAGGACAGACCAGGTTCTCTAGCCTTGGTTGGCAACTGGTCTACCGCAAAAAGAAATTGCAACCTTCTGTGGGAAAAAATCTGCCTGGTCAGTTATGTATTGAAAGATACAAGATCGCCTAAGCATGTATCATGCATGGCACATAACAGGATTAACAAAATAGAGAAAATATACTAATGTATAAACAGTTGAAAAAGAAAGGAAAAGGCATTATACTTAGCTGTTGGGAAATGTGTGTGTGTGTATAAAAGTTTAGTCATAAGTCACCAGGAGAAAAGATATTATTTCCAGCATGGGTGAAGAGTATGTTGATACTGCCACTTACTGCATGTTAAGTTGAAAGGAGGAAAGAGAAAGGGAAAGATAATTTCTGAGTTTTTATAGTCCTAAAATAGTACCACCTAACAACATCTTGGCAAGTAAAGTGGGGGTAATCCCCATACAACCTATGACAATCTTTATATATCTGAAATGCAAAAAATAAATATCACTAACTATATTATTATTTATTAGCAAGATGATGAACACATGAGTTGTATCTTAAAAAATCATGCTACAAAATACATTTTTGTAAATATCTTCTAAATAAATATTCTGTTTGTTCATCTGTGTGTCTGAAACTCCTCTAACTTGCTTTACATAGACAAATTATATCTTTTTGGAAACAGGATGATCCTGAGATTAAAAATCTGTCTATCATTTGGTGCTTGAACATCTATCATTGGGATGTGTCTGGATGGGGAGGGAACAGTTAAAAATTCAAATTTTAAAATAACTGAAAAAATTAGTGATTTTAAAAGTTTTTAATTTATAGTGAATTTAAAGTAATGCAAAAACTATATGAATTTAAATTTTTTTTGTTTGTGAATTGAGGAAATTAATTTTATTTCTTCAAAATGCCAAGGAATCAGATTTAAAGTGAGAAGTTTTGTGACATGAATTTTTAAAGTTCTGCAGAGTTTGTGAGTTGAAGAATTCAACTCAGTTGAAGTTCCATAGAGTTGTTTGATTTGAAGAACTCAATTTTTGACCTGATTTGGAATTTCAGCCCAAATTGAAGTTTTAGCCCAAATCAGACTTTTGGCCCAAATTGGTGTTTTGGCTGGAATTGGACTTATAGCCTGAATCAGAGTTAAAGTGAGATTTTGAAGTTCCATGGAGTGAATTTATGAATCCAAAGTTATTTTTCAAAATTATCATTGCTGTTTTCTAAGCTAGACCAGAGGTCCCTTTTGTTTTTGGCTGGATCCTCAATTAGCCCCCACCCCACAGCAGGTAGCTTAAAAGTCTGCATGGAGTGCAGTTTTTAAGCTAGTTTCTAATAAAACCACAGCTATAATTCACATGGCATATTTACCATATTAATACAAGTATATTCTAGAAAAGGCATGGCACATGGAACTAGAACAATCAATCCCATAGACTAAATAAAGGGTTTGGTTCAAAATTCCAATGTATATCACCCGATGAAGGCTGGAATGTACAACAGCCAAAATGTCATGACTATGACAATAAAGATGAAGATAACAGTCCGAACAACGTAAATAGTGTAAATTTGTTGGTTAATATCAATTTTATTGTTTCCTAAACTCAACAACTTTACAATCTTTATATATCTGAAATTAAAAGAATAAATATTTATTTACAATATGAGAAACAATTCTCAATGTGTATAATAAAATCTGACACTAGGAAAAAATCATTTTAAATATTTCTAATAAAAACAAATATTATAAACTGAAATTCATTTGGTATATTTATCATATAATGGATCTGTGGTTGGTGCAATGCTTAGTTGCTCAGAACAAGAAGTTGGCAAACCAAGTTCAAATTCCAGTTGAGTTCATTATATCCACTTTCTTGGGAAAAGTATGAATCCATCTTTACTCTCTCAAAATATGATTTAAATAGTAGCACAAACTGGGCTTGTAGGATAATTCTAAATTTAAAACCATTTTGGGTATGGGGCTATTGTTTTTATCCTATGAAAAGACCTACTCGCTATCGAAACTGCAGCTGTATCACTAGGCATATTGAGGCTGTGTCCCTCCCCTACTCCATAATTCAGACCTATGGGACAGAGAAAGAGAGAAAGAGAGAGAGAGAAAGAGAGAGAGAGAGAGAGAGAAAGAAAGAGAGAGAGAGAGAAATCGCAGTTAATACCATTTTTATTATGAAAACATTGACCTACCTAATAAAAGCTGATATAGTGATAGTAATTCTAGTGTGGATCAATTCATTACTTTATAACAATAGAAAACCGATCCCCCATTTTATGTCCCCAAAAATTTTTTAATTAATATTTAACATAAATATAGCTTGAAAATTTTCCCATCTTTGCTTGGTTAATACCAATTTTGACAAACTTGAACCTACATGCCCACAAAAAAAAATGGAGTGTCAAAAGGACGGTTTTTCCCTTGATACCGATATTATTTTAACTACCTTCACTCCTCAGCAATGTTTATTGTTTTAAAAAGTGATGATTAGAATTCTAATAATACCTAAACATATGATGAAAGTGAATTTATACATTTTTTGTTCTTGAGAATTGATAACTTTTGTGACATACAGTGGCCATTAATAAAGTATAATGCAAGACTTCAATGTTAAACAAAACAGTATTTAATTACAACCACAAATAAATACTTAACATAAACAAAGAAGTAAAAGTCAACCAAAGAAAATTAATCCTTTCACTGAATACCTTGTTAGTAGTGTGACTTGGATTAACGTCCAGTAAATCCTAAATTAAAACCTAAATCACACAATAATTCACACTAATTTGACTGGATAGTTCTAATCAGTAGTCACTCAATAATCACTGCAGTCAGTAGCCTGACACCACTATTTATACACCGGGCGGAAAACATATATTCATAAATCCAGAGTGTCACACTCGAACCTCAGTGTTAGTAGTTACTCATTTTCTTCCTATATGACAATAACACTATTTCTTTATTAGATTTTTTATTTACAAGAATAATTTCATATTTACAACATTCTAAAAACTAATACAATTAGAACTAATGTAGTGCAATATTTACCAATTTATAAAGAAAAAAATGTGAAAATAATTTTTTATTCATAAATTTAGAAACATTTACTAAATTATTAAAATATGTGAATCAACTATGAAGAAATATTTATTATTTAACATTTTATAAGTTTGAATTAATTGACAATTAGCCAATGTTTTTGCCAACCATTCCAATAAGCAATATAATAAATAGTGTAAATAAATAATCTAATAAATAAATAGTGTTTTGTTGTCAATTCTCAAAAACAAAAAATGCATAAATTTATTTTTATCAAAAATTATTTTATTAAAAATCAATTCTAAATTTTTGCATGCACAAAGGTCCAAGTTCGCCCCAATTTTATTTGTGAAAATTGCTTAATCAAATCTATTGTAGAGAGAATTAGTTTTATATTGTCTTAGAGAGAATTAGTTTTATATTGTCTTGAAATAAATTTTGTGATAAAGTAAATGTATTTCTCTGCAGAATAACATCAAGATGATTTGTGTTGAAGAATGTGTTTGTTTTGCAAATGGAACCAAATAAACAATCTACCATGACAAAAATGTAATAAGTCTATTGAAGTTTTTTTCTTGTTGATGAAATGGAAAAATGTTTTTTATGGTTTACAAGAATATTGAGTATGTATTGATTCTTCAATCATTACAACTGTCATTCATCCTGATTAGCAAAAAGTTTTTCGCAACAAAGTCAAAGTATTAAATATAAGTGCTGCATAAAAACAACAATAATCTCATCAGTCGAATGCAGAAATAATCTTTTCAGCTTTAGGAAAGATTAAACAAAACTTTGAAAATACTGCCATCTTTTTACCAACTTTTAAAACACTTAGCCATATTATAAAAGACAAGTTGATTCTCTGTTCATCACACGCTGTCTGCGTTTAACTTTCTATACATATATTTAATGTATATGCATATATTTGTGTTGTGAATGAGTGACGTACATGTACTTGTACCATTTAATGTACACACAAGCAAACATACACACAATTTGACTAAGTTTGATATAAGACATTGATTAATTTTCTATAACAAATCTTTAGCTATGTCACACTGCATTCTGCTCATGCAGTACTATTGTGGTCATGTTTGATCAAAGTTTGAGTTTGATCATGCCAGTTTTCTTGCTCCATGTAAACATGACCGCTCCACTAGCAGTGTGCACCAAAGGAGAAACAAAGCTGTGATCTGCAGAGAACATGCTTCCTCATCAATGATTACTTGCCAGTTTGTCATTACCATCTTCTTAGCTTGCTGAATTTTCTCATCAGTGGTCAAGGTTGACTGGCGTCCTGCTACTTCTTTGTATGTCTTGCTTGCCCAGACAATTTTAAACTTCTTTATCCACTCATACACACTTCTAAATAGCAGTGCACTGTCGCCATATTATGTTAAAAGCCTCCAATAAATTTTGGCTCCTAACACACCTTCCTGATCACTGCTCTTTGTTCCTCTTTGATGCCCACTGCAAGTGGAATGACCATGTTTACACTTTACAGTGTAAACATGGCCATGCAGCAAGAAAACTGGTGCAATCAAGCTCAATCTATGATCATGTGACCACAATAGTAAGCTTAATATATATTGTAGTGAAAGTGGCATATAATTTTTGACTTACCCTCATACATTCTCTTCCTGCTCAGTCTAGACAACCTCTACGCTGGGCTGAGCAAAAAACCTATAAAATTTGAGACAAGAAAAACCCTAAAGAAATCAGATAATTATAACATGTTATTGAACTTTTGAGAAATTATTTGGTAATATTTTTTTTATTTTTAGCAATGTTTTTAGGTTTCTAACATATACATGCACACATGCAAATGTAGATACACACAGTTTGTGTCACTGAAACTAATTTTGCTTTCTACCTGGTAACAACTCTTAAGTAACAGGAAAAATATATAAGCCAAATTTTTGTACCCTTTGAAGTCATTTTTATAACTACTGTATTTTAACTGAATTTTCTAATAAATGTCATATTTTAAATAGACAAACCATTTAGATTTAAAACTTGCCACCAGGAAAGTACCATATATCAACCGAGTAAAATAATAATTTCTGAATCAATAAATGGAGTGGAACAAATAGAAAAGCTGTGGGCAAAAATAAAATAATAATAAAGAGTAATTTAAAAAAAAGAAATACATTTTCTCATGATGCTAAGAGTAAAGGAACTAAAAATATGATTACCGCACTAGGTTTCATCAAACGCCTAGTAAGTGGCACTGTTTAAATCTATAAAAAGACAAACATTTCCCCAGTCTGCTGACAACTGAACACTCTTTTCACTTTTTAGCACAAGGCATTCACAGGTGTCTATCAAAACCTCCATCACTGAAGTAAACTAATATTTCCATTGGTCGTTCCAAATCTGTGCAAGGCTGATGAACTCAAATAATCACAACAATGCCTATCCTTACTTACTCTAACTTCTTAACCAAGAAAAAGAAAATAGACATTCCATAACCATGTTTAAACCTTCCAATGATAAAGTAAGTACAAATTTTCTTTGGTAGTTCCAACTCTGTGCAAGGCTGGCTTGAGCTTCACTATTAATACAATGCTTATACTTACTTACCATAACTTCTGGACCAAAAAGAAAATAGACATACACAAAAAATATTAAGAACTTTATTTCACTACAGTTTATGTTAAAAGGAGAATAAATGATCAATAGTAGAAACTTAAGTTGTTGTATAGTTCTTTCTTTAAATGTTTATCATATGTGAATATGCACTAACCTAAAATACACACAAACACAATCTTTTAATTTCTGTAAAGCTGTGATAAGATTTTACTAAAAATACAGAAAATGAATTCAGTATATATACAAAACTAGCAAGGGGTGTAAGACAAGGATGTGCCTTCTCACCAGACTTATTCAGCCTATACAAGTCTTACCCAGATTCATTATTGGTGGCCATCATCTTAACAACATAAGATATGCAGCTAACACAGTGTTGGTAGCAGGAAACTACAAGAACTCTTATAGAAAGTAGTGAAGAAAATAAGGAAAGAACAAAGTACCAACTGAAAGAAGACAGAATGCAAGGTTAATAGCAAAAGGAACAGTCTAATATGCAAATTGCAAATTGGAGATACCAAAATCAAACAACAACAATCTAAATATCTGGGAAGTGTTTTAACAGAACATGGAAAGTGTAACACTGAAATCCAAAGCTGCATTGGGATAGTGGAAGATGCTGTCCAAAACCTAAGCAAAGTATTAAGAAACAGAAAAATTTCATTAGAAACAAAGAAAAGAGTACTGAACTGTTATGTAATAACAATCCTCCTATATGGCAGGGAATACTGGACAATCTCCTCACAGATGAAGAAGAGACTTGAAGCAATAGAAACAAAGAAAAGAGTACTGAAGTGTTATGTAATATCAGTCCTCCTATATGGCAGTGAATGCTGAACTATCTACTTGCAGATGAAGATGAGAATTCAAGTAACAGAAATATGGTTCTACAGGAGAATGCTGAGGATTACCATGGACCAAACATGTGAGCAATGACAAACTTTTAGAGAAAATGGAAACCAAAAGGACCGTTAAATTTAACACCAGGAAGAGATAGTTGAAATTTCTAGGGCACATAAGGGTGCTTCAAAAATCTGATACCCACAAGAATGATTGAAGGCAAGATAGACAAAGGAAATCAGCACAGAATCTACCTTGTAAGCTAGAATAAATGGACGACAGAGCCAGGTTTAGGAGAGTTAACAAAAAGACAAAAATTATTAAGAGCTTGATTGGACAGGAAATCATGGAGAACTATGATCAATCATGTCCTTAATGGATACAGCACACAGAAGAAGAAATCTATCTGTTGACTGTATAGAAAATAATAATGAAAACGTTTACTTTGTAGGGTTAGTTTATGAGTAGTTGTCAAGAGGTACAAAGGACAGGAAATTGTGGAGGGTCATGATCACCCATATCCTGAAGAGATACAGCATATAAAAAAAGAAAAAGAAATCTTTTGACAGTGTAGAATGTAATAATGAAAAAGTTTACTTGCTGTAGGGTTAATCTGGGAGTAGCTGTCAAAAGTTACAAAGGACAAGAAATTGTGGAGAGCCATTATCACACATGTCCTGAAGGGATATGGCAAATAGAAGAAGAAATTGATCTTTTGACTGTGTAGAATTAAATAATGAAAATGTTTACTTGCTGTAGTGTGACTAACACTACAGCAAGTAAACATTTTCATTATGAGTAGTTGTCAAGGTAAGAAGGTTGATGAAAAAACATAGAACAGATTTATGCTTGAGCAATAAAAAAAAAAGAAATTCCCTTGTTTATTCATTGGTTAATTGTAGCCTTTCGTTTTTGAGTTGATGGTCAGTTAAGGTATATTATTGTTCATTCCACTTTGGTGTTTCCTTAGCATAAGCCTACTATTAGTAATCAAAAAAGCCTTTTCATTAAACTAACAGATACTTAGATTTTTTCTTTAAATTTCTATTTATATGCATATACAGATATAAGTATACATAAATGCATCTGTATTATTGGAATTATCTTAAATTGCACTAATTTACTTACACACATGCACACACACACATATATGTATATATATGTAAAAAAATTCAGGGAGAGTATATCTGTAAAAGGACAATATGAATAAAGACAAAAGGAAAACTTATTTTAGTCAACGTGTTTCATCCTCTGATGGACTTTAACAAGGCAAATGCAAAGATTTTATTTTGTAACAAGGATTTATATATAAGAACAAAAATGTTATTGGTTTTCTAAAATTTTGAAGTTCAGGAATGCTCATAAATATTCATCAGGTTAGCTGAAATGTCAAGGAAACTATGGAAGACACAAAGTGACACAATTCAATGTCTAATAAATGAAAATGAGTAAATGATATTCTTTGTATTTTTTTTTGCAAATTGGTATATAAATTATTATTGATTTGACATTAATTTATGCATCGTATATTTTGAATAACATGAGACTATGAATTTAACCATTTCATTTTACTTTTTTAACATTTTTGTAGTCATGTCTCTTGTGTTGGGAAAAGAGTAATTCTTTCAGGAATGGAAACATTAAAAAAATCTGGGATGAAGATTTATATTTTGATGAAATTCAATAGTAGCACTCTCAAGAATTTTCCTTCTAAGTAAGTTAATTTCTCTTTTAATAAGTGTGGCATTCTATAAAAAAATATGCTCTTTTATATAAATACACACACACACGTGCACACACACACACATAGTAGTAGACCATAAAATCCAAAATTACTTCACATGGAGTATAGACCTATTTCAATTGATGAAAACTTCATCAGTCTTGTTCAACCCTGGACTGAATTCATGCTAGAATTTGAAATTTAACTGTGACTGTATTAATTTTTCAACAGTTGTCACAGTTAAATTTATAATTCTGACACAAACTCAGTTTATATACTGGGGTTGAATAAGACTGACAAAGTTTTCATTGGTTGAAATAGATCTATTCCCTATATGAGGTAATTTTGGATTTTATGGTTTATTACTATTTATTTGCTCTGTATAATAAATATATTGAGCTCTTTTTGTAGATCAGTTTTAATATTTTATATTACTCGGATCCACTTGGATTATATACCAACGGATTTATTACCTTTACTATATAAGATTGCACCTAGAGTGCTGATGTTAATAAAATAGTGCTTGATGCAATATAACAGAGCTATTAAGTATATATTTATAAATATACATATTATCACTCACCAGTAGCACATGACTTGGAGTTTCATGTACAATGCAATCTTCCCACCACCTGAAAATTGCTTGCATTGCATATATATATATATATATATATATATATAAAGACCTTAGACTTTAACCTAAATCAACAAATATGTTATTTCTATAGAAAAACATTTTAATATTCCTGTCACAATGCATAAATCCTGCCACTTCACTGTTCTACACTTGATTTCATTTCAAAAGCATATTTTCAAAATAAATAAACAACAAATTCTGTTTGTCCTTCTGTATATCTGAAACTTCTCTGACTCAGTCTATACTTGCTTTACATTAACATATTATACCTTTTTGGAATCAGGATGATCCGAGGAATTAAAATCTGCCCTTCCTCTTGTACTTGAACATCCAGCATTGGGATTTGTGGGAACAATTAAAAATTCAAATTTTAAAATAAATGAAAATAGTCAATGATTTTGAAAGTTTTTAATATTTTAATGTATATTAATTTGGATTTAAAAAAATTGTTTTAAATTCAATTTAAAATATTTCTAAACCTTTGTGAATTGAGGAAATTATGCATTGACTATAGGATTTTTAACTTATAAGATTTTCCTTGTCTGTCATGACAAGGAATTTTTTTTAGGTTTTTCTAATGTTTTTACAATTTTCTTTTTTTTTGTTGTCCTAAGAGAATGTTAAAACTGTTTGTAATGATTATTGTCCAAAAAATTTCAGCCATTTTCAATGGGCTCATTGTTAATATATTTTATAAGTCTGTGTTCTAAGTTGTATTGTGTAGATATAGTATATTCTAAGGTTTGTGAGAAGAAATGTGGTTGTGATTCCATGTTACTCTCATTGTCAATAAGGTTAGGTTCAGACTTGACTTAAATTATTTTATGTAAAGAGCCTCAATTATCTTAAGACCTCTATTAGATTAATTTAGAATAATGGTGCCCTCAACAAGATTTTTTCTAATTGTGGCAGGCATTTGTGTATGTGTCAAGGTGATGTCTTCTTTCATTCATTCCCTTCCAATGGCACTGAAATTGTTAAACTCCTGCTGGATTCACCTTCTTCACTCTGGTTGGCCTATATACATGAAGCTAGCTCAATGATTGGCTAATAATAATCTTATAACTATTCCCATGCAGATAACTTAGCAGTGCCACCTGTGTTGATCTATCTTTTCCAAATTGCCATTTTGCCAAGGGGAATTAACTCAACAGAAATAACTTAAGTGTTTTTTTCAGTCTCCTATTTATTTTTGTCAATGTAGATCATTGGTTTATTACAAGAGACTGCAGTCTTGTTTTGGGCAGTGAAATTTATATATTACATTAGTCATCTTAACTTTAGAGGAGTTACTTAGTCTGGGAGAATATGAGAAAAAACATTATAAGGTGAGAGAACAATAAAAGAAGAGGAATTAAGAAGACAGAAGATAACAATTGACATTGTATTTAAATTTTTGAAGATCAAAGTTACCGGAAGAGTATTCTACAAGTGAGAAGTGCAAGAAAAGAAACTGTTAGCATAGAACTTACGGTTAAATCTATCCATTTCAACTGTAAAATGCTGCCAATCTAGGACTGTATTTAAATTTATAAAGTCTAGGTACTATAGAGGAAAGTAATATTTATTTTGGGAAATACAAAAATGTGGCACATGGCCAAAACGAGGTATTGGGGAAGGTTGGTTTTTAAACTGTCTTATCTTATCATAGCTCTTTGTTACTCCGTCCTTATGACCAAGGAATGACGTTATGTTTTCATGACCTTGACTTTTCCTTCGTTGTGTTTTCACACCCTCTTCAATTTAAGTTCATTTCAGTCAGTTATGTGCCATGCGTGATACATGCTTAGGCGATCATGTATCTTTCGATACATGACTGACGATGCAGATTTTTTTCCCGCAGTAGGTTGCCATTTCTTTCTGCAGTAGAGACATCCAAGGCTATAGAACCCAGTCTGTCCTGCTATTTTACTCATAGCTGGGGAGAGAAGAAGAGGATTAATACCTTTCCCAAGGGTATTAGCATGTAATGTAATGGATTTGCCTGGAATACAAACTTGGCTTTCCAATTCCTCAATCTGATCCGCTATCCATTCCAGTTCATTTAGTTTCATAATAAGACTAATGACTTTGTACTTCCTTCAGTGTTACAAACCTAATCGGAATAAACTTTGTAAACATTTTTATATCTTTTATATTTTGTAGCACCTCTAGTTTATTTTTCATGAGATTTTTAGTACTTTGCAGAACTAGTTAATGTTTGCATTCCCTTTTCATATAACCCAGCAACTTCTCGCTGAACCCAGCCAGGGAGAGAGAGGACGAGGAGAAATGCAGGCCCCTGGCCATTGTGGCTGGGGTGCTTGGACGGGTTATATATTGAGTTATATTCTCATTTATTTTTGTCTGCCAACTGGATGCTAGTTGGGCTTTCCTATCCATGCTTACTTCTGGCACTCTTGCCTTTACTTATTCCTGGCTACCACAGACCCTTACTTCTGGCTACCACAGACACTGAATTCCAGCATTCCAGCCATTCATTACTTTCAGCCATTACTTCAACCTAACTCACCTGGTTGATCTGCTTTTATAGACCTGCTCACAACAGCCCTGAACTTCTGGCTATACTAGGTCCTTTCTCCCAGCTTTCCTGTTAACTTAACTCACCTGGTTTAGGAAATTGCTGTATGCACATCATTCAGATTCAAACAACCTATTTCATACACTTGTTAAAATACTACGGAAGGTTTACTATTGTTGACCAGCAACTATTCAATGCTAGCACCAGGCATTTAAATGGAACTTTCTTCTCTTTAGCTATATCGTCCAGACTTCAAATAATCCACTTCGTACATTTCAGTTAAAATACTATGAAAGGTTCATCATTGGATTCAACCAACAACTACTCAGCACCTTCACATGACATGTGAACTGAACTTTCAAACTGTGGACTAACATGTTAATTTAAACTACTAGAACTCTGGTCTGTATTCTAAATAAATTTTGTATTACATTTTAAGTATGTTGTCCTCTTGTTGACCAGTCAGATTTTGCATCTTTATTTTTTAAATGTTAGTGGACCTTTTGTGACATCTATCCCTTACAGGCCATGTTATATTGCACCCCTCTCCAGGGTGTCCACTACAATCTTCAACTTAACCAACCTCAATCACTGACCCAGATAAACTGCAATATTTCTTATACCCAAACAACATACTTACCATACTTACTACAATCACCATAATATCTATATACCAAAAAAATGAAAAGTCCTAACTAGTCTTCATTTGTATAATGGAGGAAATTTCATCAGAACAGTTACTAATAAATTATTTATAGAAAAGGCACAGGGAAGCTACATTATGGCAGTGGGAAAGTGATTGAAACTGAGATGTCAGGTCAGGACCAATAACAGTGCAGATTCTTTTTGGATTTCATCAAGAATCTCTAAATACATAGCAGAAGCACCAGATCAGATGTAGTAGCAAAAGCCAATGCCTGGATGAATGGTAGTATAGATAAAAATAAAATATGCTTTCCTTTAAAACCCTTATCTCTTTCTCTCTCTTTCTCTCTCTTTCTCTCTACTAAACTCCTCTTTCTTTACTTCTTTCAACTACGAGAAGGCAACTCTTAAATAAAAAGAAGTAAAGACTCAACCCAATCAAAAACACCAGAAGTTTGCAGGAGCAGTGCTTACTTATTTGTGACTGAAAAATACCAAAAATCAGGGAGGTGCCACACATATCTTTTGTTATAAAAAAAAATGAAAAAAAAAAAGGATTGCCAGAAAATAAAATAATTTAGCCATTCGAAAAAATTGACACAAGGAGACTTTTGATGTTCGTGTCAAATTCTTGAACCTGTCAAAAAGGATATAAAACCTGACACCTCTGGGCTATCAGCAGAGGGGGACTAGAAAGACACCAGGAGAGGACAGAACAAAAGAACGTGTTGCTTGAAAAAGCAGTTAAGAGGTCATTTGCTACTGATATTTCCACCCTGTTTCAGGAAAAAAAGAACACAATAGATTTACACTGACCTAATTTTTCATATTACTACTACCCCTATCATGGTCTGACTTCAGCACAACCACAGATAAACATTTCTCCAGACTCCTATCAATATCCACCTTATTATCAAACTTTTTGCTATGCCAAATACCTCACTCATCAATCTAAATAAAAATATATTGTTTATTTTAAACCCTTGAGTCATTTCATTTTATTCCCAAAGTTTCTGATAAAATAATTATCCTACCACCTATCCACACTGGCAATGTTCATGATATGATTGCCACAGTACACTTATAAATTTAATAGGTATGTTGTCATTGGTAATTATGATGTTGTCAGTTTTTAATTTTCTATGGTATACTGCACATTTTGTATACATGCTGGGGTCAACAGGTGAAATATATTTATAGGGATACAGAAGGGGCTTATCTCCCTTTGGTGGAGAAAAATCACATGAGTCATATGACAACTGCTTAGTGACGTCACTCCATACAGTAAGGAAAGCAGCAGTTAAATACTGTTTGTTTTTCAGTAGCTAAACCATAAGGTTGCTTTCTTTAGCCCGGGCTACTCATGGCTTAGTCAGAAGCTAAATCCACCTCCCCAGCAGTTCATGGGGTCATTTCCTCTTGGGGAACAATCTTTCCCAGATGTAGAAAGTAACTCCAGCTCACAGTCCTCAATTTGGGAAAACCCAAGACTTGATGTTCCCCGTTCATGGAATATGTCCTTACCTGGAGCATAGATGAATCCAGTCTGAAACATTGCTTCTCCGGGCACAGGATTATCTCCATTTTATATCTAAGACCCTTCCTTTTTGTATCTCCTTGCACTCTACTTTGCCATGTAGATATATGGGATATATTATCCTGGGACACTTGTATATATTCAGATATACTTTTGTGTATGTCTAAGTATGATAAAAGTCACTCTGAGAACAAAGCATATTTGTCATTCCTTTTCTTTTCAGCCATTCCATTTCCCTCTGTGAAGTACAATGTTATCATATCATGAATATAATAATGCCCATAATAGGGGAAATACATAAATCCTTTCTTCCATAGCTCTCTCTCATTACGCATTATTTAATGATGCTTTGCGTAGTGAATTCATCTTGCTTATAATTTTTGTACATCTGGTTGAAGTAAAAGATATCAATGTTTTTTTTTTATTTTTAGTATTGGGGCTGTTTAATTCCTATATGAAGAATCTTATTTATTTATCAATAATTTAGGTAGGGAAATTATTGTTAACTAATGTTTGTTATATATGTTTGAGTTCACAAGTTATAGATGACTTTATCTGTTTCAGTTGACAATTTCATGACAGAATTGAGAAATCTTGAAATCTGTTCTACAATTGATTTCATTTAAAAAGCATATTTTTATTATAAATGTGATAAGCTAGAAATCCTAAGACATGAACCTGGATCAAGAAATATGTTATTTCTATAGAAAGACATTTAATCATCCCTGTCACAATGAACAAATCCGGTCACTGTTCTACACTTGATTTATTATAAAAAGGTAAAGAAAGTTGTTTTTTGATAGACAGTCTTTTTACACAAAGACACATAAGAAATAGAAAAATCAAATGGAACATTACAAGTAAATATTTTTGGCTCGATTTTATTTTGAAGAAGAAAAAAGTTTTCTTTCTTTCAAAACTGCCATAATAATTTATATCACATTGTAAAACATAAAAAAGAATCAACATTTATGAACATTTAAAAAGAAGTTGTCTTTTTGGCAAGATTTGTACTTTTAGGTTTTTATTTAAAGTTTTTCTTTTTTGTCCATTTCTCCTCTGTGCATTTTGTAAGGCAATTTCATTAGAGACAAATTATTGTTGTTTGCTTCAATACAAGGCTAAAATTTTTGTCTTTTATAAAAAAATTGCCTATCTGTATATATATATATATATATATATATATATATATATATATATATATATATATATATAATTGTGTATTAGTTATCTCTGCATTTCACAAATTCTTCTACAAACTCTATTAAGGGAACTGCTTTGAAATTTTCTTAATCTTCACATATATTATTTCAAGTTTCCTTCACAATTTTCCTATAGCTTTTCTTTAGACTGGAGCCATCTTTTATTCCTTTCTTTTTTCAGGCAATCCCATACTGCTTCTAAAATAATTAGATTAGGGATTTGCTGTGGCCAATCCAAGCTTATCTGTTACTTTGTTATCCAAATACAATATCTTTTCATAAGCATTGTATTTAGGATCATTGTTGTGCTGAAAAATAAAGCTGTTCCTAATGAAATTTTTCCCAGAAAGAAAGGCAAGATAAATCTACTTATAATTTTTAGGATTCACTTGCATAGTACCCACAAAAAATGACATGATTATTCATATATGGATCACCTCCTCTATCTACAATCAATCTCTATGCCCTGCCTCAGCTCAATGTGTTGTGCCCCCATCCTACAATCTAGGATCAGAGTGCAGTAACTTTGTGAAATGTATACATGAAAAAATATGATGCCTGGTCACTCATTTGGGATATTGACCATAACTCTTTAGAATAAAAACATATCTGCTCATGGGCTCTGTAATGACTCTAAAACCAGAAAGGCTTTTAAAAATTCTATTACAATGATAACAACCAAATTTATTCCATGTTTTGATAAATCATATTATTTCCCCACCCCACCTCCTATGCCTTTTGAGAGTCATCTTGTTCTTAACAATACACATGACACAAGGTACAAATCAAGTCCACCTCTTGATGGTAACATTTATATTCAATCTAATACCTGTGTAAATGATTTTTAATATGATTATTTGACCTTCTTGTTATCAAGAAAGACTCTTTGTGGACAACCCTAATCTATTATATTGACAGGTAAGATATTTTGGCAATGTTTAACCATTGTTCAATACTTTGTCAAAAGCATACCAAAAAGGGACAGTTATTCCTTTGACACTGGTATTACTTTATTCACTTTTGACTCCCTCTGCAAAATTTATTTACAAGATTATAAAAGTATTTGAACCAAGTAGAATGCAGTATTTATTATTTATAAAGATTTATTATTTACCATTTTTAAAGAAATAAATTTGAAAAGAAATCTTTTTATTCAAAAATTTATAAAAATTAGAAAATTATCAAAATATGTAAACCAACTATAATATAACATTTATTATATACCATTTTATAAATAACTATGAAAAATGTTCCTTTTTAATCTAATAAATAAACAGTGTTTAATATCTTTGTTGTAAATTGTCAAGAATAAAGAAAATATTTTGGGGTCATGTTTTATTATCAGTTTAGGGCAAAGCTATAAAGAAAATCTGTAAAAAAGAAAAAGTTAGTTAATGCATTAGTAATAACTGGGAACATCAAGAAATGCCTTTTAGTGCTTTAAGGCATAGTCTTTATATATATATATATATATATATATATATATATATATATATATATACAAATGTAATGAGAAGGAAAATAATATAAATTCTTGCGTTCACAGCATTAATTAAAAAGAAAGCTCAATACCAAGAGTAGAGCAGTAATTATTTATTATAATTTTTACATACGGACAAAACAATTTACTCACTACAAAGATGCTTTTTTGTTTCGATGCACATGCATCTCAACAATTCTATTTACAAGCAGGCTGCTTATGGAACATCACTTCCTTTTTCTCATTATTCAAATTGTTTTTGGAAAAAAAACATAGGGAGAAACACCTTAAGAGGAAACAGAGAAGTGTAAAGAAAAGGGAGAAAAGAGAAGGAAAGGAAAGAGGGTGACAAAGTAAGACAATAGTATTTGCTCATAACAGTTTGGGTGGTGAAGGAATGTTGAGGTGTTAAGGCAAGAACCTGACCAGAAAAGTTTAAATCAAAGCAGAAGTGATATTATGCAATGGTCAGAATCTAAGCAAGCACACCAAAACTCCCAAGAAAAAGGAGAGAGAGAGAGAGAAAGATGGAAATAGAAAAGAGGAAAATGATGAAGGAGAAAAGAGAAATAAGCACAAGGGAAAGCCATAGTAGTAATTGAACACGTTTTTTACCGATGAGGGGTCGGGGACCTTAAAACAGAACCAGAGTTGAATTACACAGATTTAGGTTGAAGTTTCTGATATTTGTTCTGGAATAAACACACTATGTAAATTAATAAATGGTCATTTAAGAAGTAGAAAAATTTTTTTTTTTTTTTTAAATATATTAGTTATTTGGGGTGTTAAATTTTAATTCAGAATTTAAGATATAAGTAAAAAGACATATAAAGTATGGAATGTTAATATAGATTTTCTATAAGCCAATTTTGACCTATTGCTGAACTGTATAACTTGTAGAATAAGTATGGATATAAATCAATTTATCTGGTAATGGTGCTAGTATTATATATGTGCAGAAACAATTTAGAATTATGATCTAAGATAGATCAGTAGAAAAGTATATAAGAAAATAGAAAATATATAAAAGAGGTGAGTTATAAATTTAAAACTTTAGCAAGATTGTAATGTTAGATCTTTAAAGTGCCTATAAAAAATAGTTCTTTGGTTTAATAATTGACTATTATTCAAAAGTTCAATAATACATATTTTTCCTGTAGACATAAAAAAACAATGTTTGTTCAAAGATCTGCAAGTTTAGTAATGCATTGACAAGCCCCAAGCAGAATATCTCAGGATGAAATGTCCATCTGAATGGGGTAACAGAGTTTCATTTTTATGTAATTCATTTTTATGCTCTATAATAAATATATTGAGCTCTCTTTTGTGGATCAGTTTTAATATTTTATATTATTAGGATTTACTTGGATTACTTACCCATGGATTTTTACCGATATATATACATACATATATATATATATATATATATATATATATATATATATATATATATATATATATATATATGCTTACAAAAATTCAATAATCCAAAAAAATAGACACCACCAATAGCACTTCTTACAACAACACAAAATTCATACTCGCTCTCTTTAAGACTCTCTCTAAAAACATGAAAATAAATTAGTTATACTTGATACTAGCAACTTTACTACCATGTCCAAGATAATCAGGGATATAATTAGGTGTACCAGCATCTGAATTTATTCATATGCTGTTACTTATCAAATAATTTATTTACAAATTAAAAGAATTTGTCAAAGAGGCATCATGAAATCTAAAATCTCATATCTATGAACTTTATGTTCATAGATATGAGATTTACATTTTGACAACCATTCAATCTTCCCCAGTAACAAAACTGGCCATAAGTTTGAGTTTGCAAATGCCACACTAAGAATGTAATTCTTTATATAAAAACAGCTTCAAAAGACTACTAAAAACAATATTACCAACTATATACACACATCAAAAACATTACACCACCAACTTTTATTGAATCCATTTTAAAAGAATCTAACGTATGTTTATCTAAAACAAATGTTATATATGCAAAAACATTCCCAAATCAACATGCAAAAAACCAATAAACATAATGTCTACTAGACATGCACACAATTATGAATATAGAGTATCATCTGATTTCCACAAGAGACAAACTAGAATTTTTATTCACTTACAGACATATAGAAATATTTATAGGTTTTTCAGGTAAGCTAAATCTGTTAATTTTTCAAACTTTGAATGGATGCATTGACTTTCCTTCAATTCAGAATTCCACAAATTATGCTAATGTTGGTTTAAAATGTTAAATGCATGTAAACCTGATTAACAAATGAAAATCAAACAACACAAAGGTAAAATTACCAGAATTTCTTTCTTCTTTTTTCAGCTCTCATTCTCTGATGAAGCCTTAATACAGTTGAAACAGTTACATTGATAATTCATTAACTTATCATACATTTATATATATATATATATATATATATATATATATATATATATACCTTTGGCATATTTGGGGTTAAAAATGTGTATTTTATATATAAAAAATACAGTAAAAATCTGCACCTTATACAGTGAAAAAATTAACGCTAGGTGCCCTATACATTGAAAAATACAGTTGAAAATGCATCTTATACAGTGAAAATACAGTAAAAATGTGCATCTTATCCACTGAAAAATACAGAAAAACTATGTTTATACATTGAAAAATACATTGAAACTAGCAATGATGACAATTTTACTTACACTACTGATTATACTATAAATTTGAAACTGCAATTACATCTAAGAATTTATTATAGATGGAAAATCAAATGTTCTGTCTGGATTTCTGGGATGATTTGTTATCATTATTTACATGCAGACTATTGTCCTCATCTTTGTTGTTGTTATCACTATGTGTCAACTGCTGTACCCTCTAGCCTTCATCAGGAGTATGTCAATCAGGGTCATCTACAGAGAATTCTGAAGATTATTTAATCTACAGAGGTAGACTTTTCTCATTCCTCTGCTCATGTCTAAGGATATCTTGTGTATTTTTTTCTTTATTTTCAGTACTGTTCAATTATTGCCAGCCCTATTTCCACTGTGTCCAAGTACACACTGTCTAGCCTAGGAATTGAACTCACAGATTGTCACCAAATATACGAACCAATCCTTTAACATGCTGAGTTCTTACTATGGGAAAATTCTACATCAAATGTTCCATAAGAAGAAATGACATTTATATTAGGGACCTCCACAAAATCCTATAACAAAAGTTCCATAAGAACAAATGACGTTTACAATAGGGACCTCCACAAAATTCTATATCAAATGTTCTATACGATGAAATGATATTTACAATAGGGACCTCCACAAAATTCTATATCAAATGAACCATAAGAAGAAATGATATTTACAATAGGGATCTCCACAAAATTCTATATCAAATGTACCATAAGAAGAAATGACATTCCCAATAGGGACCTCCACAAAATTCTATATCAAATGTTGCATGAGAAGAAATGACATTTACAATAAGGACCTCCACAAAGTTCTATATCAAATGTTTCATAAGAAGAAATGACATTTACAATAGGGACGTCCACAAAATTCTATATCAAATGTACCATAAGAAGAAATGACATTTACAATATGGATCTCCACAAAATTCTATACTAAATGTTCCATAAGAAGAAATGACATTTACAATAGGGACCTCCACAAAATTGTATATCAAATGTTTCATAAGAAGAAATGACATTTACAATAGGGACCTCCACAAAATTCTATATCAAATGTTGCATGAGAAGAAATGACATTTACAATAGGGACCTCCACAAAGTTCTATATCAAATGTTTCATAAGAAGAAATGACATTTACAATAGGGACGTCCACAAAATTCTATATCAAATGTACCATAAGAAGAAATGACATTCACAATAGGGACCTCCACAAAATTCTATATCAAATGTACCATAAGAAGAAATGACATTTACAATAGGGACCTCCACAAAATTGTATATCAAATGTTTCATAAGAAGAAATGACATTTACAATAGGGATCTCCACAAAATTCTATATCAAATGTACCATGAGAAGAAATGATATTCACAATAGGGACCTCCACAAAATTCTATATCAAATGTTCCATAAGAAGAAATGACATTTACAATAGGGACCTCCACAAAATTCTATATCATCTTTTCCATAAGAAGATATGACATTTACAATAGGGATCTCCACAAAATTCTATATCAAATGTACCATAGGAAGAAATGACATTCACTATAGGGACGTCCACAAAATTCTATATCAAATGTACCATATGAAGAAATGATATTCCCAATAGGGACCTCCACAAAATTCTATATCAAATGTTGCATGAGAAGAAATGACATTTACAATAGGGACCTCCACAAAGTTCTATATCAAATGTTTCATAAGAAGAAATGACATTTACAATAGGGACGTCCACAAAATTCTATATCAAATGTACCATAAGAAGAAATGACATTCACAATAGGGACCTCCACAAAATTCTATATCAAATGTTCCATAAGAAGAAATGACATTTACAATAGGGACCTCCACAAAATTGTATATCAAATGTTTCATAAGAAGAAATGACATTTACAATAGGGACGTCCACAAAATTCTATATCAAATGTACCATAAGAAGAAATGACATTCACAATAGGGACCTCCACAAAATTCTATATCAAATGTTCCATAAGAAGAAATGACATTTACAATAGGGACCTCCACAAAATTGTATATCAAATGTTTCATAAGAAGAAATGACATTTACAATAGGGACCTCCACAAAATTCTATATCAAATGTACCATGAGAAGAAATGACATTCACAATAGAGACCTCCACAAAATTCTATATCATATGTTCCCTAAGAAGAAATGATATTTAGAATAGGGACCTCCACAAATAAACACTATACCTAAAGTTGAAAATAAATTTTTAAAAATGAAAATATCTTTCTTGAAGCTTTTATTTTAAATTTAATTTCAAGCTAATAGATTCAATTTAATATTTCCAATAAACAAAATACTTTACTTTATTTCAAAAACTAATTTCAATTGACTGGAAGGAGTTTTTTTTTGCTAACATAGCTGATTAGCACCCTTTTTTTGTAGTCTTTCATTACAATGTAATTCTCTTTATTAAAATATCTTCCAAAAATAGAATATAGATTTCAGAAAGTTTATTTGAGGAATAATAACTGATTTAAAGTATAAAAACATATTTTGTCTTTTCTCTTAATAATAACAAACATTTTGACAATAAGTTTTTATCAATTTTGGGGCCTTCATCATGGCATGCTCCATTTTTAGACAATTTTTGTAGGTATCTAATTTACAATGTTCACTATGAGAAATTAGCAAGAATAATGGGTTGTAGAATAAAAAATGTTTAGATTTATTTATTGACTATGATACCTGGCATCTCAAAGGGCAAAGTCATTGTGTTATACAGTCATTTCTTTCATATACAGTCAGTTCTTCATCTGAGAGATTTGTGTGCACTAAAATGGTATTAACAAAAATCCCTTAATTAAAGCAGTTTGATAATTTTAAACATTTTGGTAGTCATCAATTTAACAGGATCTTTCTGTTTTATCAGACAATGGTGTATATGCCCTAGGTTGGTCTCATCTTGAGTTGGGTTGCCACACCTACTGCAGTTGCACAGCTACAACTTGGAAAATCAGGTTCTGTTGCAGTTGCTGCATCTGGCTCTATAGATGTTGGTGCTACCCTTTACAATCTCTCCTCTCTCCCCACTGGTTTTCTGTTCTCTTCTAACTTGATTGACAAGCTGATGTAACCTGCTGCATCAGTCTTTTAGGCTGCTGGGTTGATAATGCCTGCCTTTATGTCACATGTGCAAACCTCTTTGTAACAACTCCTTGTCTTAACTTTCTGGAGCTAGTGGCATGTCCTCCATTCTGCATATATTTAGTTGCTCTGCATGCAGCCAACATGGCCTGACCAATGCAAGCATCTTTGAGAAAGCAAGATGAACGTGTTTGGTATTCCTGCTTTTCAAGAACAGTCGTGTTTGAAGCAGTCTTGCCAAGTGATGCCAAGATCCCTTCTGAGACTAAAGATGGAAGGCATTGAGTCTGTGTTCTTGTTGGGAAGACAGGGTTCATGTCTCACTGTACATAGACACATCTTCATCTTTGTGTTGATTGACAGCTTAGTGATGTCCCAGACCCACTTGTTGAGGGGAGTCGTTGTGACTGCATTGACAATTTGTGGGTTCGGATCAGCTTTCAACGAAAAGTTGCTGCAGATGATGAAGCTGAGGTAAGTAAATTCCTCCACAACCTCAAGAGTGTAGTCATCGAAATAAATGTTTGTGATGGTGCTGACATCTTGTCTCATGGTGTTGACTTTGTCTGATAAGGAACCCAAACCTTATACTGCAAAATATTTATATACAGCATAATATAACATTTTAAGTTATAATATTTGGTAGATTTTCAAAATATACTATTATAAAATGTCAATATTGCTTATTTTCCTTTATACATTGCTTATTTCCCTTTACTGGGATCTAAATGCTTAGATGGTAACCACATTCAGAGCAGAAAATAGATTTATGTAAATAATTAAGCAATTTAATTATAAAAGTACATGAATACAATAATCATTTCTTTTTAAAAATGACAAAAGACCAATTTTGAAAATTGCATAACAAAAATGATATTTTAAAAAATTTGATTTTAAAAACTGAATTTACAAATTAGTTATTTCCCTGATGCAAGAACTACAATGTTAGACAAGATATATAAAGGTAAATATAAATGAAAAACTTGATTTATTTGAAGTTTTAAGTAACATTTGCTCAAACACCACAACTTTATATATATAATATGTTGTCTTCAATGTTCACTTTTATATATATATATATTTAATTAATCTTTAGGGTCTCAAATGAACACACAAACTTTAAGCTTTATATATATATATATATATATATATATATTTAATGATAATAATTATATATATATATATATATATATATATATATATATATATGAAGAAATATAGTTTTAAGGTATGCTATATTTATGGGGTAAAGGGCTCAATATCAGAGAAAGAGCATATGTAAATATAAAAGTGAACATTGAAGTCAACACTCAGAGGCGACAAGCTGTTTCATACTAGATGCAATCGTCAGGCTGCCAGAAGATTGTGCCTAGGATGAAACAGCCTGTCACCTCTGAGTGTTGTCGTCAATGTTGACTTTTATATATATATATATATATATATATATATATATATTTAATTAATCTTCAGGGCCTCAAATGGACACACAAACTTTAAGCTTTATATATTAGATGTAAGGAACCTTTATGAATACAAAGCTTATTGAGAATAAGAGTTTTTCTAGGAAACATTTTCTAGTGTGATATCACATGACAGGGTTCTAAACTTTCCACATATTCAAATAAAATATTGCTGGTGATGTCAGGAACAGATAAGCTGTAGAAACTGCATTCTTTCCTTCAAGGTTTGTATATTGCCAATCAAAACAATACTACATAATGTCAATAACTCTAAAAACGGTAGTTCTGTACAAACAAGTCCTTTCAGTAAAGAAGCAGTTGCCAAAACAAATGTACACAGAAATTGGCTTCCATTCAATCCTAATGCATCATCTTCTTTCATGCAATTCTTCTGAATGGCACAAAAGTAATTTACAAAGAATTTGCAATGTTTTTCTTTGTTAGATTTTAGCAAAATCTTGACCAATATACTGACATTAAAAATAGATTCAGTAATTATCACTAACAAACTATTATATAAAGATGTTTGGAAAGTAATTACATTTTACCAGAAAGGAAATAAAAATAAATGTAAGTTAAATTTATTCAAATATTGCTTACCAAAGTATCAATACTTCAGCCAATTAGAAGACAAATTTTTGATTCTATATTTAAAGAAATCTGGGGTTTTCATCTAAAAAAATGTTTGAAACGCTGTTTTCAACTTCTTTGCTTCTGAATGCTCTGCCACTTATGAAATGTTCTAGTGGTCAAAAAAAAATGAAAATATCTGTGGATGCTAAATCAGATGAGTATGATTAAAACAGGAAGTACCACCAATCCTAAAGATGTTATTTGGGTGGTGGGCAGAGTGTCCCTTGCATTGTGCACACAGGGTAATAACACTTTTTGTGTTTACTAAAGTAGAACACATTTGAGGAAATACTTCATTTACCCAATCAAATTACTGTCAAGAAATGTTTGCAGTGATAGTCTTTACATGTTTTAGTAGCTTGTAATAGATAACACCTTTCATATTCCACCAGACACAATGCAAGGACTTCTATGGGTGGAGTCCTTGTTTTTGTGTTGGCACTAGTCTCTCATTTTGTGATAACCAGTCTTTTTTATTTTATGTTGATATGCAAAATCCATTTTTCATCATATGGAACAATGGTAATTCAGAAATGAAAGGTTAAGATTCCCAGGTAAAAGACTGCTGCAGATGGTGGAATCCTGTGTTTGGTCTTTAAGTGGAAACTCATGAAGAACCCAAATCCTCTCTTTGCAATTTTCCCAATTAAAACTATGAAATGTACTATAATAACACATAAAGAGATACAAAGGAAAACAACACATGACATACCTGGTGGGCTTAAGCAAGTAGATGACAGAACGTGGTCTGGGGGAGGAAGCAGAGGGAAGGAAATTGTTGAGAGCTGCAAGGGATAGAGGGAGGTGGAGAGCCATGATCACCTACGTCCTGAAAGGACGTGGCACATAAAAAGAAAAGATCAGATAGAAGAGATCATCAGTAAGAAGAAATGATAAACAAATTCTAGACAGTTCCCTATCACTCAAACTTGGTTGGTTGACTCATATTACATTGCAGTGAAATATGTAATTCTTCCTTTCTGAAAAGCTTAATAGAAGAGATGATAAACTAATTTTAGAAGCAGTTTTGTAGCATTCAACTTTGGTTCTGCCTTGGTTGGTTGACTCATAATTCATAACAGTGAAATACATAATTAATTTCCAATCACCCAATTTTTTTTAAAATCCTTTTCAGTTAAATTCAACATTTATAGAAAGAAAATCATTAAATCACTGTAAAATTTTGATTTTATGGCTAGCTTTTCAAAACCAATTTATACAAAAGTAAAGCAAGTTTCTTTTTGAAAAATTTATTTGTAAATCATTTAGTCTGTAAAACAAAATATTATTGGATAATCAAAAATTAATAAATAAATAAACAAACTTTCTGTTTGTTACCTGAACAAGGCAACAAAGCCACTCAGATGCATGCGAGTTACTGAATGTGAAAGAATATAAGAAAAAGGAACAAAAACAAAAGAACAGAAATCAAGAAAACAGGAGACAATGATTGACATTGCATTTAAAGTTTTGAAAATCAAACTTGACTGGAATGCAAGAAACCAGAAGAGAGAAGTGTGAGAAAAGAAACTGCTAACATTGAACTTACAGTTATTTCTAGTGACTGAAGCTGAGATACCAAGTCAGGACCAATATTATTGCAGATTTCTCTCTGCATTTTATCAAGAATCACTAAATATGCAGCAGAACCACCAGACTATATGTGGCAGCAATATTATGAGCATGGTAGATATATAAATATGTAAGATAGATTTGGGCAAGAAAGATTGTCTAGCATGATACAGTGAACCAACTTTCCTAGCAGTAGACCTAGCAATTGATTCATGTCAGTGAAAAGATTAGAAGATGCAGTGAGTCACTCTCCTGGAGGTTAGCATTAACCATGCTGATGGAAGGCACGAAAGGTTTTCTCATATGATTAATCAAGAGCAGGTTAGTTTTAATGGCATTAAAATTAACAAGCCATTCCTTGCCCCAGTTAACAACAGAATGTAGGCCCTTTTTAAGATTAACTGCTAATTTCACCTTATCAAACCTATTCAGACTTATTATCAAGAAAGGAGTAAATAATTATCAGCATAGATACCTAGTTGAGAACTGATCATCAAGAAGGTCATTGATAAAAATAAGGAGCAATCTAGGTCCAAGGAAATATCCCTGGGGAACACCTGCATTTATGCAAAAAGATCTAGAAGAGTGGCCATTCAAAATATCTTTAATTTTGTAATTTGATAAGAAAGACTGAGTCAGTTCAAAAATTAATCCAGTGATGCCATAACCTTTCAACTTGTGAAGAAGATCAGTATGCCTTCAAGATATCTAAAGCAACAGCCCAAAGGTTCCCATTCTTATCTAAAGCTTAATCTAAAGCTCTTTCAGCATTAATACATCAGCAGTTGATCTAGAGAAGTGAAAGTCAAATTGGTTATCTGAAAAAAGACCCTGTGATGTGAGATACTTAACCAATTCAGTGTTGATTAGAATATCATACCAGCAACATTCACGCTATTATTGGCAAACAGGAGGCATTACTTTTGGAGCAACTATTGTACTTGAGAATAATCAATTTTATAGAATGTAGAAAATAGTGAGCATATTCAAAATATCAAAAGCAATTACTGTATTTGCCAAATATGGCATTGTCAGGTTACCATTTATTCTGTTCTTTAATTCTCCTCATGAAAAGATTTCAAATCCTTAAGAGATTGCAAAAAGTACTCAGAGCAATTCTTTACTGAGGAAGCTAAAATGTTTTGGGAGAATTCAATTATGAAGATTCTTCTGGATGATAAAAAAAGATAGCCAAAGAAAATGGTAAAAATGTTGTTTAAAAAATTAATTATTTACATTGTTCGGACCATATTCACAACATTTCGGCTATTGTACACTCCAGCCTTCTTCAATTGATTGAAATTTCAAACTGAACTTTTTATTTTATCCACCAGGGTAAATTGTTCTACTTCCATGTGCCTTGATGTCTTAGTTATCTTCCTTTAACTCAACTCTCCAAGTTTTTTGTTCACCACTGCTGTACCCAGGTATTCATTGGGCCATGTGTCCTTGAGTTAAGTTAAAGGGAGATAACTGAGATATCCAGAAAATGCATGGCATGTGGAACTAGAACAGTCTACCTTGGATGAAAGAAAGGGTTCAGTTCAAAATTCCAATCACCTGAAGAAGGCCAGAGTGTACAGTGGTTGAAATGTTGTGAATATGGCAATGATGATGAGGACAACAGTCCAAACAATGTAAATAGTGTAAATAATTACAATACCTCATCTCAGAAATATTAACAAATAAAGTTAATATAGAAAATTTTTGAAAATTTTTTTTTGGGGTTATATAACTAAACACAATTTTATAATGGCTCATGGCGACATCACATTGAGACACCAGTTCTCATATAGCACTAAAGTTAAGCAATGTCAAGTACCTTGATGAGTGACTGCTTTAGAATACTTAGTGCTGTAAGCTTAGATGGATAATGGCTTGGTTAATCAGAGAGTTGAGGTCCAATTCCATTTGGGTTCATTATATTCACTTATGCAAATACCCTTGGAAAAAGTATAAATCCTCTCTTCTCCTCCCAGCTATGGGTTAATTAGTAAAACTTAGTATCACTAAGTCTTACCAATTAACATTGTCAGCAAAAAATTCTTACAATCTAAAAATATCTTCTGGCTTTAAATAACCTGTAAAGGGTTGATAAACCATAGAAAACGAATGAATCAATAACTTGAAAGCCATGCAAAACTAATTAATCAATCAATCAAACAATTTTATATTAATCAATATGCTTCTAATTATATAAAAGGGTTATTACATAATTTATATCTTATTTGCAATTTCAGATTTAAATTAAGGGATGACAATGTATATGAAATGTGTGGCGTAAAGGGTTATAGTGTCACATTAGGTGTTGCTACTGTGGATTCCATAGCAAGTAGGTTTTGATTGGGTAGAGTTGCTAGACCCACACCCAGCTGGTTTTGAGTTCACAGTTAACTTTCTCCTAGACAGGTTGCCAACCAAGGCTAGAGAGCCTACACTTCCCTAGTAATAATCCCTACCTGGAGGGGAGAAAGAGATGGATTCATACATTTCCAAGGGTGTTTGTGCAAAAGAAAATGCAACGGACTTAGTTGGAATTTGTACTCAACATACTAATTCCATTTTCAATGTCAATAACTGCTATGTGTAGCACACATCTTATGAAAAGATAAATTCTCTTACATTTTCAAAAATTACAGACAAATTCTAAGAATACTGCAGACAGAACATAATGAGGAAAAGGGCCTAGTAAATTTGACACTCACAGAACATATTGAAGCAGAGAGAAACAGTGAATCAATTGATTGATTGAGTTTATTACAGCTCATTATATATATATATATATATATATATATATATATATATATATATATATATATATATATATATACATATATATATATATAATGAGCTGTAATAAAATCGTAGTTAAATAAAACATATTCTAACCTAAACACCCACAAAAAATCTTTAAGTATACAAATAGAAAAAATGCTGTAAGAGTTTTTGCTGTTAACAATAAATTTTTTTTTTTAAATCCAGATGACATGCATTTAACGGATCTCAGAATTTGTTGAAAAATACATCCCTACCCCTACCTAAACGAAAACCTTTCTTCAAACGTAACTAATAACTGATACAATAAAACACAGCGATAATGAACATGCAACCACCCTTTGTCTGGATGAATGGATTTCTCTGTATCCTTGGAAATGTGAATTATGAATTTTTGCAGTGCCTTTAAAACCCAGCAATTTAAAAAATAAGTTGCTTCAAAATTCGCTTGAAGATGAAATGGAAATAATGTCTTTAATTTAATTACAAAATTAAATTCGAAGCTTTTAGCTTCCATTTTTGAAACATAGTTAGAACTGTGTAACGAAAAAAAACATATTTTAAATCAGTTAATTTATAATATTAATTCTCTGTAAATTTACATTGAGCACTATTTTGTAAAAATAAAAATATCTATAAGAACACCGGATTTTATATATTACTGTTCTTTCTTTCTTATATATATATATATATATATATATATATATACTTTGTAGGTTATATAACCTTATCACCTCCAATTTCCAGACTCAAAAGAGTGTCTGTCTCCCTGTTTGAATTTTAATAGATATATATAAAAGTTTTAGAATTCTTTTATCTATTTTATCTATAACTATATTAATATAACATAAAGGGTCTAATAAAGAAAAGGATAAAACAGACAACTCAAACAGGTGGACAGACACTCTCTTGAGTTTGGATATTGGAAGTGATAAGGTAATGTAATTTAATTTGATTTATTGTTCCCACTTATTGTCAAAGATCCCAAGGCATTTTCTCTCTCACATTCAGTTTTGTCTTTCTTTTCATTCTCACCTGCAGACAAGAGAGCAGACAATCTTGGTAAAACATGTTGTTAATAAATTATCCAAAAGTATCTAGTATACTAGAGTTTGCAGTAATACTAATGCCTATAGTGGACTTTGGAGAGTGGAAAATACCGACATCTTTCCAAACACCCAATGGCTAGTAATCTTAGTTGTAATATACAAATTTCTTAGATGAAGAATTGTCAATTAGAAGTGCCAACAAAAGCATTTATTACTGAATTGTATTTTTCTGAATGTTTCAAAGAAATGAAAGCTAGTTACTTTGTTAACAATAAAAATTAATCTCTGACTGAATGTCCATCAAAGAATCAAAGCGAGCAACAAAATTATAGATCTCAAAAGTTATAAAAAAGTGGGGGATTATTTTATACCCATCACAAATATGTAAAGACCAAATGTATGGTTGACAGCAGTAAGTCATAAATGCTGACTACAGGAAGTATATGTCGTTAAGCCACTAACATGATTCCCACAAATAATTCTCTGATTGTTTTGTCCTTTTTCTATTTTTTTTATATGTCTCTGGAAGCTAAATGCAAGTAGAGGTGCATATATAATGTTGCCAGTACCACAAGGAAGAAGTCTGTCAGTTGTGTCAGTTCATTGCAGCAGACACAGAGATAAAAATAACAATCGTGCAAGTAACTGAGAACATATTTCAGGAAATGAGTGAAGCAGGTGCACTCACTCACTCTTTGTAGACGGTTATATGAGATAAACAGTAGAGCAATTTTGCTATTCTTCTTTCTACAAAACTGCAAAATTATTTTTTCTTTGTTTTAATATGACATGCTAAAACGTTACGAACCAACATTTAAGAATGTCAGTTTTGGCGGATTTTACCAACATTTTTTGACAGCTTTCAGCTTATAGAAAAAGCATGAAAGAGATAAACTAGACGGACAGATATAATATAGTAATGTGTGAGGAAATGTCTTGAAATCTTTTTTGAAGAATAAAGAATAACTATCTTTGAGCATGACTTTTTGAAGTGGTTAAGTCATCAAAGATTTTAAGATGTCATCTTGACCTTGAGAAAATAAATTGTTATTGAATTGGGCGTCTTTCTTCATGAAAGTGAACAGCACATCTGGATTTCATTAATATGAAGTTTACTTGTCTTCTGAGGTCTCCAATCAAAACAACAACAATTTTTATGAAAAGGAACTGTTTATATTGTATTGCATCATTTAATTTAAAGATTTTCATTTCAGAAAAATTTTATACAACTTCCTCCATCAGCAGCTGATCAGAAGATAACAAATTATCTATCTCTCTATCTATTGGTCTTTCAATACCTAGCTATCTAATGGTCACTTCATATCTATCTAATGGTCTCTTCATATTTATCTATTTACCTACCTAATTGTTGCTTCATATTTTGCTGTCTAATTGTCTCTTCATATCTATCTATCTATCTATCTAATGTTTTCATCATATCTAGTTGTCTGTCTAAATGTCTCTCAGTAACTTGATGACTACCTAATGTTCTCTCTATAACTAGCTGTCTATCTAATGGTCTCTTCATATATATCTATTTACCTATCTAATGGTTGCTTCATATCTTGCTGTCTCTTCATATCTATCTATCTATCTATCTATCTATCTAATGGTCTCTTTATATCCAGCTGCCTATCTAATAGTCTCTCCATACCTCAGTCTATGTAATGGTCACTTCATATCTCACTGTTATCTATTGGTCTCTTCATATCTGCAGGTCTATGTATCAACTGGGTCTTAAAATAATGTCTTGCAATGGTGGTGTAAGGCCTAAAATGTCTTGCATCAGTGGTGTAAGGCATAATCTATCTGTTCATATCTTTATATATATCTGTCTGTTCATATCTATCTATGTATCAATGTATCTATTTGTTCATATCTATGTCATATCAATTTCTCTGTTTTTATCTTTTCTGTCTATCTATCTATACATTGTTCATATCTATCTATCTATCTATATATATTGCTCATATCTATCTATATTTTGTTCATATTTATCTGTTGTTCATATGTATCTAGCTGTTATTCAATTACAATATTGAAGTTCATCCTGGGTTTGACAATAAACTACATTTGGCAGCAAGAGCTCTGATTGAGAGGTTAAGGTGTGATGGGCAAATGCATGTTGCTTGTTTTTGATTTTGTTGACTTCACAATATAGTAGGATCAGTTGGGCTCTGTCCATGAGAAAAAGAACACAATGATGCAATTCACTCCACCAGAAATTTGGAAATGGCATGCTGTACTGCTTGGCATTCACACCAGAAGTTCCAATACAAACATTTCAGAGAGTTTGGGTGTCAATCAGAGGATCCAAAAAGAGTTGGATGAGTCTAATGGCAATTATAAAGGTGTTTGGCGTGATCACTAGTGATGGCAATGGTTATGCCTTCATTCATCTTCCCACAGGGACTCAGGCTCAACATGGAGGCCTACATCAAGTGCTATGAAGAGGTAGTGTTGCCCTGGGTCATGAGGGTGGCTGCTTGAAGACACTATGTCTAGCAACAGGACTCGGCACCATGAAACACATGTAGGAGAACCTAGTCATGGCTGTCAGACAATTTTATGACCACATTGCACCTCTAAATCTGGCCACCTAACTCCTCAGACTGCAACCCCTTTAATCATTATGTGTGGAGTGCAGTTGAATGGGAGACCAAGAAAACTCCTTGTAACACCAAAGATGTTTTTAAGGCAAGGATTATGGCAGAATTCATCAACTTAAACAAGGAAACTGTCTAGAAGAGTTGCAGGAGATTCTGAAGTCATCTGGAGGATGCCAATTTTATTGAATAAATTTATTCTTTAGTATTTCAAGACATTTTTGTGTAAATTTGGTAAATATATCTGTTAAAATGAGATGCACCCTATATATATATATATATATATATATATATATATATATGTATGTATGTATATATATATATATATATATATATATATATATATATATATATATATGTATATATGTATATATAAGTGCACAGGTATGCAGAAAATAGAAAAGAACATGTTGGGTGCATAATCTGGAGTTCCTTAGTATTTTTGTTTTTATTTTTAAGAAGACAGTGCTCCATACAGAAGTAGAACTTATATTATAATATTTTTTGTTCAAAAATATGATTCCTTCGCTACATAAGAGTTCTCATGTTTAATCATGTGGATTAAAAACACTAATGTCAATTTTGACATCATCATGGGATCTCTAGACTCTGCAGAATCTTCGAACCTTGTTGGTCTATTTATACTGTACAATCTAACCATCCACCATGAACTAGACATTAGGGACATCGTGCTATACAGAGATGATGGGCTCATGGTAGTGAGGAGCTCTGCAAATTTTAAAACAGAGAAAATTAGAAAGATAATTTACAATGAATTCGGAAAACTAAATTTAAAAACAATAGTCAACACTAAATTAAAAAGATTAAACTTCCTAGATGTAACCCTAGACTTAACGAACAACGTTCACCTACCTTACAGGAAACCTAACACTAATCCCCTGTATGTACACCCTAAGTCAAAGCACCCTCCATCTATAATTAAACATATACCCATATCAATAGAGAAAAGAATCAGTATGAACTTTGCTAATAAGGAAATATTCCAACAACACAGTAGTTTTTATAACACAGCCCTGAAAAATAGCAGATACAAAAACGCTGACATAACCTATATAAACGATAGTACCAATAATAAGAAAAACAGGAAAAGAAAGATCATCTGGTATACCTCTCCGTACAACCAAATGGTCAGTTCCTCGCTTTAATTGAAAAGCACTTTCCCACTAATAGCAAACTTAGCGAGATCTTTAACAAAAACACCTTAAAATTGAGTTTCAGCTGCACTGAAAATTTAGAAAGAATCATAAAAAGACTTAATAAGAAAATCAATGAATAAACAAATAAGTAAAGAGATAATGAGATAGACAATAATAAAACACAATCCTCCCGAAACATAACGACTTGTAGGTACGCCATAAAAATATCCCTTGCTGGGAACTAAAGAGAGGATGACCACCAACATTAGCCTTGAAATAGATACCCTACCCAACCAGAGCAAAACCTCTCAGAAGATAATGAATCTATAGATAAGAATTAACTCTCTGACCACTTAATCAAGATGACTCGCCTAGCCACTCCCACAATAACAAATGTTATAACAAACCATGCTTAAAAACACACATAAACCAAGAGATAGCTTATTTCAAAAATTTTGCTTGAAGATGAAACGGGACTAAATACCTTTATTTAACTTAATTTTAATAATTATTTGGATGGTTTTGGCTCTTGTTTTTGAAACATGAGAACTCTTATGTAGTGAAGGAATCATATTTTTAAACAAAAAAATATTATTATATATATATATATATATATATATATATATATATATATAGCATAATGAGAAGCCATGTATACTTTCTTAATATGTATATATAGAAAAAACAACTAAAAAGTTGCAAATTAAAAAAATAATAATGTTTTTTTATGAAAGTATTTATTTATATTTGATATTTCAGTTCGAACACAGTGGTGTTCCATATCACATGACGTCCACATCTCGCGACGGATGCTACTTGTAAACAAACCTCTAAAAGCAGTTATTTCTAAAGAAAGATCGAGATCGATCTATGGCTGTGGTACATGTAGTACCCTGATGACACTAAGGGGTCATGATTGTGATACTTGAATTCCAGACTGGAGACAGTTGGGCTCTGTCAGGCTATCTTACCCTAGACACAACATTTGCTACTATGACAAGTCCATGTGGTGCCTCTATGACTCTAATGGGTTATGGAGAACATGTTATATTGCTTCCACAATGTTGAATCATTCTCATTTTCCATGTATTACAAATATATTAAGAAAGTTTTAATTAGACAGCTTTTTCCTAAAAGCTTCTAATTTGTGGATGCTTCTCTGAATACTGCAATAAAATCTTCAAGTCGATGATCAGTCATTACCTATACTTCTTACTATTTTCATTTCCTACCACTTCCTATTTCATTCACTCCTCCTTCATTATAATCAATTTAACACTAACCGTTGAGTGCTTTTTGAACCTTGTTGAACTTTAGTATAAAAGAATTCTTTTTTTGAATATTTAATGGCATCGAAATATGTTTGGCTAAATTACAGCAGGAAAAAATAAATTTGTCATAAAAAACAAATAGGACAACATTATATAATTTATAATAGAAAGCAAAACAGCTTAGCACTTGAATGTCAACACAGAAGCATTACTCAAAGACATTCTACTGAGTGCTTTTCTCTGCTTCAGTGGACTCCAAATTGATCACCAGGTAATCCCACCCCCAGCACATATTTCACTCAATCTGACTTCAGTTTAAAGATTTCCCAGTGGCCACTCATACCATTAACATTGCTTTCTGAGGTGAGAAATATTTTTTAGAAAGTGCTAATTCTTCTCACACATATAAAATAAACCAGTACGAGTTGGGGAAGAATAGAAAAACTGTAAGTCTTACCTTCTGCTATTTTAGACATTGCAATTAAGAAAAATAACAAGTACTAGGTCAAGATACCCAGCTATGGGTAAAATAGTAGGACAGACTAGGCTCTCTAACCTTGATTGGCAACAAATCTCAGAAAAGGAAAACTCTCAATTTAAAGCTCTAGAGAAGGAATAGAGAAACCACTCCATTACCTTTACCAAGAACAATCATGACCGTTCACATTTTGCTCATATTAAGGTAAAGGAAGTTGTGAAGAGCTATAATCATTTACCAAAGCAGAAATCACATCACTTGAGGACCTTCAACAGTAGCAACAACTAATATAAGCAACCGCTTTCTCAGATCAATGATTAAAAATGGCCTTGTATGAGTCAAACTAATGGGTCATGGTGAAGATAATCCTCCTCTTAATCTTGTGGACAGACGATACAGAATTATAAACAAAGAGCAGAGACCCACATCACTTGAGGACTACTAACAGCTAAAATGGATATCTGATGTGACTCAAAGAGAAAATAATGATTTAATCAAGATTTTGACATTCTACATGACTTCAAACAAAAGCTAAGAAGGAAACCCACATCAATACTAGAAAGAGCAATAACAGAAAACTGGAGAAACCTATTTTCCTGAAGTTTTAAGAGAAAGATTTTATAAATTTCAACTTCAGTGTATGGATCAGTGTATAAACAATTTAGCATAGGGGATAAGGAAAGGAATAGATTTGTTTAAAAGCCAAAGCATTAAACTAAGAACTCATTCTCAAATAGCCACATCATATCAAGACTATCATATGAATATCATATATGGTGTCAAACTCATTCAGAAATGTCTAAACTATCATTTATATACAAATGATTTTTTTTTTATATCAATGATTAAAAATGAATTTAGGTGAATGTACCCTGAGGTACAAGGAAGAGAATAGTCCTTCATTGAATCTCATAGATTGGAGCTACAGAATCACAACTCTCTATTTCACTATATTTATATATCAATCATATACAAACGTTTTTTTTATATCAATCACTAAAAATGAATTCAGGTGAATGTACCCTGAGGTACAATGACGAGAATGGTCCTTCATTGGATCTCATAGGTTGGAGCTACAGAATCACAACTCTCTATTTCACTATATATATCAAGCATATACAAACATTTTTTTTTATATCAATCACTAAAAATGAATTCAGGTGAATGTACCCTATGGTACAATGAAGCGAATCTTCCTTTATTGGATCTCATAGGTTGGAGCTACAGAATCACAAACAAAGAACTTTATCAAATAATAGAAATCACAGCACTTGAAGACATTCAAAAGTGGCAACAACTAAAATGGATAGAAGATGTAATTGAAAAAGTAAATAATGACATAATGAAAATTTTGACTTTCCACACGATTTCAAACAAATGGTTAGGAAGGAAACATCTATGAATAATAAAAAGAACAATTACAGGGAATTTCTCAAGAAACCTTTTTCCTGAAGAATTGTTTTAAGGGAAAGATTTTATAAATTTCAACCAAAAGTAGTATTAGCTACTTGGTAAATGAATGCCAAATGTTTCCTTATAAGGAAATGGTCAATATTATCATTAGTTGGGTTTACACTTATATCTGCAGATATTCATCCAGAAAATTGTAGGCAGTATGACAATTTTTTTCAGGTATGACAATTTTTAAATATGACAATTAATGGTATGACAATTTTTTCAAGTATGGCAATTTCAGGTATGACAATTTTCAGGTATGACAAGGGGGAAAAGGTTTTCATGTGATGCGTTTTGTCCTTTATGACTTCATTGGACTAAAGTGATGCTTATGTTGACGCAACTATATGTGAGTATGCAGGAAATGGCAAGATGCTGAGAATTTTAAATTTAAATGTTTTTTTTTAATATATGTTTTCGGTATATAATCTAGCTGACTTAATTTTAATTCTTTTTCTTTTTGTTTAAGTTTCCATCACTTTTGTTATTAACAATATATAACAATATTAATATCCCACATTGTGACAATAGAAGATCTGCCAAGAATGGTGAAACATAGGAATCTGGACACATATTTACTTTGGATGCACTAGTGATTAAAGTGCTTTCTAAACATTTTCATCTTAGTAAAGTGTTTTCTCTTTTAATTATAGTAGCATTTTTTTAAATCAAGATTATGGCCACTCTCATTACAGTGAGCAACTAATGCATTTAATATGTTGTTTTGTAAAAGATCCCTTTTGTGTTCATATAATCCTTATAAGCTTTACAATGTGTATGTATATATAAAATATTAACAAAAGAACTGGAAAAAAATTCCTTGAGGCTCCCCAGTAGTCTAAATATAAAACTCATAAAAGAATACTGAGACATGAAATTCACTCAAGGCAAGAAACTGATAGTCACCATGAAGTACTGTTTTCTATATCTATACTATCATTATCTCTAAATGCTTTATCTCTGATATTAACTATATTTCCCCAGAAATATAGAAACTTTTGAACTTTATACATATATATAATAATAAATAAAGAATAGCTGACCACTTGTATTTGAGGATACCCGTTTCTTAGGGCGACCAGCCAATCCCTATTGCAGACACTCACTCAGGCAGATTTGTGTTCGTTCAACACCCACAGAACAAACCTGTGGTTTATACTGCGACTATGCTGAGCAGATATTAGTTACAATTTCTGGGAAAGAGCATGTTATCTAGCATGATCAACAATCCGAACAAGGCCAGCACATTCAAACCCTCGCTCACAATGACTTTTGACTTCATGCTAGCAAAGCTATCGATGGCCCCCAAGGGTTCTGTTCATCCAATTTCCCTCACAAGGCCTAGGTCAACCTGTGGTATGATTTTCAGACACTTTTCAAAGGTGCCACACACTGAGATCACCAACTCCAGACTGATAACATCAGGAAGTCTATTTCCTGACAAATCGACTGTGGTGACATTCAAACCTGGGTCTCATAGTCAGAAATATGTACAGTGGGGAAAATAAATATTTCATCCCCTGCTGATCTTCTGAGTTTTCCACCTTACAAAAATGGGAACAGTCTATAATTTTCAGGGTATATTTGTCTTGAAAGTGAAAGATAGAATACAAAAAAATTCTAGAAAATCACATTATATTAATTTTTGAATATTTATTTCTTTTTTAATTGAAAATATAAATACTTTACCCCCTAACCAAACCAGCAATGATTCAGACCCAACAGACAAGTTATGCGACCAGGAGACATATAGACTAGTCCTATTACTGAATTATTACTCCTAATCAAGTACTCATTACCTGTATAAAAGGTACTAGTTCACAGAATCCTTCAATGAATCAGAATCTAATCTCCCCACAATGCAAGATGAAAGAATTGTCTAAGGACATCTGGGACAAAATTGTACATCTGCACAAGACTGGAATGGGCTACAAGATGATTGGCAAGCAGCTAGGTGAGAAGGAGTCAACTGTTGGTGTGATAATAAGAAAATGGAAGAAACATCAATTGACTATCAGTCTCCCTCAGTCTGGAGGTCAACACAAAATCTCCCAACATGGAGTGAAGTGAAAATCATGTAGCACCTGCAAGGTCCCCCTACTCAAGAAGGCACATATAGATGCCCATCAGAAGTTTGCAAATGAGCACCTGGATGATTCAGAGGAGGGTTGTGAGAAAGTGCTGTGGTCAGACAAAACTAAAATTGAGTTTTTTGACATCAACTTGACTTGCCGTGTTTAGAGGGGAAAAAAAAGCTGACTTGAACCCCCAAAACACCATCCCAACCATTAACCATGGTAGTGTAAATATTATGCTTTGGGGCTGTTTCTCTGCTAAGGGAACAGGATGACTACACAAGGTTGAGGGAAAGATGGATGGGCCAAGTACATGGAAGTCTTGAGTGAAAACCTCCTTGCCTCAGCCAGGTCACTGAAGATTGGTAATGGATAGGTGTTCCAGCATGACAATGGCCCAAAGCATATGGCTATGGCAACAAAGGAGTGGCTCAAGAAGAAGCACATTAAGGTAATGGAGTGGCCTAGTCAGTCTCCAAACCTTAATCCTTTAGAGAATCTGTGAAGGGAGCTGAAGCTTCAAGTTGCTCAACAACCTGCAAACCTTGAGAATTTGGAGAGGATCTGCAAAGAGGAGTGGGCCAAAATCCGCTCCGCCCCGGGGATCTGTAAAAACTTGGTAACCAACTACAGGGAATGTCTGGCTGCTGTGCTTACCAAAAAGGTTTTCTTCACCAAATATTGAGTAATGTTTTGCTATGGGGGTGAAATATTTATTTTTTCAATAAAAAAGAAATAAATGTTCAAAAATTAATGTAATGTGATTTTTTAGAATTTTTGTTATATTATCAGCAGAGGATGAAATACTGTACATAAATTTAACCCAAAGAAAAATGATTTAAATATTAATCGCATAAAAAAATTCAGCAATCATTTACTGACTTTCATTTATTAGACATTAAATTATGTCACTTAGCATCCTGGATAATTTACCTAAACCTTTTTGTTAGCCTCATGAATATTTATGAGCATCTCTTAAATTTAAAAATTTCACTCCATTTTTGCATGGAGCTCCAGACCAAGGGAGATTGATAGTCAATTGATGTTTCTTCTATTTTCTTATTATTGCACCAACAGAAAATTTTCTTATTGCTCTTTCTCACCTAGCTGCATGCCAATCATCTTTGTATATAAATCTATGCCCCATTTTCTTTCTAATCTCACCTTTCCTGAAAGAATTACTACTTTCCCAAGCCAACATACACAACCACAAATATATTAAAAATCAAAAGAAAACTGTGTTATAACACACTTTATAATGCTTATAATATAAGTAATGCATTGGCTACTTTCTATGATGCCTGTATTAATTAGCTGGTATTTACTCAGTCTCCCAATGAGATGAGATGTGACATAAAGCTGAGATTATTGTCAAGCCATTAGTCAAAATTTACCCAGCCCCTACAAAAGTGGGCTCAGGTAGATTGTTTTCTCAGCTGAGTTTCTGTCCATAGTCAGAGTCCAGACTGAGTCTCCTTCTACTTGAAGACAGAGAGCTTGATATTTGGAGCCAGGCAGCAGATAGCTTGACTCTAAATGGCATCTTCTTTTTCTGACCTGGAGCACTTTATTATAGTTATGGGCTAATTCATATAGTCACTGGGGTGCATTTACTCTGCAACATCCCCACCCCATTGAGATTAATAAGATTAATACTTTTATAAATATTTTATTTTTTTTTAGAGGAGGTAATACTAATACTTTCTGGAGAATTTACCAATTTATTTGACTTTGTAGCATTTTCGTCTGGGATCCACTTCCAGTTCTTCAGTATGATTTCTTTTTCTGGGACTTGTCCTCGTAGATTCCACTAATTGTTGTGGTGCTGGGGCATCTAAAACATCATACAGCATTTTTATCAGTTCTTCTAATGTTTTCAGGCCCTTTTTTTTAGCTAATTATGGTACCTTTTATGTTCAAATCTTTTCTCTTTTACCATCTAAATCAATTTCCTGATTCTTGCTGATATTATGCTTGCCATTCTTATATGCTCTAAAGAACAATTTATCACCAACCTTGAAACATTTGGTGTTGTTTTTGTTATCTATTTCTATTTTTTAACTTGGTAATAAATTGTCAAACACTGATTTTTACTTTTCTAGTAACATTAATTCCACTAGCAACATGCCTGATGGTGTATTGGGGTTAGGTGTTACGGAGTAGATTTCTAGAAAATTTTGAAATTTTTTTACTTTCTCAAGAGTTGCTTTTTACAACTCTTTTGCATGTTCTTACAAACTGTTCCACTTGTCTGTTTGACCTTGGGTGGTAAGGTAGGCTTGTAATATGTGAGTTAGTGAAACTATCAACTACCACAAAATAATGTGATCCATTCATTGAACCTGAAAAAACTATATGCAAGCTTGACCATGGCATGTCTGTCTTCGGCCAAGGTTCTATCTTTGTGATAGGTAATTTTTCTGCCAGAGCACAACCTCTGCAAGCTTTCCCTATTTTTTTGATATCTTGGTCTATTCTGGTTCAATATATGAAACCTCTAAGAAATTTCATTCTTGAAATACCAGGATGTTCGCTATGAAAATACTTCTGTAATGCATTAGGTATTACAACCCTTTGCCTGAACATTACTACACCGTTACATAGTGAGTAAGCATTTATGTCTAGATTTCATTCTTTGTTACTTTCTTTCAAGTGCTTTTTTTTTTTATTTCTCAATAAAGACGTTATTGTCCTCTCTTTCTTTTATTTCTTCCAGGATAACTGGTAACTCTCATACTATGTTGCAAAAAATGTTTTTTTTATTTCCATTTCACTTTTTAGTGTTGTACTGTCTTCAAACGATTCCACATTTTTAGGCATTAAACTTGATAATCCATCCACATGTCCTATGTTTTTTAGACAGTTGATGCTCCATTGTAAAATCATAGTTTAACAGGATGGTACCCCAGTGGTGTAGTCTATATGTAGGTATTCCTTCCTTTGAACCATATATTGTTAATAGAGATATGTGGTCTGTCTGCAACCTAAAATTTCCGCCATGAATAAATTTATAAAATTCCTTCACAGCAAATATAATTGCTAGGACCTCTTTTTCTATCTAGCTGTAATTTTTCTCTGCAGGTAGAAACATGAGTGAAGGCTTTCATTTTATCGCCATCATATTTATGTAAAATCACCACTCCAATATCATACTCACTAGCATCTGATGCTACTACAATTTCTGCTTTTGGATTGTAGTGGGCTAATGATAAATCAGATCATTTCATCAAACACCCTTTGACAATTATCATTCCACTTCCACTTTACTCCTTTTTTAAGTAGATCATTCAGTGGAGCTCTCAAATTATGCATATTATGCACATATATTTGATAGTAATTAGCCAGTCCTAGAAAAGCTTGTAACGTAGTCACATTTGTTGGTGGAGACATATTTTTAATTGCACTTGCCCTCAACGAATCTGGTTGATAACCATTTTTATCAATAATTTAACCAAGCGATTTAATTTTCAGCAAAACCAATTCGCATTTTTCTTCATTGAGCCCTAATCCATACTCTTAGCTTTTCCATGTTTTTTTAGATACACTTTGGATTAAAATGTCATCTAGATATGCCACTGCAAAATCGCAATCAGCATTCATGGTATCCATAGCTTGTTGAAAAATAGCTGGTACCACATTTATACCAAAAGGAAGTCATTTAAACTTATATAATCCTCTCTGCATATTTATGGTCATTAATTCTGAACATTCCTTTTCAATCTGAATTTGTAAATATGCTTCAGAGAGATCCAGCTTTGAAATTTTTCCTCCATTTAACTTTGAAAAAATTTCCTCTGGACTTGGTAATGGGTAGTTATATGTTTCTAAACACCTGTTTAATCCTGTCAAGAAATCCATGCAAACACAAATTTTATTATTTTTTTTTTTTTTGACATGCACAACTGGTGCAGCCCATTTTGAATGGTCAATTTTTTCTATTACACCTATTCTTTTGAGTCTGTCCAACTCTTTGATTTGTTCCAATGCTGTGAATGGTACGCTACATTTCAGTTTAAATACTGGCATTGGACCTTTTTTTACTCTAAAATTCGCCTTGAATTTTGAACACTGACCCAGTTCATTTGACAGAACATCTGTAAAACAGTTTTTAATTCTTCCTTAAGAATTTCACTTTGACTTTTTAAATTTGTTACTTGTCCACTTACATTTTTACAATAAACATTTATCAGCAAATCCAAAAGTTCAAATAGTTCCATCCAGTCAGTACCGAATAAATTCATAGCATTTTTAATGCATAATCTTTAAATTTTACATGCTTATTATGGCATAAAACATTACAAATCATTTCTCAAAAAAAAAAAAATTCTAAGCAGAAACTGAAATCATGACTTTGGAAGTCCTTTTTAATAAAGGACTTTCAATTTCCTTCCATGTGGTTCCACTGATTATTGAAATATCACTACCAGTGTCTAGTTGCATTTACACACCCACATTATTTATTTTCACAATGACAAATTCTTTTTTGTTTTCTGTAACTATTTTATTTGTCACAACGCTGTGTACAAATTTCTTCCTATGAGAATTTTTTCTTAGTTTGATTTTGTAGTGTGACTTTATATGTCCTCATTTGCCACACTTGTAACATTCTGCATTTTTAAATGTAGAGTTATTTCCAAGATGTAATTTGCCACATCTGAAACAAGGATTTATTCTCCTTTTTGTACATTTTGCTTGTACCAATGCACATTCTTTTTTCTGAATTTCTTCAGGATCATATTTCAGATTTAGAAATGTCTGGCATGTTGTCCACTATTTCATGCATTACTGTTTTTTTTCAATTTTCATTAAAATTTTTGCTTGTATTTCTGCATCTTTTTAGCTGTTAAACCTTGAATGAAAATTAACCCTTTGAACATATCTGGAATCATTTCCTTTATTCTAATCTTTTCACATTCTTTGTTGATAATACCAACATATGTGATAAAATCTTTGTCCTCTTTTTTGGTTAGATTCATTCACCTCCAACAAGCATTTAACAAAGAGCTATTGTCACTAAGATTTTCATCATAATGTGTACTGTGTCTTCAAACCGGATTTCACCTAGATTTTTTCACTAATATGTACTTGCAGTATTTTTCATACTCTATCAGAGCTATTTTCCTCAACATTAATCTTGTTTTCTCTCATCTTATCAAATGCTGCATTCTTGTTTAATTATTTGTTCATGTCTATAAAAATACAAAGAAAAAATCAGTCACCTCATCAGAATATATATATAAATTTTGATGTGATGTTTTGGACAGTGTCTGACATAAGAGACATTGAAAATATTTTTGTTTTCATCAGAATTATATCCAACAACACTTGTTTCTGTTTTTGTAATTGTTAGTAACTGTTGATTTTGTTGTTGTTGCTGTTTCTGTTGTTCTGAATTTCAACTATTGTAGCCAAAATTTGATCCATATTTGCAAGAATGTTTTTCCTACACCCAAGAGAAAAAACTTTTTTTTTTCTTCTGTACAACAATAATTTTTTTTAAAACCAATGTGGTTTGTCACCCCTATCCTTGTTTCTGAAGCAATAAGTAGATTTTTTTCCATACTTGTTCACCCAGTATGAATTTCCAAAATCCTTGTAACTCCATGTTGCAACTTGTATGAGTTCCTGAATCCTCATTACTGTTAGAAGCCGTAAGAATTCTGAATCCTTGTCACAATGGATATAAATCACCTGACTTTTGAATACCTCATCACCACTATTATACTGCACACCATAGGACTTATACTATATGTAATGCTTTGGCTATTGTCGTGATGCCAATATTAATTAGTCTGAAGACTGACTAAAATGGTTTCTTTTTCTGACCTGGAGCTCTTTATTATAGTTATGGACTAGTTCATATAGTCACGGGGGGTGGGTAGTGCAATTTACTCCACAACAGTTAAATCCATTACCTCCTGTTTTTGAAGATGTACAGCACTTACATCCATCCCAAACCCTAACAATTTGATCACAATTTAAACAATATTCATTTATTAAAAAACAAAAAAATTTCTTGAATATTACTTGCTTACTTTTGACTTACCAGACTTTGCATTATGGGACTTTGTGTCCTCCACATGTTTTGACTGACCTTTCAACTCCCTGATGAATATTTATGAATGTTTACAAACTTAAAAGCCTTGATAAACCAATGATATTCTTGCTCTTCTATATAAACTTGTGCCTCAAAATAAATCCTACATTTGTCTTGATAAAGTCCCTCAGAGGATGAAATGCATTGGCTAAGAATAGTTTTTTTCTCTTGTCTTTTTATTCATTTTGACCCTTTATTTTGACACTCTGAAAACAATTTACACACACACACATATGTATATGCTTAGAAACCTTAAATTGTATGAAAGGATGAGTCTAGTTATAAACAGAGTTTTATGCTCAAGCAATCTTCAGACAAGTTGAACTAAAGGTCACATAAGCATGAATCTCAGCTTATGACAAGAGCCATCCTTTTATAGGATTTAACGTTGTTAAGCATTTTTTGCTCAGTCTAGGCAGTCTAGGCTTTGAGAATTTTACTGAGAAGGTAAGTTTACCTTAGGCTTTTTTTTTCTCTTTCTTTTTTCAGTATTGTCATTTTTATTAGAGACTGTATCTAGATAAGAACTTTAGGTTTTGACAAGTTGTCCGTTGATTCCATCAATGGTTTTTGTTTTTCTTTAATATCATACATACATACATACATACATACACACATATATATATATATATATATATATATATATATATATATATATATATATGACTTAATAAGGAACAAATAAATGTCTACAAATTTAAAATTATCCTATCATTCTGTTAAATTCTAATCCATATTTAATCCCAATTCATATATATATATATATATATATATATATATATATATATATATATATATATATACATATATATATGCAATAATACTTAGCTGAGTTTATTACCTATATAAAAAATAGATACATTGACATATAAATTCCTGCCCATGAATATCTGTGCATACATTAAGGCAAGAGCCTGATTTGGCCTCCCCTCACCACTGAAATTCCATGTTCTAGCTGATTTTCATTCCATAGGCAGTATTGCATGCACACAACACCATAGGGTATGTTTCAACCACTTTCCCAATGTCCTCTGCCTTGACATTTGGTCTGTGTCTGTCAATCAAAATAGGCAAAAATTATGTTGACTTGAAAATATTCACACACTTTTCAATCTGTGTTCATAAAACAAATTCTGGACGTAGACAAAACTTCCGATTTAAGGTGGGGATAATAAGTCAGGCAACTCAAAATCAGATAAAATAAAATTCTGCCTTTCAATTTATTTTACTTCTGCTTGAAATTAATTCAAAAGATGGCTTTGTAACTTTCAATTCATTTCTTTAGCTCTGGACTTTACAATAAGTTCCAAAAGTCTTAAAAAAATTCCAAATTGCATTTATTTACAAATTTTTGAAATGAACCAAATGTTGAGTTAAATAAAATATTTCACATCTAAAACTTTATTGTATGCTTCAGCCTTCTTCAGGTACTATACAGTAGAATTTCAAACCAAACCCTTTATTTTGTCCACTAAGATAGATTGTTTCAATGTATATCACCTGAAGAAGGCTGGAGCATACAACATCTGAAACATTGTGAAATATGAGGACAACAGTCTGAACAATTTAAATAGTGTAAATAGTTACAATACCTCATCTCAGAAATATAGTCTCGGAATAGGGCAATAAAGATGAGGACAACTGTCTGAGCAATGTAAATAGTGTAAATAGTTACCATACCTCATCTCAGAAATATAGACAGATAATAAATCTGATATTGATTTTCAGTTACTTTATGTGTTAGCCTGCAGGGTTTTCTTCTAATCGCATTGCTACACCACACAAAGCCTTGCCTGGGGTATAAAGATTTTAAGCTCATTAAGTATGCATGGATCTTCAAGATTGGGGCAAACAAAATGTTCTATAGCTTGTGATTGCCTGCATTGGCAGTTGGGATCAAAATTGGTGGAATATCCCCATTTCTGAAGGTTGGTTCTGCAGCAACCGATAGTTGTTCAGAGGTGATTCATGCAGGATCAGAAGGGCCAGGCATCACTGCAGCTAGTGGGAGGGATTCTGCAGGGCTAAAAGAGAGCCTGTGTCTCATGTTGTTAAGGTCGCTGCATCACAAGGACACGTACTGACTGGGAGTGCTGTTATTCAGTGGTTTGGCTGAGTGTAAAAAACTACAGAGTATTGAAGTAAATTCATTCTCTTGGTTCATTTTGACAACATATTTTCAACTTAATTTACATCATTAATTAGCATTGTTACAATTGCTTGTCATACTTTTGTATGACAAAATAAAGAAAAATACACCATCTACAAATCAACATAATAAAGGAAACAGTAATGAAATGGATGTAAGAACCTTGAAAGCAAAACTAAATGAAAAGACTCGGCTTGGAATAATATAACCAATAGAGATGTGTGCCAATTTTGAATTCCAGTCAAGTTCATTATATTCACTTACATGCAAATACTCTTGAGAAAGGTAGAAATCCATCTCTACTCCCTCCAGCTATGGGTTAATGAATTAAATAGCAACAAATCTAGAAGAAGGATAGCTCTGAATTAAAAAATGATAGCGATAATATAAGCTAGATCTTTTTTAGATTTCAAACAAAGCATTTAACCCAAGCACAACTCATTGAATAAAAGTTGTCAAGGATCCTGTAATGGAGTAGGCAACAATTACATTGGATTATAACCATTTTTCTTGATTTTTGAAAGAAATGAAGACATCAGTGCTTATGGTTGAAGTTTCACATGTATCCAATTTCCAGGGCTTTGCCCAAAGATAACACATGAGTACAATTTCCAAAGCTTACTATTTCTGGAGTATTGCATAAAGCTACATGAGAGTACAATTTACAGAGATTTGCCCAAATGTACACAAGAGTAAAGTTTTCAGAGCTTTGCCCAAAGGTACACATGAGTTCAATTTCTAGAGCTTTGTTCAAAGTTAAACAAGAGTACAATTTGCAGAGCATTGCCCAAAATTAGTTTTTAAAGGCAGAGTAGCATAAAATTAAAGGCAGCTATTTCTAAAAAAAACATTATGGTTCAACTAGCAAAAGTGCACATGAGTTACTTTGAACAGATGTGTTTGAATATATGATTGTCACTTGAAACTAAAGTAGAATTGGATTGAAAATGTGATGTAACATAATAGGCATTATTTATCAACAAACACTATACTTGTAGTCAAATGTAGACCTATGAGAGATATCCCTCTGCATCTAGTGAGGGTATAAGGAAAAGATTGTCACCATAAGGAAATTAACGATGTACCACATGTCGCTAAAATCTTGAAGAAAGTCTCTTGAATTTATCTAACACACTCCACTTGATTTCCAGTTCCATTCTCCTACAGATCAACGACACCCAAAAATACAGCAGCTGGATCTAGTCATGGAATAAGTGAGATAAGAGAAAATCAATTTGATGGGTCAAGTCAAAGCTGTGCTTTAAAAATACTGGGCATGAAATCAAACTGGTATTACATTGAATGATCCCAACCATGATCATAAGTCTTGTAACTCATTAGGGTCGTAAGGGCAGCATATGCACTGCATCCAGGTTGTGTTTAAGGGCAAGATAGCTTGATGGAGACCATTTCACTTTAAGTTGGTTTTGAATTCTGAATTTTCTTTCTCCTAGACTAATTACTATACCAAGGCTATAACACCCAGTCTACCTTATTATTTACATGGGTCTCATTACAGAATTTTCCTTCTCCTATACTAGTTGGCCTATCATCTTCTGCCCTTATATCTGAGAGTTTGAATTCAGTTTTGCTTCTCCTAAATTGGTTGTTTCATTAAATATTACAGTCAGGGGTGGGGGTTGTTCACAACAAACTCTTTTAAAATGGCTAAAGAAGTGGCCGAAAGTGTTTGGGTCTATAGACACTATGGACAATTTTTACACTCACTTACTCAAATTCATCATATTTTCCTTTTTTTGTCATATTTAATGAAACATGTTTGAAAAAAAGGTTGCTGCTCAAATACACATTATTTTTATTTTTTTTTTACCATAAAGTTCAACCTTTACAAGGTCCAGAGGCCACTCAAGTTAGAGGGTTATGTTAGGAGGCAATTTGCATATATAGGAGAGGAAGATAATGGTTAACCCTAACCTTGAACAGGTCAAGATTGTAGGGGTTGGAGAAACATCCTCTTAGCAGTTGGTTCCACAGAGCAATAGTTTATGAGAAGAAGATGTTAGAATGAAACTTACCAATGGAATATGGAAGGAAAGTAGGTGGTTTGCTACTATGTAAGTGGCATGATGTGTCCTTGCTGTGAAAGTTTGAATTGATGGGACCAGGGAATGTACTTTGAGCACTTTCTATGGAAGTAGCAATAGATCAGTAAGAGGCTTGCCATATCCCACCTGTAGGAGAGAGGGTGGAGGGTAGAAAATAATTCATCACCCACATAGACTGGGAGATACTTTTGGACTCTATTAAGGCTGGTGAGTGAGGTCTGGGAAGTTCTGCCAAATATGGCAACAATACTCAATTTTTGGCCTCATCTGGCTGTTACAAAGATAAAGGATAGACAGAGGAATCAGGTATTTACTGGAGTGGAACAGGGAGCCGACCATTTTATCTGCACCCTTAACAATGGATTGTATGTATGAGTTCCACTTGAGGTCAGGGCCTTCTCCTAGAATAATTACTCTACCAATGCTAAAACAGCCAGTCTGCCCTATTATTTACATGATTTCAGAGTTTTGTTTTTCCTAGACTAGATGGCCTATCAAGGCTAAAGTACCTTCTGCCCTATTATATCTGAGGGTTTGAATTCAGTTTTCCTTCTCCTATCAAGGGTAAATAGTTTAGTCTGCCTTATTATTTACATGGGTTTTAATTTCCCCTAGACTGTTATGCAAGGTAAAAGAGCCTGCTATTTTACCCCTAGCTGGAGTAAGATTGATTCATGCCTTTTCTAAGGGCTTTTGTGCAAAGTAAATGAAAGTCTCTGTTAGAATTTGAATTTTTCGTACTGATTCCATGATTGTACTGATAACCATTATTCTTAATCTTGAAGGCACATATCTAAGCACATTAAAGATAGCAATCAAACTTGGCAGAATTGGAAGTTTGTTCTTGAAGAATAGCTTAACATTCCTTTTCTTTGGTGTGAAAAACTGATTATTGTAAATAATGGCAACTAAACTTAGTTTAGTTCTGGCACAAGGTCATAGATATGGAGCAGTCAGTAAGGAGCAAACTCATTATTCATAAATAATGTCTGCAGGATTAGTTTCCCATCCATTACCATTATCGAGAGGCACCTCAAATGAATTTTAGTTAAGAATAAATAAATTACAGTGAAGAGTTGGGTGTAGTGTTTTGTAACAATTTTTATGGTGACTCATTGAATGACAAAATGTAAAAAAAACTTGTACATATGTCTCTCAAAAGGACTTCTTCAAAACAGAGTTATGTGCCATACGTGATACACACTTAGGTGATCATGTATCTTTCGATACATGACTGACGAGGCAGATTTTTTTCCCTCAGTAGGATGCCATTTCTTTCTGCAGAGATCAGTTGCCATCCAAGGCTATAGAACCCGGTCTGTCCTGCTATTTACCTATAGTTAGGTAAAGAAGAAGAGGGTTCATACTTTTGCCAAGGGTATTAGCATGTAAGTGAATGTAATGGATTTGACTGGAATTCGAACTTGGCTCTCCAATTCCTCAACTCGAGCCGCTATCCTTTATTCCACCATGCCTCCTTCATAATAATAAAGTTATATTGATGGAGTTTTATATATATATATATATATATATATATATTGATGGCGTTTTATATATATATATATATATATATATATATATATATATGTTTCATTGAATATGACAGGAGGGGTTTTGTTATATATATATATATGTTATAGTGCAGAATGATGTTGATATTTCATCATTCTAAAAATAACCTTGCCATCAGTAATGATAGAAAAGAAGGATATTTCATCATCCTACCCTCATCATTATAAAAACGACCCTTCAACCACACGCGATTCAGTAGAGTAGTGTAGGCTAGGGTACCCGTAGCTGTAGTCAATAGTAGAGTAGAAGACCAGTAGACAAGTAGCAGTGCAGAAATACAGGTCTGCCAGTGGTCTGCAAAAATAAAAAACAGACGATTTTAAATGCCTCCTCACAAATGAAATTCTTGGAACCAAACCAAGTAAGCACTGACTTTTAAACAAAAGAGACACTGAGAACATTTTTACCAATATTCTGTAATTCACATCATAAAAAGAAACTAAAAATTCTCGTTATTTATGTCAACAAATCTCTCAACTTTTTATTGTTCTTATCATTGTATGTTTATACATTTTTAAATTCTGTCATTATTATCAACCCCATTACAGTCAACAAATAATCATAATCGGGGAGGGGGAAACAATGCATCAACACCTAACTTATCTACACCCCCACTGTTACATATATATATATATATATATATATATATATATATATATATATATATATATAAACACACAATATATATATAGTTTATGGAGGATATAAGGTGATACAATTCAATGCCTAATAAATGAGTGTGCAGGTGATATATATATATAGATCTATATATGTGTGTGTGTGTGTGTGTGTGTGTGTGTGTGTGTGTGCGTAAATTAATTTTTAAATTATTTAAATTCATGAGCATTACTAAACCTAAAATCTTCTGAAATCTTTAGAAAAAATTCATTCAAATTTGATTGTTTGTAAACATCCCACATTGTATCAGCAACAATTTTGTTGGGAAAGGAGATATGTTATATGATCCTGGTTGTAAATTTGCCATGGAAGATTCTGAAATTAGTCCACATTCAATACATTTTTACTTAATAATTACTTTCTCCTATAATTAAAACTGCATTCTTTAAGTCAAAATTATGGTCACATCTATTATGATGAAGGATGACTACATAGATTGCATTGTTTTGTAAAAGATCTCTTTTGTCGATGTATAATCTTTTATTTAACTTCCCAGATGTTTCAGCTGTGGAGGTTGACACAGAATGATGGTTTTTGCATTCAAAATAAGTGAACTTTTGATGAACATTGTTTTGGAAGGCTTATTTTCTTTTATAAACAAATACAAACTTGTATCTTTGCTGTGAGACAGTTTGTAGCTCAACATATGTTGGAACAGAGGGAGAGAGAGAGAAGGAGAAATAGTGAGAGAGAGCAGGAGTGAGAGAGAGCAGGAGAAAGAGAAAGAAAAAGAGAGCATGAACCTTCCTTCATTGTAGTAGGTAGTTGTTCTGATTATTACCTCTCATGTTAGTGGAGTGGGCCAGCCTGTTTCACTTAATGGCAAAAGTGTAAAGAGAACTAGCCTTAAAGTCTTCTTTTCCTAGGTTTATATTGAGGTGGTAAGTATTCAAGCGAGTGCAGTGTGCATATGTATCAGGTTGGTGCAAAAACAATGTCGTTTTTTCACATATTAACATATATGAGAAAACGACATTATTTTTGCACCAATCTAATAGGTTTGTCCTTTGCTTTGATCTTTTGTTTTGTTTATCTAAGTATCTGGTTTCAGAAACCAAGTTAGTTGATTGACCTGTCCTTAACAATGCAGGTGTTAATGCTAACGAGGTGTTAAAGAGATGAGTAAATGATAAAGGAGATTTAAGAAATATTTTTATTTTATTTTATTTATTAAACTTTGCTTACTACTATATACCTATGTATTATTTACAGTCTATTTTATAAATTCCTGCTTCAGGTTTAAGGCTGTAATTACTTTGTTTGTGTTAATAAAAACTTATTTTTATGGGAAAAGTAATTTCTAAAAATAAATTCAATCTTTCACTAATTTTTTGATGTTTTTAGCAAAGTTTCAGATGCAAATTCTATTACCTGATGTAAAAACTTTACTCATCTGCTAAAGATCCAAGAATACTAGAATTTTGCAAGTTTTCCTCAGATGGTGTTGATTTTTTAGAAAATTACTGAACATCTCTATAATGCCAGATTAGATTATCCGTTATCTGTTTCCTTGAGTGCCAAACACTTCAAGAATGACATTCATACTGAGTTCTTCATTCTGTTTTCTATCAACTTTTTCCCATCTGGCATTTGCTAATTCTTGAATCTGAAAGTTAAGATGAGGAAGGAATGGTAAATCATACAGGAAACTGGATAGTGATAAGGGTCTGAACAAAACCTCTTCATAAATCATGTGTAAAGGAACTGGATTTTACAAGGACTAAATTGTACACTCTTGGGGAAAGATGAAGAAAGGACAAACTGTTAACTGCAAAAATACAGAACATATGGTCATCAGCAAAAGTGGTGGGGGTGTCTAAAGTGTGAATTACATATTGGAGAAATAAGAAAACAGCAGAATCTATCTGTGTAATTTTGTTACAGAAAAGGTAGTACAGAAATCCAAAGGTACATTGGAATTGCAAAAGATGCCTGCTAGAAATTAAGTAAAGTATTAAGAAACACTGCCAGCCAGTTGCCATTCAGATCATCATTAGCCAGTCAGGTTAATGGTAATCTCAGGTAAGAAGTTTTAAGGAGGCTGTGGTGAAAATAAAAGAACTCTTTAATCTTTTTCTGACTTTCCAGGACTGAATGATTTCCCTTTGTTTTTGTCTTCCACTCTCCATGAAATAGTCAGCCATTTTCCTGTAACGGTTCTCTACAGAGTAGATTTCTAGTAGAATAAAGCTTCACTCAAGCTATACGGACTCAGCCTTTCTTTCACTTCCACTCAGCTCTTTTTCATAACAGTAGCTTTATGCAGTAATGGATTAATTTCCTTATTATTATTATCAACATCATTATTATCATCGTCATTATTATCATCATCATTATTATCATTGTCATTATTATCAACATCATTATTATCATCATCATTATTATCATATTGTCATTATTATCATCGTCATTATTATTATCATCACTATTATCATCATTATTATTATGATAAAAACCTTCAGGAAGAGAAAGTAAGTTTTGAAAAAGGCACACAACTTTCAATTTCAATTCTTCAAAATTCATAGAGTGTTCCCAAATCTTTGGCCTTTAGTGTATATATATTTCTTATTCCTTTTTTTTTAAGGCAGTTCACCACAAGTAAGGTGGGAGTGCCACTAGCATGGATGGGGTTACAGAGGATTGAGAATAAGAGTAAAGAGGTGTGTTTGAGGAAAATATACAGAGAAGGACAGGGAACAAACTCAGGGTGTCAGATGTCGATTGACATTACACTTGAATATTTGAAGATTATAGCCATTGGGGAAGCAATTAAGGGGAAGGGAGTTTCACAGACAGGAAATGCAAGAGAAGAAGCTGTTTGAGAAGAAAAGATGGTTACATTGAACTGTTTTGACAGTGAAACATTTTAGTGGGTATTTATATTTAGTCGGTATAATTTTTTTGAGAAGACATTGATGTTTTTTTAAATTGTGAAATTAATGTCTACTGGCCTAGAGATCAAGTCTGACATAAGAAAATGTACTTCCCAACAGGAAATGAACTTGTCTTGAGAGAATTAGACATCCTACCAGGATTCATTATTGGCCGACACAATCTTAGCAACATAAGATATGCAGATGACACAGGATTGATAGCAGAAATAGAAATGAAACTACAGAAACTCTTATTAAAGGTAGCCAAGGTAAGTGAGAAGAAAGGACTAAACAACAATTGTAAGAAGATAGAATATTAGCGAAAGGGATAGCCCAACATGCAAATTACAAAAGAGGGATACCAAAAATCAAGTAAGAACAAAAATTTAAATATATAGAAAGGGTTTTAACAGAGGATGGAAAATGTGACACTGAAATCCAAAGATGCGTTGGAACAGCAAAAGATGCCTTCCAAAAACTAAGCAGAGTCTTAAGAAACAGGAAAATTTTGTTAGAAACAGAAAAATGTACTTTGCTGTTTCGTAAGAAGTTAATATCAATCCACTTATATGGCAATGAATGTTGAACAATTTCCTCACGGATGAAGAAGAAACAATAGAAATTTAACTGTGTAGGGAAAATGGAAAATATGACACTGAAATCCAAAGATGCGTTGGAACAGTGAAAGATGCCTTCCAAAAACTAAGCAGAGTCTTAAGAAAGAGGAAAATTTTGTTAGAAATAACAAAAAAAATCCCAAACTGCTTTGTTATATCTATCCTCTTACATGGCAATGAATGTTGGACAATTTCCTTACAGATGAAGATGTGACTGGAAGCAATAGAGATTTGGTTCTATAGAAGAATGCTAATAATACCATGGACAGAACATGTGAACAATAAAGAAGTTTTAAAAAAGAACATTTATACTTAGAATCAGAAATAAACATTTGAAATTCCTGGGGTGAAAAATGAGCAGTGCCAGATTTACCTATAGTCTTAGTGGACTGAAGCCTAGGGCTTCAAAGTCTAAGACGGGGACCTCCAGCCAAAGTGTATAATATGTTTGACACAGTTATTGGCCTTTCTAACATGTGCTGTCATAATGCAATTTAGATTCTAAACAATCCTTCAGTAATTTTAAACACCCGTCATCATCCTCGGCTTTATTCAAATTGTTTAATTTAACATTCTTCTATCTTCCTCTACCTGTGAGAATGGGGAGAAGATTTGGAGGGGCCTCACAAGTGGAATAGCCTAGAGCCTCTCTTCATTTAATAATGAGGAAAATAGACTTGGAAAATTTGACACTCACAGGACATTTTGAAGGCCAGAGAGAAACTGAATAACATTCAGTTTTTCTCTGATTTATGCAAATGGATGAGGGTCTAGAAGTGATGGTAAGGTGAAAAATGTTGCTTAGAGCTAGAAAAGATAGGAAGTTGTGGAGAGCCATGATCAGCCACATTCTGAGGGGATACAGCACATTAAACAAAATGATACTGTTTTTCTTTTAATCAGTTTTCAAGTTGTTTATCAATCCAAGAACAAATATTGAGTGAAAATATGAGTCATATTATTTTAGTTTTCTAAAATGAACTTCTGTTTCGAAATAACTTTAAGATGGGTTACTGTCAGTAAGTTCTATGTTCTTGTTTTGCGTCATAAAACTTGAGGCTTTTTTGGATGTGGAAACTCTGGGCCATTGATATAAACACAAGCAAATTCTATTACATCTGCTTTGCATCAAAAGTGGCTTATTTACAAATATGAATATAAATTGAGTAAATCTTATCCGAAGAAGCAAGGCAGGTGTCACATCTCTTAGCATTCAGTGGCCAGATGCCTTTTTGATCAAATGGAAGCTTCTTAAAATCCCAGGAGAAGAAGCTTAACACCATAAATATGAAGCAGGTGTTAATAATACTTTGCCTCCCTGCTACACCCCACCTGCCATTTCAGACTGTTTCATCATTAATAACATTAGACTTCCCTGTGGAGAAGACGGCCACAACTTTACCACATTTGGTGTTGTTGCTGTGGTTTCTATAGCAACTAGTTTCCAGTCCCATGCCCAACCATTTTTTTAATTCAAAACTTTTCTTCTCCTAGACTGTTATTTAATCCATAGATAAGAGAAGAAGAGATGTATTCATGCCTTTTCTAAAGGTATTTGTGCTGTGGGGATTTTCCTGGTTACATGTGTGTTTGTGCTTGGCAGTGTCAGTGGAATAAACAAAAAACCCAAAACTTGAAAATAACTGTTCAATAGCTTTTATTTCAGGTTGAAAAATGTGTGCAAAATAGTAGTATTTTCCAGGGAAAAAGTGGGACTTTCCCAGTTAAAAAAGTTCTTGAGTATAGTAGTTGTTTTGGTTGAGAGAGATTTCTCCACTAGTTCCCATGGGAATCCGAGTGTGAAACTGCTAGGATGTGCCTCGTCTTTTGCAGCAAGGTTTGTGCGTAGTTTTCCTTTGGTGGGTGTTTCGAAGAGAGATTTCTCCATCAGTTTCCACAGAAGGAATGAGAAATCTAACATGAAGCTGGCAAGACAGGCCTCTTCATTTGCAGTAAGGGTTGCCTATAGCCATTCAGTAGGGTGTCTTGAAGGGAGAGATCATTGAAAGTGAGAAATGAAAAATATCGAGCTTGGAGGTAGACACCTGCCAAAATGGGGAATGGAAAAGAGAGCTGGACATTGAACAGGAAGGTGGAAAAGAGGCTGAATAGGGCTCGCTTAAAGCTTTTATAACCGCAGGGATTTCTGGTTGTACCCTGTGGATTATTTTCGCTGCTGCTGCTGAATCGAACAAAATAAGGAAGCCACATCTGCTCTGGCATCTCATCTACAGTCACTTTCTCACAGACGCACCATCACCTCTCTCTGTCTGTTTTACAAATACTTTCATGGCAATTGCTCCAAGGAGCTGCATTCGCTGGTTCCCAGACTTCATGAGTTCAAGCACCCGACAAGGCTGGCATCCCGCTCTCACCCCTTCACTGTCGAAACTCCTAAATGTAGTCGTCTCTTCTACTCCAATAGCTTCATGTCTCACACCTCTCACCTGTGGAACTTCCTTCCCTATTCCAGTTTCCCTGAGAGCTATAATCTCCAACTATTCAAATGTAATGTCAATCAACATCTCCAGTTGCCTTGATCTATCCACTACCCTTCTCCTCATCCTTTCTTCTATCACTCCTATCTGATCTTGCTCCAAATTTTCTGTAACCCCTTGTGTCCTAGTGGCTTCCCGCCTTGCTTGGGGGGAAACACTTAAAAAAAGAAAAAAAAAAAAAGTGCGATAGTTTTTATAGTTCAAAAGGGGACATAAGAAACAGTAGGAATTTGAACTTTGCATGCTAGTTCCATTATCCATTCTTTTTAAAATACTGTTTTATATTTTGAAGAATAGAGATCATAACCATAATTGCAGATTCTTCTTTGGATTTTATCAAGAATCTCTAAATATAAAGCAGAAGCACCAGTCCAGATATGGCAGCAATATTCAAAACGTGGATGAATAGCAGACTTATAAATATCTAAGATAGATTCTGAAGAGAAAAATGTCTAGCACAACACAGTGAACTAACCTTCCTTGCAAGCAGACATGACAATTGATTCAATACAATCTTTCTACTTCATGTCAACAGGAAATGTTATCCCGAGAAGGTGCAATATGTCATTCACCTCGAGGTTAGTATCAGCCATGCTGATGGAAGGCAAAAGGCTTCACTCAGACTAATTAAAAGAGAGCAGTTTTGTTTTGGAGATGTTCAAATGAACAAGCCATTCCTTACCCCAGTTAACAAAAGATTGTCATATCTGAGATCAGTTGTCAATTTGACTTTATCAAACTGATTAAATTTATTATTAAGACTGGAGTAATTAAGTAATTAAGAAAAGAGTAATCAGGATTGGAGAAGGAAGTTCAGTAGAAAACAGTCCATATTCACCACTCATTATAACACTAGACCTTTTTTTAGGGATACTTAAAAGATTTTATGGTACAAGACCAGCAAAACTTAACAAATGGAAGGAAACTTTGAAGGTGGCCAAATACAAAATGATTTTTTGATGTTTGCGATTACATACTTTGTTCTATCAGCAGGTGCCCTGACCAGAAAGTTTATCAGTTTGAAAACAGGCATAGATAGGGAATGATTAAAGTCTGTCTGTAGATTCTATTAAATATTGAAAACAAAATATATTTTAATGAACATTTACTTCATAATCATTAAAATTATGTCAAAATTTTTTGGACACTTTATTTCAATACGAGAAATATAACACAGTTCCAAGAATCATGTTTTTGTTTCTTTGTTCTGAATCAGAATATCAAAATACAAAACCTTTTAGTTTTCAGCAGAATTCAATTTGACAGTGCATTTCAAATCACAATCAAATTTATATCTCTAATGTTTATTAGGGACATGAGTCTAGAGTAGTGATTCTGTAGTGTGATGAATGATTCTCTTAATGTGCTGCAAAATATTGTCACTGTGTGAATATATATATATATATGTGTGTGTGTGCATGTGTTTGTGGAAATGAATCTCTGATGTTTATTAGGGACATGAGTCTAGTAAAGTAATTTGCTAGTGTACCGAATGCTCCTCTTCATGTGCTGCAAAATATTGTCACTGCATGCATATGTGTGTGCATGTGGAAATAGATCTCTGATGCTTATTAGGGACATGAGTCTAGTACAGTCATTCTCTAGTGTGCTCTTTAATTGCTACAAAATATTGTCACTGTGTGCATATATATGTGTGTGTGTGTGTGAATAGATATCTGATAAATGGAACACCATTGCAAAATTTGTAAACTGAAAGAATCTGCACATATGCTAGGCCACAAAAATCTCCTGAGCCGAGCAAGCATAGAAATGAATACAATATTGGAACCATTAATAAGTAGTTCGAGAGAAAAGTGATAATAACAACAAAAATTGCAATATGAGCACTGGTAAAAAAAATTGTTGCTGAAGACATTAGGTTTATAATACCAAGAAATTCATACACAGATGTCCTCAAGAACACATGGCACAGTGGATAATGGTGTTAGTTAGATCCAGTGACAGGACCCAAAGAGTGTTAGTTCAATACCTGGTTATGGCGGCGGAGAACTTGGAGAGGGAATTAAGCAGGAGATAGGTGATAACTGACATGGCACGTGGAACTAGAACAGTCTACCTCAGTGAGCAAAATAAAGGGTTCAATTCGACTTTCCAACCACCTGAAGAAGGCTGGAACATACAATGACTGAAACATTGTAATAAATATGGTGACAAAGATGAGGACAATAGTTCAAATAATGTAAATAGTGTCTGAATAGAAACATTGAAATAAAGTAAGTTCATATTTATGCGTGTATTTTTTTAAAAAATGTATGGTTTTATTTTGTAACATTTAAATGTATAACCTTTAAACATTTTGCTTAGTGTGCTCCTAGGTGTGCCTTTGCTTAAAAACATTGAGAAACACTGATCTAGTATAACTGTTAATTTTGTGGAAATCAGAATCACTATGCTGAGTTTAAATTCTGACCAAGTTTGTTGCATTCACTTTTGCACAAATACTCTTGGGAGAACTATGAATCCATTTTTCTCCATCCAGTGGGTTAAATAGTAGAAGGACATCTCTGAATTTAAAACCAAAGGTTTTTGACTTTGCAACGCTACCTACTTGCTACAAAAACTAGGAGGATGTGCTGAAAAGTTCACAGACTGTCTATGAAGGAGTTGTGCAAGAACTGTGAAATCTGACATGCATTAATTTCAACTCTTCTTATAAATAACTGCATTGTTTCTTTCCTCTTAAACTGATATTTGATTTTTCAAAGAAAACTTCAAATGTAACTAGTAGCGACTTATCTTGAAAATGGAAAAAATTTGTCATCATGCTCTTATCAAGTACCTGCAAAAAAAGGGTTTAACCACCAAGGATTCTTAAAATTATGAATGTTTAGCAAATTAGTTGTTGGATTATATGAAAATAATCATATTTTAATAGTTGATATAGAATAGCTAAAAATATAAATAATACCATTGCTGTAAGTTCTACAGAGGCTGAAAGAGTTTTTTTTCTGTGATGAACATAAAACATAATTTATTCTGGCAAAAGAAATCGTTTTGTAGTTATAAATGTGACAAATCTTTTAGTCATAAATTTGATAAGTCTTCCATTGGATCTTTGGGACTGCAGCGATTCAGTTTAAATGTGGCTAAGAAAGCATAACACAGCTGATGAAAACTAGTGTTGAAAAGCATCAAACTTCTGAACAGAAATATGATGAGAAGAGAATTTCATTCGGGAAATATCTTCATAAATAAATTTTTTCTATTAAATTATCAAAATGGTTTCATTCTTTTTTATACTAAAGTGATTTGTTTTCATTCTCAGATTGATAAGAAAATAAGCAGAATAGGTTCATAACGATTACCTGCCTTTATAGAACTGGTTCCTGGAAATTGAGATGCCATTATTGCATCCATTATAATACCAACTACTATTACTACATTATCTCTCATCCCGCGAATTGAAATATATGATATTTTCTTTCAAATTGAAGACATTGAATATATTTCAATTCTATATATATATATATATATATATATATATATATATATATATATATATATATATATATATATATATATATATGTCACTTAGATTGAAATATTCTTAGAGGGGGTATGGTGGAGTAATGGCTAGCAGTTTGGATTGAGGAAGTGGAAAGCCAAGTTCAAATTCTAGTTGAGTTTGTTACATTTGCTTACATGCAAATACATTTGGGAAAGGTATGAATGCATCTCTTCTCTCCCCAGCTATGGGTTAAATAGCAGGACAGACTTGGGTGGCAAAGTCTAGGAGAAGACTAACTCTGAATTCAAAAAACTCCAACTATGGATAAATAGTAGGGCAGAATGCACTCTTAAGCCTTGGTTGATGGCCAGTCTAGGAGAAGGACAAAATTCAAAACCATATGTAGCCCTGTTAAGATGCAGACTGTGCAGCTAATAAAAGGATCGTTGAGTTCAGAATGATTCTATGACCTCGACTGCAGTTGATCTGAGAGATACTAAGCTGGACTCAATTGTGTAGAAAGTGATATTTTTAAGCCGTCTCAATGTAAAGATATTTTTAAGCCGTCTCAATGGCTTTTGAACTTAATTTGCTGGTTAATCCAGAATGGTGATTTTGGTTCTAGTTTTAATAGGTAAATATCAAACAAAAGAAAAAGATTTCAAAGAGAAAAGAAAAGTTCTTTTTTTTTTTTACTTTGAAAGTCACAAGTTCACAAAACTTGGTTTTTACTTGTATTTTATTTGATACATTTCCGAGTGTTCAAATTGACAAGCCATTTTTTGCTCCAGTTAACTACAGATTGTTAGTCCTTTTTTAAACCAGTTGTCAGTTTGATTTTATTGAACCAATTAAACTTACTATTAACTCATTGACAATTATCAAGACAGGAGTAAACAGTATTGGAGAAAGAAGTTCAACAGAATACCCACCATATTAACCACACGTTACACCACTCGACTTTTATAGAGATACTTAAAAGATAAAAGATAAAGCTTACAGTATAAGACCAGCAAAATTAAACAAACTGAGGTGAAACTTTGAATGTCGCACAAATACCAAAAGAAATGTTTTTTTTTATGTTTGTAATTCTAGTACTTTCAGCCGTGCCTAAACCAGAACCTTCATCGGTTTCAAAACAGGCATTGATATGATACATTTTTACTCAGTACATTTGAAAACATTAGAGTAGATGCCATTAATTGACTTAGGTAGATACCATTAATTTACTTTTAATAAAAGATGGATTCATTATCAATTACTATAAAAATACAAGAAAACTATTTTTTCAAAGCTGTGGAGATTACCTCCATCAGATCTGCCAAAATGCCTGCTAGGTGGTACTGTTTCAGTACAATGAGAAAATGGAAAAATGTAGCCCTGGCGAAGCACATAATAGGCCGATAATGAAATAATCACAGAGTTAATGACTCTATGATCTTGACTGCAGTCAATCTGAGAGCTTGACTTAATTGTGGATAAAGGGACAATTTAAAGCTGTCTCAATGTAAAGATTGACCTCACAGTCAATGGCTTTTGAGCTTAGCAGAATGATGTAAATTTTGGTTCTAATTTTCATAGGTTAATATTAAACGACAGAAAAAGAATTCAAAGAAAAAAGAAAGGTTATTGTTTTGCCATTGAAAGTCACATGTTCCCAAAAGCTGGCTTTTACTTGATACATTTTTACTCAATACATTTGAGAATATTACAGAGACATTTTATAAGCAGACATGATTAATTGACTTTTAATGAAACATAGACTCATTGACAATTATTTAATTTATTATAAACATATAAGAGAAAAACATTTCTTTCAAAGGTGGGGGATTATCTTCAGCAGATCTGTCAAGATACCCAGCAGGTGGTGCTGTTTCAGAACAATAAGAGAATATATAGCTCTCTCTCTCTCTCTCTCTCTCTCTTTCTCTCTCTCTCTCTCTATCTCACCCTCACTCCCTCTCTCCCCATTCTAGAATATGGTAGGTAGAAGACTTGTCCAGTCTTTGCTTCGAGGAAGATTTAGTCACTCAGTCCCATGATGCATATTACTAATGCTAACCCTATAAATATTTTAGTACCCTTTTCAGCTATATGTCTACACACAAGTATATTTTCTCTCTTTGTGAATCATGTTATTCATAATCTCTACATGTAGAAATTTATTCTTTCTGAAAATGTTGAATTCAATTTGTTCAAAAGTTCATAACCTTGTTCCATACAAAGCTGTAAAAATGTGCATCCCTTCTACTAATGGATCATGTAAAATGGACAATGTTTCTTTTAGGATCTCTGAGATACATGCATCAAATAAACAGTCAGTAGACAATTTTCTGGTGAAGTCACAAAGGTGATTCCACAGGTGGCTGGATAAATCTGCCAAAAAATTAAACAAGACAAATACATGATGAGTTGAAAAAAGTGTTTGCAATAACAATACAATTTATTTTGAGCAATTGTGATTGCAAATATGAAAGTTCACAAAAGTCATACATTATATTTAGGTAAATGGGAAGGGAAAGGTGCTAATATGCCAGCCTATATTTCTGTAAGCGACATTCTCTGATGAGCTGTATCATTATGCTACTATTCACTGTAGCATTTTCATTTGCTTAATAATGATTAGTATGACAATGATTAAACAAAATTTGGACAAAAACATGGGATTTCAAATTTGCTGATGTTACAAAGTATTAAAAAAATAGTGAAAAATGGATAAGAATTGACAAGGCATCATTTAATAATAATTAGCTTCAAGATAATATTCCTACTAATACTACTAGAGGAAATAAAGCAATTGAAACGAAGATGAAAGAAATACTAGTGAAAAATGAATGAGAATTGACAAGGCTTCATCTAATAATAATAATAATAAAATTCAAGATAATATTACTACTAATACTACTAGAGGAAATAAAGCAATTGAAAAGAAGATGAAAGAAATACTAGTGAAAAATGAATAAGAATTGACAGGGTTTCATCTAATAATAATAATAAAAAAATTCAAGATAATGTTATTACTAATACTAATAGAGGAAAAAAAAACAATTGAAATGAAGATGAAAGAAATACTAGTGAAAAATGAATAAGAATTGACAAGGTTTCATCTAATAATAATAAAAAAATTCAAGACAATGATATTACAAATACTACTAGTGGAAATAAAGCAATTGAAATGAAGATGAAAGAAATACTAGTGAAAAATGAATAAGAAGTGACAAGGCTTCATTTAATAATAATAATAATAAAATTCAAGATAATATTACTACTAATACTACTAGTGGAAATAAAGCAAATGAAATGAAGATGAAAGAAATACTAGTGAAAAAAGAATAAGAATTGACAAGCCTTCATCTAATAATAATAATAAAATTCAAGAAAATGTTACTACTAATACTACTAGTTGACGTATACCAATTGAAATAAAGATGAAAGAAATACCAGTGAAAAATGAAAAAGAATTGACAAGGTTTCATATAATATTCCTAATAAAATTCAAGATAATGTTACTACTAATACTACTAGTGCAAATAAAGCAATTGAAATGAAGATGAAAGAAATAGTAGTGAAAAATGAATAAAAATTGACAAGGCTTAATTTAATAATAATAATAAAATTCAAGATAATGTTACTACTAATATTACTTGTGGAAATAAAGCAATTGAAATAAAGATGAAAGAAATACTAGTGAAAAATGAATAAGAATTGAGAAGACTTCATCTAATAATAATAATAAAATTCAAGTTAATAATACTACTAATACTACTAGTTGAAATAAAGCAATTGAAATGAAGATGAAAGAAATACTAGTGAAAAATGAATAAGCCTTGACAAGGTTTCATTTAATAATAATAATAAAATTTAAGATAATATTACTAATAATACTCCTAGTGGAAATAAAGCAATTGAAATGAAGATGAAAGAAATTCCAGTAAAAAATGAATGAGAATTGACAAGGCTTCATCTAATAATAATAATATAATTCAAGATAAAGTTACTACTAATACTACTAGTGCAATTAAAGGAATTGAAATAAAGATGAAAGAAATACTAGTGAAAAATGAATAAGAATTGACAAGGTTTCATCTAATAATAATAATGATAAAATTCAAGATAATATTACTACTAATACTACAAGTGGAAATAAAGGAATTGAAATAAAGATGAAAGAAACACTAGTGAAAAATGAATAAGAATTGACAAGGTTTCATCTAATAATAATAATAAAATTCAAGATAATATTACTACTAATACTACTAGTGCAATTAAAGGAATTGAAATAAAGATGAAAGAAATACTAGTGAAAAATGAATAAGAATTGACAAGGTTTCATCTAATAATAATAATAAAATTCAAGATAATATTACTACTAATACTACTAGTGGAAATAAATGAATTGAAATAAAGATGAAAGAAATACTAGTGAAAAATGAATAAGAAGTGACAAGGCTTCATTTAATAATAATAATAATAAAATTCAAGATAATGTTACTACAAATACTACTAGTGGAAATAAAGCAAATGAAATGAAGATGAAAGAAATACTAGTGAAAAAAGAATAAGAATTGACAAGCCTTCATCTAATAATAATAATAAAATTCAAGAAAATGTTACTACTAATACTACTAGTTGACGTATACCAATTGAAATAAAGATGAAAGAAATACCAGTGAAAAATGAAAAAGAATTGACAAGGTTTCATATAATATTCCTAATAAAATTCAAGATAATGTTACTACTAATACTACTAGTGCAAATAAAGCAATTGAAATGAAGATGAAAGAAATAGTAGTGAAAAATGAATAAAAATTGACAAGGCTTAATTTAATATTAATAATAAAATTCAAGATAATGTTACTACTAATATTACTAGTGGAAATAAAGCAATTGAAATAAAGATGAAAGAAATACTAGTGAAAAATGAATAAGAATTGAGAAGACTTCATCTAATAATAATAATAAAATTCAAGTTAATAATACTACTAATACTACTAGTTGAAATAAAGCAATTGAAATGAAGATGAAAGAAATACTAGTGAAAAATGAATAAGCCTTGACAAGGTTTCATTTAATAATAATAATAAAATTTAAGATAATATTACTAATAATACTCCTAGTGGAAATAAAGCAATTGAAATGAAGATGAAAGAAATTCCAGTAAAAAATGAATGAGAATTGACAAGGCTTCATCTAATAATAATAATATAATTCAAGATAAAGTTACTACTAATACTACTAGTGCAATTAAAGGAATTGAAATAAAGATGAAAGAAATACTAGTGAAAAATGAATAAGAATTGACAAGGTTTCATCTAATAATAATAATGATAAAATTCAAGATAATATTACTACTAATACTACAAGTGGAAATAAAGGAATTGAAATAAAGATGAAAGAAACACTAGTGAAAAATGAATAAGAATTGACAAGGTTTCATCTAATAATAATAATAAAATTCAAGATAATATTACTACTAATACTACTAGTGCAATTAAAGGAATTGAAATAAAGATGAAAGAAATACTAGTGAAAAATGAATAAGAATTGACAAGGTTTCATCTAATAATAATAATAAAATTCAAGATAATATTACTACTAATACTACTAGTGGAAATAAATGAATTGAAATAAAGATGAAAGAAATACTTGTGAAAAATGAATAAGAATTGACAAGGCTTCATCTAATAAAAATAATAAAATTCAAGATAATATTACTACTAATACTACTAGTGGAAATAAAGCAATTGAAATAAAGATGAAAGAAATACTAGTGAAAAATGAATAAGAATTGACAAGGCTTCATTTAATAATAATAATAAAATTCAAGATAATATTACTACTAATACTACTAGTGGAAATAAAGCAATTGAAATGAAGATGAAAGAAATACTAGTGAAAAATGAATAAGAATTGACAAGGCTTCATCTAATAATAATAATAAAATTCAAGATAATGTTACTACGAATACTACTAGTGGAAATAAAGGAATTGAAATAAAGATGAAAGAAATAATAGTGAAAAATGCATAAGAATTGACAAGGTTTCATCTAATAATAATAATAAAATTCAAGATAATGTTACTACTAATACTACTAGTGGAAATAAAGCAATTGAAATGAAGATGAAAAAAATACCAGTGAAAAATGAACAAGAATTGACAAGGCTTCATCAAAAAATAATAATAAAATTCAAGATAATGTTACTACTAATACTACTAGTGCAAATAAAGCTATTGAAATAAAGATGAAAGAAATACTAGTGAAAAATGCATAAGAATTGGCAAGGTTTCATCTAATAAAAATAATAAAATTCAAGATAATATTACGACTAATACTACTAGTGGAAATAAAGCAATTAATATGAAGATGAAAGAAATACTCGTGAAAAATGGATAAGAATTGACATGGTTTCATTTAATAATAATAATAAAATTCAAGATAACATTACTACTAATACTACTAGTGGAAATAAAGCAATTGAAATGAAGATGAAAGAAATACTAGTGAAAAATGAATAAGAATTGACAAGGCTTCATCTAATAATAATAATAATAAAATTCAAGATAATGTTACTACTAATACTACTAGTTGAAATGAAGCAATTGAAATAAAGATGAAAGAAATACCAGTGAAAAATGAATAAGAATTGACAAGGTTTCATCTAATAATAATAATAAAATTCAAGATAATATTACTACTAATACTTCTAGTGGAAATAAAGCAATTGAAATGAAGATGAAGGAAATACTAGTGAAAAATGAATAAGAATTGACAAGGCTTCATCTAATAATAATAATAAAATTCAAGATAATAATACTACTAATACTACTAGTAGAAATAAAGCAATTGAAATGAAGATGAAAGAAATACTAGTGAAAAATGAATAAGAATTAACAAGGCTTCATCTAATAATAATAATAAAATTCAAGATAATAATACTACTAATACTACTAGTGGAAATAAAGCAATTGAAATAAAGATGAAAGAAATACTAGTGAAAAATGTATAAGTATTGACAAGGTTTCATCTAATAATAATAATAATAAAATTCAAGATAATATTACTACTAATACTACTAGTGGAAATAAATGAATTGAAATAAAGATGAAAGAAATACTAGTGAAAAATACATAAGAATTGACAAGGCTTCATCTAATAATAATAATAAAATTCAAGATAATGTTACTACTAATACTACTAGTGGAAATAAAGGAATTGAAATAAAGATGAAAGAAATACTAGTGAAAAATACATAAGAATTGACAAGGTTTCATCTAATAATAAAATTCAAGATAATATTACTACTAATACTACTAGTGGAAATAAAGCAATTGAAATAAAGATGAAAGAAATACTCATGAAAAATGCATAAGAATTGACAAGGTTTCATCTAATAATAATAATAAAATTCAAGATAATATTACTACTAATACTACTAGTGGAAATAAAGCAATTGAAATAAAGATGAAAGAAATACTCGTGAAAAATGCATAAGAATTGACAAGGTTTCATCTAATAATAATAATAAAATTCAAGGTAATATTACTACTAATACTACTAGTGGAAATAAAGCAATTGAAATGAAGATGAAAGAAATACTAGTGAAAAATGAATAAGAATTGACAAGGCTTCATCTAATAAAAATAATAATGTTCAAGATAATATTACTGCTAATACTACTAGTGGAAATAAAGCAATTGAAATAAAGATGAAAGAAATACTCGTGAAAAATGCATAAGAATTGACAAGGTTTCATCTAATAATAATAATAAAATTCAAGATAATATTACTACTAATACTACTAGTGGAAATAAAGGAATTGAAATAAAGATGAAAGAAATACTAGTGAAAAATACATAAGAATTGACAAGGTTTCATCTAATAATAAAATTCAAGATAATATTACTACTAATACTACTAGTGGAAATAAAGCAATTGAAATAAAGATGAAAGAAATACTCGTGAAAAATGCATAAGAATTGACAAGGTTTCATCTAATAATAATAATAAAATTCAAGATAATATTACTACTAATACTACTAGTGGAAATAAAGGAATTGAAATAAAGATGAAAGAAATACTAGTGAAAAATACATAAGAATTGACAAGGTTTCATCTAATAATAAAATTCAAGATAATATTACTACTAATACTACTAGTGGAAATAAAGCAATTGAAATAAAGATGAAAGAAATACTCGTGAAAAATGCATAAGAATTGACAAGGCTTCATTTAATAATAATAATAAAATTCAAGATAATATTACTACTAATACTACTAGTGGAAATAAATGAATTGAAATAAAGATGAAAGAAATACTAGTGAAAAATACATAAGAATTGACAAGGTTTCATCTAATAATAAAATTCAAGATAATATTACTACTAATATTATTAGTGGAAATAAAGCAATTGAAATAAAGATGAAAGAAATACTAGTGAAAAATACATAAGAATTGACAAGGTTTCATCTAATAATAAAATTCAAGATAATATTACTACTAATACTACTAGTGGAAATAAAGCAATTGAAATGAAGATGAAAGAAATACTAGTGAAAAATGAATAAGAATTGACAAGGCTTCATCTAATAATAATAAAATTCAAGATAATATTACTACTAATACTACTAGTGGAAATAAAGCAATTGAAATGAAGATGAAAGAAATACTAGTGAAAAATGAATAAGAATTGACAAGGTTTCATCTAATAATAATAATAAAATTCAAGATAACATTACTACTAATACTACTAGTGGAAATAAAGGAATTGAAATAAAGATGAAAGAAACACTAGTGAAAAATGAATAAGAATTGAAAAGGTTTCATCTAATAATAATAATAAAATTCAAGATAATATTACTACTAATACTACTAGTGGAAATAAAGGAATTGAAATAAAGATGAAAGAAATACTTGTGAAAAATGAATAAGAATTGACAAGGCTTCATCTAATAAAAATAATAATGTTCAAGATAATATTACTACTAATACTACTAGTGGAAATAAATGAATTGAAATAAAGATGAAAGAAATACTTGTGAAAAATGAATAAGAATTGACAAGGCTTCATCTAATAAAAATAATAAAATTCAAGATAATAATACTACTAATACTACTAGTGGAAATAAAGCAATTGAAATGAAGATGAAAGAAATACTAGTGAAAAATGAATAAGAATTGACAAGGTTTCTACTAATAATAATAATAAAATTAGAGATAATAATACTACTAATACTAATAGTGGAAATAAAGCAATTGAAATGAAGATGAAAGAAATACTAGTGAAAAATAATTAAGAATTGACAAGGTTTCATCTAATAATAATAAAAATATTCAAGATAATATTACTACTAATACTACTAGTGGAAATAAAGCAATTGAAATAAAGATGAAAGAAATACTAGTAAAAAATGAATAAGTATTGACAACATTTCATCTAATAATAATAATAAAATTCAAGTTAATATTACTACTAATACTACTAGTTGAAATGAAGCAATTGAAATAAAGATGAAAGAAATACTAGTGAAAAATAAATAAGAATTGACAAGGTTTCATCTAATAATAATAATAAAATTCAAGATAATATTACTACTAATACTACTAGTGGAAATAAAGCAATTGAAATGAGGATGAAAGAAATACTAGTGAAAAATGAATAAGAATTGACAAGGCTTCATCTAATAATAATAATAAAATTCAAGATAATATTACTACTAATACTACTAGTGGAAATAAAGCAATTGAAATGAGGATGAAAGAAATACTAGTGAAAAATGAATAAGAATTGACAAGGCTTCATCTAATAATAATAATAAAATTCAAGATAATGTTACTACTAATACTACTAGTGGAAATAAAGCAATTGAAATGAGGATGAAAGAAATACTAGTGAAAAATGAATAAGAATTGACAAGGTTTCATCTAATAATAATAAAATTCAAGATAATATTACTACTAATACTACTAGTGGAAATAAAGCAATTGAAATGAGGATGAAAGAAATACTAGTGAAAAATGAATAAGAATTGACAAGGTTTCATCTAATAATAATAAAATTCAAGATAATATTACTACTAATACTACTAGTGGAAATAAAGCAATTGAAATGAGGATGAAAGAAATACTAGTGAAAAATGAATAAGAATTGACAAGGCTTCATCTAATAATAATAATAAAATTCAAGATAATGTTACTACTAATACTACTAGTGCAAATAAAGCAATTGAAATGAAGATGAAAGAAATACCAGTGAAAAATGAACAAGAATTGACAAGGTTTCATATAATATTAATAATAAAATTCAAGATAATGTTATTACTAATACTACTAGTGGAAATAAATGAATTGAAATAAAGATGAAATAAAGATGAAAGAAATACTTGTGAAAAATGAATAAGAATTGACAAGCCTTCATCTAATAAAAATAATAAAATTCAAGATAATAATACTACTAATACTACTAGTGGAAATAAATGAATTGAAATAAAGATGAAATAAAGATGAAAGAAATACTAGTAAAAAATGAATAAGAATTGACAACGTTTCATCTAATAATAATAATAAATTTCAAGATAATATTACTACTAATACTACTAATTGAAATAAAGATGAAAGAAATACTAGTGAAAAATGAATAAGAATTGACAAGGCTTCATCTAATAATAATAATAAAATTCAAGATAATAATACTACTAATACTACTAGTAGAAATAAAGCAATTGAAATGAAGATGAAAGTAATACTAGTGAAAAATGAAAAAGTACTGACAAGGTCTCACGTAAGAATAATATAAAATTCAAGATAATAATACTACTAATACTACTAGTGGAAATAAAGCAATTGAAATGAAGATGAAAGAAATACTAGTGAAAAATGAATAAGAATTTATAAGGTTTCATCTAATACAAATAATATAATTTAAGATAATATTACTACTAATATTATTAGTGGAAATAAAGCAATTGAAATGAAGATGAAAGAAATACTAGTGAAAAATGAATAAGAATTGACAAGGTTTCATCTAATACAAATAATATAATTCAAAATAATATTACTACTAATACTACTAGTGGAAATAAAGCAATTGAAATGAAGATGAAAGAAATACTAGTGAAAAATGAATAAGAATTGACAAGGTTTCATCTAATACAAATAATATAATTCAAAATAATATTACTACTAATACTACTAGTGGAAATAAAGCAATTGAAATGAAGATGAAAGAAATACTAGTGAAAAATGAATAAGAATTGACAAGGCTTCATCTAATAATAATAAAATTCAAGATAATATTACTACTAATACTACTAGTGGAAATAAAGCAATTGAAATGAAGATGAAAGAAATACTAGTGAAAAATGAATAAGAATTGACAAGGCTTCATCTAATAAAAATAATAAAATTCAAGATAATATTACTTCTAATACTACTAGTGGAAATAAAGCAATTGAAATGAAGATGAAAGAAATACTAGTGAAAAATGAATAAGAATTGACAAGGTTTCATCTAATAATAATAATAAATATCATATATTCATTCATAGTTTTTGTCTTTATAGTTTGTTAATATTTTTATAAGATTATGAATAAAAACCTTGTTCTGTCTATATTTCTAAGATGCGAAATTATGTACACTATTTACATTATTCGGATTATTGTCCTCATCTTTGTTGCCATGCAGTTGCAAGGACACATTGCACAGTGGATAAAGGCGTTAGATCCAGTGACAAGACTCTAAGAGTGTGAGTTCAATACCAGGTTAAGACAGTCGAGAGGGGAATTAACAGGAGATAACTGACATCCATTAAAAAACATGGCACGTGGAACTAGAACAGTCTCCCCCAGTCAGCGAAATAAATGGTTCAGTTCGACATTCCAACCACCTGAAGAAGGCAGGAGTGTACAACGGCTGAAATGAATATGGCGACAAAGATGAAGACAATAGTCCAACTAATGTAAATAGTGAAAAACCTTGTTTTCATAGTTATTTATAAAATGGTACACAATAAATATTGCATCGTAGTTGGATTATATATTTTGGTAATTTTGTAATTTTTTTTATAAATTTTGAATAAAAAGATTTCATTCTTTATAAATTGTACTTGGTTCACATATTTTTTTAATCTTGTAAATAAACTTTGCCAAGGGAGTGAAAAAATTTATACAGTAATAGCTGTGTGAAGTTTTTTTTGTATATATATATATATATACATATATACATATATATATATATATATATATAAATATATGACCATACTGAGATAGATAGATAAACAGTGTGGACATAGAAATTGCTACTGCATGGTGACTGTTGATTTCCTGCTTTAAACAATCATCTGAACATAAAGGATCATCACATAGTCTCTTAATTGCTGAAGTTGCGAAACTGCTACTTGTTAAAGTAGTGTTGATTTCTATGTTTTCACTGTTTATGTCTACAATTTCTCTATCTCTGATAATCTTCCAGCTATAAAACAAATATCACAGTATTATTGTGTGTGCATATGCAGACATATGTGTTTGTCTGTTTATTCTAGTTGATAACTTGTCCTAATATTAAAAGAATGTTTCTCTAATTAAAATTTGTTAATTATAATGTTCCTTTATAGATTTTTTAGTTTCTAGATAATGAAGTTCATATTGTTTACTGACAAATTTTGTTCTATCCATATCTAAAGAACCTCCACACATCCAGGCAATTGAAATCAATAAATATAAGCATTAACTTACAAACTTCCACCATTTTTAAAGTAATTCTCAGTTTTTATGAATGATATTTCTTTGACTTACAATCATAAAATTTGCAAAGTTAATGTTAATGTGAATTGTCTGTTATTTGGCAACAAAAAGGAAGCTTAAGATTTGTAAAATACACCATAAAATCTAGGGTTAACCGTTATCTTCCCAACATATCCACAAAATTTGTGCCTCTTACTCTGTAATTCTCAACCTGCTTTGTGGAACTGACTCCCAACAGGATGCTTCCCCGCTCCCTACAATCTTAACCTGTTCAAGTCCAGGGTTAACCGTTATATTCCTAACATATCTGCATAATCTGTGCCTCTTAATCTGTATCCCTCTACTTCGACTGGCTCTTGGGTCTTGTAAAGGATGAATATCATTGTAAAATAAATAAATAAATGAATAAAAAACTAGAAAAATATAATAGCCTGTATATTACACTTGGGATTTATAAAAGCAGAAAACAAATTCTGGATTTATAAAATTGGAAATCAAATCCTGCCGTCAAATCCATTGCTGAATTAATGAACCGTAAAAAAAAAATGCTACATACATTTTGAACACACGATTTTTCTTTTTTTTTTTTTTTTGAATTCTATTTGGTGTACTTTGAATTTTTAAAATTTCTTCTGAATTTTTTAAAAATCATCCTAAACTTTGTCAGACTTTGATTGACTTAAATTTCCATTAAACTTGGATCAACAGACATTTTTACGCCTGATCGGCCATTATGCAAATCACAAAAAAAAAATAAAAAATAAAAACTTGGTAGCGACGTCAGCATTTCATATGGCTTTCAGGCTAAGGAATATAGCAGTTATTCCCCTTTAATCTTAGATAAGCTCTGATACATTTATAACATTTTTGACTATGACACCGATATTCGGAAAATATAAAACGATTACTTAGTTACTTATTTTAATGCATCATTTTACTTCTAATACGACGTAAGCAGTAGTCAGTGCATTATTTAAACAAATTAACCGTAAATAATCAACAGTGACTTTTTATAGCCATCTGTCATCACATGTCATTGCCAACCAAGACAGTTTACACATTTAAGTACTGAAATAATCGTTCTAAGTAACATGGTTAATCCGAATAAATGCTACGTAACGTAATTTGTTACATATTAGAATTTTGCATTTTTGTTTTTATATAAAACGAAGAGCATAGAAAGATTGTATTATGCCAATCTCCTCCTTGAGAAAAAAATTATCATTTGAAATTCTACCTTTTACGGTTTATCTATATTTGAACATTGCTTCCTGACACCTGTATATTGCGAGCACTTAAAACAATTACTTGGTTACTTATTTTAATGCATCATTTTACTTATAATAATTACCATGCAACACAAACAATAGCCAGTGCATTATTTAAACAAATTAGCTGTAAATAATTAACATTGAATTTTCATAGCAATTGTCACTTATATCATGGCCAATTAAGACCTTATATTTAAATAAGTAGTGAAGTAATCGTTTTAAGTAACATGGTTAATTGAAATAAGTACTGCATAATTTGTTACATATTAAAATTATAATTGTTACATATAGAATTATGCATTTTTGTTTTTGTATAAAACCAAAAGAACATAGAAAGATCCTGTTGCGGTAATCTCCTCTTTTTATCTCAAAAATCAATATTTGAAATTCTAATTTTTATCTGTCTTTGAGTATCACCTTCTGACACTTGTATGATAATATGTGACCATCACAGATATGAAGGAAGCCCCCATAATTACACATTGATCTGGACAAGCTTTTAATAAACTGAATTTAATAAGGCACAAGGTCAGATAGAAATTGGGGTAATAAGACTGTGTTACTCCAAACTTCAAATCAGAGAGAGCCTAGAAAAGCAGCATTCAAAATCCTAGCTTTTACTTGAGCTTGAAGACTAAACTTTAGCACCAATAGGAAATGTCTAATTCTCTTTCTTTTATGTACTATATTCTTACAGAATGAGGGTTTACAGCTATATCACATCGAAACACTGGTTCTCGTATGATCAAATCAAAGTTGTAGCTCTCCACAGCTTCTTCTCTTTTGTTGCTCTAAGTATTTTTTAACTTCTTACTATCCTTCTTTCACCTTTCACTCTTCAGTCACAGAAACTAATTGCACTTCATTGTGCGTCTTGCTGATTCACTCAGCTTCTTTTACACTCACTAATGTCTGGTGAGTGTGAAGACCCTCTTTGCTCTCATTATGTACACCAAAAATTTCATTAATCTCTGATTCCAAGTATCCTTTAGTAAGTAAGTCCTTTTAGTTCTTTTCCTTAAAATTTCCTTGTTGCTCACATTTTCTCCCCAGTATTCTCAGAGCGACATCTCTGCCATTTTGATTCTATTCTTGATCTCTGAGGAAATTGTCCAGCATTCACAGTCATATAAGAGTTCACATAACAGCTTACCTCACTTTTCTTGTTTCTTATGAAATTTTCCTATTTACATCATTTACTGTTGTGAGGGAGAATATTTCCCTACAAGTTTGGACTTGCCCGTCAGACAAAACAGATAAAAATACTCCTACATCAAGAGCAGTAGCCTTTGCTTTGTTTGTCATTCACGGCTAAACATTTTCTTCCATAGTTTCTTTTCTATATTGTTTCTCTGTACCAAAAGGTAATAAACAAATTCCAGTTTTCTGCTGTTGTTTTGATAACTCAGTTACATTTACATTGTTGTTCTCATCTTTATTGTCGTATTCACAATGTTTCAGCTGTTGTATGCGCCAGTCTTCTTCAGGTACAATTGCCAAAACGTTGTGAATATGGCCGAACAATGTATATAGTTACAATACCTCATCTCAGAAATATGGACAGATATTGAAATTTTCCTATCTCTCAATACTATGTTTAGTTCCTGGAAGATATCTTTCGCTATTCCTATGAGTTTTCTGTCGCATTCTCCATCTTCTGTTACCACATTAACCAAATGGTTAAACCATCTGCATCTTAATGTCCATAATATGTAACTCACATCATGGGCTCTTTTGCTGACAAACATGCATTTTCTTCTTATCGTTAATAGTCCTTTCTTCTTGCTTTTTAATTAATAACTTGTCTTTTATTTTATTTTCAGAACCCATCATGAACACTGTATTATGAGCATTTCTAATGTTGTTAAGCTTAAGTCAATAATAGATAATTTCGCTGTTCAACGACAGAAAAACACTTCATTATGCATTTGATGGTATACGCTTGATCTAGGGGAAACAACTCTTGCTTCTTTACCATTTAGGATATTTGTTTCCGGATCAAAGTAGGTACGTTTAGCAAGATGGCTGTGATCAATTCCTGTCTGAGGTACAATTTTTCTTTCCTAGAACTTCTCAATTTAAGCCAATTGTTATTCATTTCACTGTTTAATAAAATACAAAACAGGGGTAGCAACTCAAACATGTGTGCCCACTAAAAATAACGTTTATACTATAGTAAGAAATAATGTGTATAATATATGTATATGTATGTATATATGTATTAATAAGTACATATACGTGTACCTACGTTTTTGGCGTGTGACTATAGTTTTGCTGGGTGGTGTTCCCAGTTCATCGGCACGAGTAACGTAGGTATATGTACTAATTAATACATATCTTTGCTCTGTATAACCACATTGAGCACTATTATGTTTACACCTCATGCATAAATTTAACGATTATTTATTTGCTTGCTTGCATGTGCACACCAGGAAAGGTATGAATCCTCTTCTCCCCCCACAACTATGTGTAAATAGCAGGACAGACTGGGTTCTATAGCCTTGGGTAGCAACTAGTCTACCGCAGAAAGAAATGGCAACGTACTGCAAGAAGAAACCTGCCTTGTCAGTCATTTATCAAAAGATACATGATCACCTAAGTGTGCATCATACATGGCACATAGGTGACCGACTGAATGGGGAGGAGGGAAATGTATCTTAACACAAATTATCATATCTGGACCTCAAGGAAAAAATATGTCCCCAACCAAAGGTACAACTTAGAAAAGAGGCTGATAGGGAATATGGACAACCTGACTGAACTTTGTGAAATTTGCTATTTTCTCAATCACCTTATATTTATTCTTCTTAAAGAAAATTAAGTTTGTATATTTTCTAAGGGATTAATCTATTTTATTCCAGTTGGTTCCAAAATCTCAAAATAAAATTATAGCTTCAATACAATTAACGATGTGACTTCAATTAAAAAAGAAATCTTTAGACATATCTTGTTAAATTAATTTTTTCATTCATAATCTTTTAAAAAGCAATTTATATATATATACACACACACACACACACACACACGTGTAGAAATGATCTAAACAGATACAATCAATCATATATGTGAGCCAATAACTATTTAATCAAGTGTAGACAAAACAGTGCTCAATGTAGTTTAACAGAGCTATAAGTATGTATATGCATTAATAACTAGCAGTAGAGCCCAGTGTTGCCCAGGGATGTAACAGTAAGAGATAAACTATCATAAAGACTGAAAAATAAAATTGACAAAGATTATTGTTTAAGGTTGACGGACACACGCCTAATTTTTTTTTTTTACGATTGGTCAAACCCAAACTCAAACAAAAACATTGTTTTCAATCGTTATGAGTCTACCGATTGAATAGAATTTTATTATAAACAATTGTCTTGTAAATGGAATTTTTAAAGCATTCTGAATGTAAAAATAAAGAAAAAAGTGTTCCAGACAATAAGAAACACTACCTGCCAAGAAAAAAAAAAAAAAAAAAAAAAAAAAAAAATGAAGTTTTGTTGAAATCGGTTGGAAAATGTAGGAAATATGATCCCATATATAAACGAACAGACACACACACAAACCTGGGTTTTATAAGATTACAAATATACTTACATTTAGAGCAGATATATATCTTAAGGGAGAAAACCCTGCATTTTGTAACAGAATGCATCCCAGTTGAGTCACTTAAACAATTATTTTGATATTCATTTTAGCAGGTACGAGTATAGGAGTTAAAAAAAAATTATCCACACTTGTCTAATATTATATATATATAAAACGTGTTGGCTATAAGTTTTCCTTGCCTTTATTCATATTCTCCTTTTATAGATATATATTAGTTATATCTGAAATTTTACACACACACACGTTGATTTCCAGATTAAGGAAAATGCTAATTAAATCAGAAATCAATGGGAGGTTAAAATAAATAATGGAAGAATTTTTTTAATCATTTCACCCCAAGCAAGGCAATAAAGGCATTATTATGCAAAGGGTTACCGAGTGTTAGAGAACATGAGAAAAATATACTATTAAAGGGAAAGGATAATAAAAGAACGGGAATTAAGAAGACACGATAACATTGAATTTAAGTTTTTGAAGCTCAAAGTTGACTGAGAAGCAAGAGTTTCACAGGCAAAAAGTGCAATAGTAGAAACTGTTAGCATAGAACTTACGATTATATCTAAGCATTTTGTCTGTAAAATGATGGAAACTGGCTGCCAATTTTGTACTGTGCTTAAATTCATAAAATCTAAGTACTGTAGAGGAAGTTCTTGAAAACAATTACCATGAAAATATTTATAGAAAAGGCACAGGGAAGCTACATTATGGTGGTTGGGGAAGTGACTGAAACTGAGAATGCAATAACATTGCAGATTCTATCAAGAATCTCTAAATCCAAAATGTCACTAAAGATTTTTTGTCCTCACATATGATGGAAAATGAAGAATTTTGATGCAGTTGATTAGCATAAAGAGCACATCTTACCCCAAGGTTCCTTTGGGAAGGTCAAGAACCACCTCCAGTCAGTGTAGATTAATGACCATTGGTGTTAATGTATTCAAGAGAACAAAGCAGCTGGCCAAACCCTGCTCCAGTTTTCCATGTACACTTTGTCCATTGGTGTGGAAGACAGATTCTTCAATAGTTTCTAATTCAACTTCGACATATCAACAGCTTAGTTGAAAGATAAAGCCAAACTCTTTCACGTCAAAACGTATCCCAGATACAAAGTGGTGAGTATTTTAGAATACTAACACCAATATGAAGGATGATGATGAGGAGACACTGGTAATTTTAATAAAATAGGATAAGGAATTTATTGATGAAATCTGCAGTTTTAACATATTATCATGAAAGGCAATCTGTGCATATAACAGATTAAATATCTGTAATACATTTTTGAGATTGTTCTAGTTCCATGTGCCATGTCTCAAGGATACATGACCCAAAGAGTTGTGAGTTCAATACCTAGCTACAGCTTAGGTGAACAAAAAACAAGTTGAGTTAAAGAGAAATAACTGATACTGAGACATCTTGGAACTGGAACAATCTACTCTGGTGGATGAATGTTCAGTTCGAAAGTCCAATCACCTGAAGTAGGCTGTGTACAACAGCTGAAATGGTATTAATATGCCAACAAAGAGGAGGACAACAGTCCAAAATGTAAATAAATAATCTGACACAAAATAATATTCAAAAATGTGTAAGACAAAAGGTGAGTTAATTGCTCATATTGTTTGTATACGTTAAAAAGTGGACGAAGAGACAGTTTGAGATACTTTGCTTTCTTGGATTGTTGAGAGAAAATTATTTGAAGTGCCGATAATTGGAGAGTAATTTAACACTGGTTGCAAGGAAATTTCATGACTTCTATCACTCTTCTCATTACTTATCAAAAAGAATTTTTCATAGACTGACTGGCTAATTTCTGTGAAGGCAGTTTTCATTGGTCCAAAAACAATTTCACATAGGCTCACAAATTTTTCCTTCCTCATCCAACTGAATTTGAAGCATGTGTAAAGGGAATTATTATTTTCCACTCACTATACTAATTATTCACATTAGATATATAAAAAATTTCAGTTTTCCTATTTCAATATTTTGATGAATCTTCATTCTTGAGTTGACTGAATAAGCTCATTGCAAGTTCTATGCCAATAAAATATCCATAGAAATTCCCATTACATTGTTACACACACACACAAAGATGTTACTTTACAAAGAAGCCATACACAGGCATAAAAATGGAATACAATTCAAATAATTTTAAAAGAACAGTTTTTAACAAAACAGAAATCAAATGTAACTTGAAAAGATGTTTATTTCCATCCTGCAGAGAGTCACATTTTTAACGGTTGGATTTAGCCACTCGTTCCAGTTCATCTTTCTTCTTAATGGCATAAGAATTGGAGGAACCCTGAAATAAAAAGAATTGTTTTGGTCAAAACAAAAATGGCAATTCATATTTGACATAAAATAAAAATGATAATGCCAAAGATTGAATTTCATAAAATTCAATTTCTGTAGTCAAATTTCCAGCTTCATCATTTACTGGTGACTTTTAGAAGTATAACTGTTATCTTATGAATATCATATGTGTGTTTCAGGGCTAAAAAACCGAGGCCTTAAGTTTCATAAAAAAATTTTTTTTCTCTTTATAACCATTCTTTGCTTTACATTATTCTTAATCATTTACATTGGGTGGTGAGATGAAAGATCCTTCCACCCCAAGAAATTTCTTTTTGAAACTTTCCAACATAACTCTTTCAGGAGTCAAGTTAAGGTTTTCTGAAATATTTTAATTATATAAACTAGTATTCAAATATTTATAATGGCACTGTCAAAACAAAGCAAAAATAATTCAATTTTTAACATTTAACTGTAGTTTTTTAAATGAGAATGAAAAGAGAATTTTAATATTTGCATTCTACCCTGTAATTTTATAAGGATTGATAAATTAAAGAATTACAGTACAGGCAATTTGTTAGTTACGATATTCACAATAGGTAAATTCTGTCATCTACTTCAATCCGAGGGTATTTTTTTTGAAAACTATTTTTCAGTGTATAATATCATTTAGCACCCATCATTTTTGCCCTGAAAGCACAAATAATAATGGGTCCCCTTACCTTGGCAGCATTGATGAGCTCATCAGCTAGACATTCGGCAATGGTCTTGATGTTTCTGAATGCAGCCTCACGGGCTCCTGTGCAAAGCAGCCAAAGGGCCTGATTAACACGTCTCAAAGGAGATACATCAACAGCTTGTCTCCTGACTGTACCAGCACGACCAATTCGGGTTGAATCTTCACGTGGACCACTGTTGATAATGGCATTAACCAACATCTGCAGAGGATTCTGAAAGAAAGCAATAACAAATCAAATATATGCATTCCAATAAACATTTCTTACCTACAGGTTTTTAATGACTATCACTATGGAATCCTTCAATTCAAGCATCAGACTTTCATTCACTGTGCCACTTATTTGATCGTTTTCAAAGACTTAAATAATTGCAGGTTATTTTAAAGGCAGAAAATATTTTTAGATTGTAATAATAATTTTTTTTTTTTTAAAATAGATAATAATGGTTTAGTGATACAAGTCTTAGCTGGAGAGAGAAAAGGTGAATTCAGACCTTTGCCAAGAGTATTTGAGCACAAGTAAATATAACAAACCCAATGGGAATTGGAACATGACTGATTAACAATTCTGAGCTATGATTAACACCACTGAGAGATCTTTTTCTTACACAAGCAGCCACCTAAAGCTAGAGAGCCCTGCAATTTTACCCATACATGAGAGAGAGGGAAAAAAGAGCACTTTGAAGAATGCTCAGACCAACTAGCTCAAATGGAATCTAAACTAAGCCTGACAATTCCATTATTCAAGATGCTAGGTCACCCAAAGCATTGATTTCAATAGATGGCCATAGCAGAAGTGAACAAAAACTTGGAGAATTGAGTTACAAAAGTAAATTAACTGAAACTGAGATACTCCCCTCCCCCAGACACAGAACATTGAATTAGAACAATCTACCCACATGGGTAGATTAAAGGGTTCAGTTTGAAACTAACATATCTAAAGAAGGTCAGACTGTACAACAGTTGAAACCTCATGAATATAGCAATAATGATGAGAATAACAGTCCGAATTATGTAAATACTTACAATAACCACCCCAGAAATATAGATAGACTTTTGCTTTACATCAGGATATAAATAAACCTTGGCTTCTACCACTTTGGTTTGCCATTCAATTGCTTGTTCTATTCTGGCTATTTCAGAAATGATCAATAAAAGTCAATTTTTTTTTTTTTAAGGATCCACTAAAAAAAACATTAGATTTTTGGGTGGAGTGATAGCTAACCAGACTACGAGAAACCAAATTGTGATTTGAAAGATTTCTAAATTTAGAGACTAGGTTACTATTTTTTTTATTGGATTACAAATGTTGAAATAAATTCCCTTTTACAAAAAGTACTTTTTATTGTATTTCTGATGTAAATACATTAGACATTCATCACAAATGTCAGATTAAAGTTTTCTCACAAAGTTTACTATTTTGCTAATGACTTGGATTTTTTTTTTTTTATTAATTTCTCAAATCTGTGTGTAGTTTACATCAGGATAATTCAAAAACTTTAAAAATAGAATTTTGTGAAATTGAAGAATATTTCTATCAAATATTTTTGAAAGACATTTTACAATAAAATTAACATTTTTGGTGACCCATTGTTTTATTTCCAAAAGTGTGTAGTCCCAAGAGGTATGAAATTTTGACCCAAATTAAATTAAGGATATAAGAAAAGTGAATTTTATATGACAAAGAAAACATGAATATTCATGCAATGGTTGCAATAATTGGTTACTTACCTCGCCTGTGAGTAAATGGATGATTTCAAAGGCATGTTTTACAACACGCATAGTCATGAGTTTTTTGCCATTGTTTCTACCGTGCATCATAAGTGAGCAGACCAATCTTTCAACAATTGGGCACTGAGCCTTGCGGAATCTTTTTAACTGATACCTACCAGCACTGTGAGGTAAGTATTTTGAATATTTCTCTTTGACAGCAATGTAATCCTGAAAGAAAAAAATAAATTGCTTTGCTAATAACACAACATACACAAGTTTGTAGACAAACATTTCCAATTCAATAAAATAAGATTTTACAGTATTTGAGCTAGAAAATGATAATTTTTCTGAAGAGAAAGCTTAAAACTGTATATGCATGCAGTGGAGGAAGAAAAAAAAAAAAAAATCTAAATAGAAAATACAGTGGAGCATCCATATACAAAACACACACACACACAAAAAAAAAACATTAAATTTACTTAATGGGCTGAAATTTGAACAGCAAACCAGTAGACGATATACGAGAAAGAGAGCTGTTCCCATTCTGTAGCCATATTGCAAAAACAGAAATGTGAAAATCAATTACCATAGAAATTAAGGTTTTTGTCTGGTTATCAAAGTTACTGAACATTGCAGATAACTTTGATTTAAATATAAATTCATGATATTAAATTGCTTAAGCAGGTATTGAACTCATACTCTTCGGGTCCTGTCACTGAATCTAATTAACACCTTTATCCACTGTGGTACGTGTTCTTGGGGACATCTGTGTGAGCTCAATACCTGGTTAAGGCGGTGGAGAACTTGGAGAGGGGAATTAACAGAAGATAACTGACATCCATTAGACATGGCACGTGGAACTAGAACAATCTACCCCAGTGAGCAAAAGGGTTCGACATTCCAACCACCTGAAGAGGGCCAGAGCATACAACAGCCGAAACATCGTAATAAATATGATGACAATAGTCTGAATAATGTAAATAATCTGACAGTATTGTTCAAAGGTGTTACTATTATTGTAGCTGTGATTTACAAAGTCTCTCCTATAAACTGACATTACAAAAATTACATTGAGAATGTTCCCAGTGCAAGTGATATTAAAGTGCCAGATTTTTCTGCTTTGATCTGTTTCTGTATCCATTCACCATTCATTCAGGATTTGCTGGTTTTAATTTGTCTATTTACCAATTCTCTTATATGCTTTTTATGTGTAATTTTGGTGGAACTCTGAACAAATTTACCCGATTATATGCATTTCAATTACTCATTGAAAAGGTTAACTCAGAACAGATTATGTAATGTGTTCTCCAGTAAATAAGTTTTATTCACTGCATGTGCATTAATGTAGTTTATGTCGGATTGTTTGCAAATAGACAATTCTTTTGCATATTTTCTATTAAGAGTCTCACTTGCAAGTGCATATATATATATATATATATATATATATATAATAAAGTGTGCGTGTGATTAAATAATTTTGACACGTTTTGTCTATTTATTCTTAATAGGGTCCTCTCATATTTATGAACTAATTCCTTAGTATCCCTATTAAAGGAAGTAAAACAAAGTAATTTTCAGATGAACACAGCAATTTTGACGTGACAAAAACAAGACCCTGAGGATGACATTGTGCTAATGTTGAAAGTACTTGGGAATAAAATGGATATACATCAGCATGGCAATTTTCTTTAATAAGCATACTAAGAAACTCATCTGTAAATATGAGAGGACCCCATTAGGAATAAGTAAACAAAACTCATCTAAATTATTTAATGAGACATGTTCTGATGAAAACATGCTACCAAAATATACACAATATACATGTTCAAACATATTTAACTAAATAATAGATATATTGTGCCTATATATTTTACCCCTGAAGATGATCTTGAAGATCAGAAGTACTTGGATTAGAAAATGGCACCTTCCTTGATGAATGAAAATATATACAGTGTAACCCGGATATAAGAGAGTTGTCGGGACTGGAGAAGAAGTATCTTATATCCGGGTTTCGTCTATTTTGTTTAGGTAAGTATGGCTCTAATTTGGGACCAGAGAAAATCTCTCTTATATCCGGGTTACACTGTATATAAAAATGAAAATCAAAGCATGATGACCCTCTCCCATGTATAAGGTTGGTGCAAAAAAGTAATGACGTAATAATGTCGTTTTTTGACGTATTTTTTAACGTCAAAAAACGACATTATTACGTAATTATTTTTGCACCAACCTAATAGCTGACACAAGGTCTTTTATGTAGGGAATACATATGCATAAAAAAAAACTGGCCAATCCCTGCTAGTGTTGATATTACACCAACCCCACTTAGTGCAATCAATAAGGTGTTGCTGCAAAGTTGGAATCCCCAGGACCAGGTGCCTTCTCCTATCTAAAATTATCTTTGAAGAAAGCATGACATCTAGTAATATTCCAACATTCATCATCTTAGACTGTATTTAAAAATCTCAAATTTTATAGAACAAAAATGTAATTTAGTTTTGAAAGTTCAATAGCTTCACATGTTTGAAATTTCGATTACACTTAAACTTGGGGGAGATAAAACAAAATAAGATCTATTCCCAAATTTCCATTCCTTTGCCTACTAAGATATTAATTTAAAGCACTTACAGTTAAACTGATATCATTGACCTGAACATCATCTGGAGACCATTTTCCAAACAATTTGATTTCTGGCATTTCAGGCGCAGGCGCGGTCACCTCATCCCAACTTTCCATGTTTCCAGATCTGAAACAAATAATTACTTTTAGCTTAAAATAACACAAAAATGCATTTTTAAATCAAATAATAGCTGTGTCTGACAATACGTATTTATCTGACAATACGTGTTTGACGATTGATAACAAGGTTTACTGTTGTTTTACAGAGACTATTTGTAAAACATAATTTAAGAAAACTGACGTGAGCGCCTTTATAATTTTTGAGTAAGTACTCAGTAATCTTAAAAATGTTCGGAAATATTCTCCGTAATCTAATTTTAAGAATTTTGACTTTAAATTTACAGGACTCTTTGCAGAATTTTAGTAATTATTTTGTTTTTGTCGAGCAGGAACACAGTGCAGAAAATCAGCCATGAATCGTAAAATAAAAAATAAAATGCAATAAAACTACTATGACATTATTTAATTAGGAAAGTTTCTAATTCAAGAACACCATCACGTTTTAAACAATTTTTTCCAATGAATAATGAATTTTTTTTTACAAAAATTTATTTTTTTAAAAACTTTAATTAGAAAAAATTATTAAGTTTTAAAATAATGTATCATTTCCAGCCATTTAGATTTAAGTGAAAACTATTTACTAATCAGAAATTGTATTCCTTGTTCGTTAATAAAGGGGGAAATGTACACGAGTGAAAATAAGGTGGATCCTAGGAACATTCGTCTAAGAAATATGGTCTATTTTTTAAATAGGTACTTTATTCATCATGAATAAAGTACCTATTTAAAAAATAGTATCTTACATGAATAATTCATGTAAGATACTCAATTTTATTGATATTCACTAAAGACACTTAGCAACATTAATCACTGATTAAACATGTGGTTTATAAGCATTTATTGGCATGCATTGTTTGTATTATTTAAATTACAAACAACCCACATTAAACCATAATTATCTCTAGCTAGACGAATGTTCTGAACCCCTTGACAAAATTGAAATTTTATTTTAGCGATAAAATCTTAAGTTCGAAAACATTGATCAGAAATAGGAATTTAAGGATTTTAAAACAAAATACTGTCTTGATATGAACACCAGTTTTATTTTAAAAATTAAGACTAGTTATTGACACACAAAGCTAAAACTAGCATCTTTATCTCATCCTTATATTTCTAGAAAACTTGTATCTAAATTCGAATGAACGAACCAAAAAATAAAAGGTTAAAATTTAAAAGGCAGAAAAAATTTCCATACTTCTACTACCGAGATTAGAAATAAGTTATTTTTTCTCCTAATCGTCGAAATTAATCAAAATTTTAAAGTTAAACAGTTCAGCTGCACACACTTTATGTACTTTTTAATTTTTTTTAAATCGTTTTTTAATATTTGATTAACAAAAAAAATATACTGAATTTTAACACATTTATCTACTTTCTAATTGTGGTTTAAATAAATTTCTACTGATATCGATAAAAGCTTAAATACAACGTATTCGCAATAAAGACAACAGTTTTAAAATAAAAACGACGTTGGAAAAAAAAAAAAAAAAAAAAAAAAGAATAAACATTTTTTAGTCATTCTCCAGTTTTCGTACAAAAAGACAGAACCAGCAAAAAAGTTAAAATTATCACAGAAGCAAAATTTGATACAATAGCTTTAAGATTAAAAAGTGCGTTAATATTATATCAATTCTTGTTTTTATCTTAACATTAATTCATTAGAGAAACGATTCTAAAAATCAAGCACGTGTAACTACATCATGACCGCGCCATGTTTCTAGATATAAAAGTGAATACCAGGATAATAAATCGCATTTATTTTATAAGAAAAGGCATTTAAAAGACAATACTACTAGACAAGTTACATTAACTAGTATTTTATAACGTGTATAAATAGATTTTAAGAAATTTTATACGTAATCGAATCGGAAAAATCCAAATAAAATTAGGTACTCACTCCATGTGCGTGTATGTTACAGACCTACCGGTCGAAGAAGAGAGAGAAGCGTGATCTCGTTCGTAGTGACGTCACAGGGTAAAATCTCGCGGCTTCTCGAATCAGACTTTATTTTCGTATAATTGCTAATATTTCCTACCTTTTTAACATTTTTAAAAAATTATTCTTCAACTATTTCTTTAATAATTTTTTAAATTGTAGTTTCTTATTTATATCATTTATAAAACTTCACTATATACCGAACAAAAATGAATCCTATTCCTGTCTTTTACACAGTGAGTATAACAGACAGCACAGTTTGTAAACAAGACAGTTTTAAATTAATTAGTCACATCTAACAGAATCAATTTCAGTCACATCTAACATAATGATTCAGGAATAAAATATTTAAAGAAATATATTTTTAATTTACGCTTTCAAAATATAGTTAATTTCTTAAAATTTATAAAATAGTTAATTTTGGTCGAAGTTATTCCCCTTTATTAGTGCTCAAGAATTATGGATTGTAAGTAGGTGGGGGTGGGTCTATTTAGTATTTTGTTATGGTTCTTGTGTAAAGATCTTGTTTTCATTGTAAATATTCAATGGGGTTTTTGAAATTGTTATTTTATTCCTCACCCCAACAGACAAATTGTACGTATGGGGACTACTTAGGACATCATAGAGAATCTCTGAGGTATTATGGTGGCTGTAGTCAGAATGGCAATGTGTTGTTTTGGTGTAAGGAATACTGTGGTTGTGGTATGTTTGGCTAGTTAAGTTTATAATTATAAGACATGAAGACCAGCCTTCCCCCAGGCCCAATTTTGACCTTGTACCACATTTTTTGTAACCCATGCAAAAATAAATATCATTAGTGTTCAAGAATTAAGTGTAAAAAAAAAATGAGATTATTCATGTATGGATGATTAATTTAGATGAGCTTTTATATAGTGTTCAGAGAAACTAGGCAATTCTTGCATTTTGTCCATATGAATGTGTATGGTCATCTCCTGTTAAATTGGTCATCTGTGGCAGGGTGGAGAAGTAAAATCCAGATTCAGAGAGTATGCACCCCACTGCCATCTTTCTTTCTTCTGTCAATTCACTGAAGAGCTTTGTTTGAGCCTTTGAGGGGAAAGCCATGTTGGAATTTAATTTGAGAACAACAAGTTCACAAGTTCACATTCTCGCTAATTTTTCTATCCTCACTCTAATCTCCTTTTAATTTCAAAACTGGCTCCCAAGGCCTTCATTCTTATCAGAGATAAGAATATATTTTATGACTAAGGAGAGAGCTGGAAAATAAAAAGGAATTCCACCACCATTATTCTTTCCATGGAGCCATAAAGTCTGGGAGAAACCTCATAGCTTCTTCACTTCAACCTGTCTTCAGTACCTTCAAAACCGGCTCCCAGGGCCCTAATTCTTATCAGAGATAAGAATGTGTTTTCTGACCAATAGAGGGGCCAGGAAATTTGTACAACAATTTTGGAGGGAAAAGTCCCCGATCCATTGGAGCCTCCCAAAACTCCATAAATTTGGAGAATCTTGCCCATTTTGACAGTGAGATTTCTGCCCACTGTCTGTGTGGACGATGATAGGAAGCTCCAGCACCTTTTTCACCAAAGAAGAACTACTAAAAAGGACTGTCAAAAACAAATGTCGGTCCACTATTCAAGACCAATCCAAAAAGCTGCATCCCTTCACCACTCCTACTGATGAGCCCACTGGACTTCTGTCGTTGACCAAAAAAAACTTACTCAGCTGCAGGATTCCTTCATTTGCGAACAAATTTCCAACTCTACAAGAACTGTGAGTGTATCTATCAGAACTTTAACAATAACATCTAATCGCTTAAAGAACTCTTTAGGCGCTCAAAGAAATATTTTGAGCAAGCCATTTTTAAGTTAAGAACATTTTCTCTTTTCCTTTTCTTTCTCTACTAATCGTCCTTTTATCCCTTTACCTTTTTTTTTCTGTATATGTTGTAAATAAACACTTTCTTCTTTTGTTGTTACTCACCAAGCAAGAGTTTTTTCTTTATTCGTAAGAGAGAGTTTGTCTGCTCTAATTTTGATGTTTTACTTGCTTTTTTTCACAAATTTTTAAACCTCAACCCTATTTTTAAACACAACCCTTTGATGCTGGAAAGCTGGGACAAATTTCCTAGCAGGATACCTGATTCTGAAGATTTCTCCCTTACAGCATCACCTCCCTCATTGCACTAACAAAGTGTTGTAACTGAGTTATCAAAAACAACAGTAGAAACCGGAATTGGTTTAACAACAAATTTATTATCTTTTGGAACAGGGAAACATAATGTAGAATAGAAACTAGGGAAGGAAATGTTTAACAGTGAATGACTAACTGTTTTCAGCAAAAGCTACTGCTGCTACTCCTCTTGATGTAGGAGTATTTTTATGTCTTTCGTTTGACAACTGAGTCCAACTTGTAGTAAAATATTCTCCCTCACAACACAATGGTTGCTGGATAGCAAGGACTGCACAATTTTTGCCCTTGGCCCGTATATATGTTGTTGGATACTAGTATGTTTGGGTAAATATTAGTCAGCATGTGAGAATCAATACTTTGGAAATTAAATATTTATGAGAGCCTGGAACATTTATCCTGCAAATAATGATGGTGGACTCAATGTGAGTCCAGGTAAAAATAAAGAAAATGCAAAACAATAAAAATCAAACAAATGACAATGGATTTATTAACAAAAGGAATTACATGTGTAGACAATTGTAATTACTTGTGTAGACAATTTTAATGAAAAGAAAAAAACATTAAAACTAGCTATAAGAATAATGTTATTAGAATTTAATTTGAGAACCACAAATACTATATTTTAAAAGTCCATATTCTAGCCTATTTTCAAATTCTCACTTCAACATTTTTCCTTGCTTTCAAAAGTGACTCCCAAAGCCTTGATTCTTATCAGAGATAAGAATATATTTTCTGACTAACAAGGAAACTGGAAAATATAAAAAGGAATTCCACCACCATTATTCTTTCTATGGTGCCATAAAGTCTGGAGGAAAACTCACAGCTTGTTGCAGCTCCCAAGACCGTGATTTTTATTAGAGATAAGAATATATTTTCTAACCAATGAAGGGGCCAGGAAATTTGTATAACAATTTTGGAGGGAAAAGTCTCTGATTCTTTTTGAGCCTCCCAAATCTCCATAAATTTGAAGAATCTGGCAGTGAGCAAGTGGCGATCATCTGAGAAACAACAAAGGTCGGTGACAGAAAAGGAGAAATCTTTGCTGTCAGCTAGAAACAACTAACTACTACAAGAATGAACGTCGGCCCACTATTAAAGACCAGTTGAAAGCTGCCTCCTTTCACTTACAAGACTTCTGTTGTCAACCTATCAACACACTCAACTGCAATATATCTATTGACATTTTCCTACTCTACAAGAACTGTGAAGAAAACTGTGAGTGTTTTGACCCTTAACAAAATTCTACTTGCTTAAAGAACTTTTAGGCACTCAGAGAAATATTTTGAGCAAGCCTTTTTTCTTTTATGAACATTTTCTCTTCAAAATAAAAGACTTTTTCTTCTCCTTTTCTTTCTCTCCTAATTGTCTTTATCCCTTTACCCTTTCTTTTTTTTGTATATGTAAATAAACACTTTCTTCTTTTATTGTTAAACACCAAGCAGGAGTTTTGTGTCTTTCTTTATTTGTCTGCTTAAAAGAGAGAGTTTGTCCGCTTTAATCTTGCTGTTTTTATTCAATTTTTGTCGCAATTTTTTTACCTGAACCTTTTCATGTGGGAAAGCCGGGGCAAATTTCCTGCAATGTCCTTGTTTGTGTGCATGTGTGTGAAATAAGAGTGTGTGATAGACATGTGTGCATATGTGTGTGTGAGAGAGAGTTTAAAAGTCAACAGAGATTCAATGAAATGAATGCAGCTAGTTGGCAGTGTTTTTTTTTTTATTTGATGTTGACCACATTTGGAAGCAAGAGTTAAAAACAGCTGAGAAAGAGAAAGAATATGATTGCCTATTTATAGGCTTAAAGAGTGCCCCCCTACACTAGTGCAGAGGGGGATGCAGAGTGTATAATAGCCCCAGGAATCCATATTGGGAGGGCATCCAATCAAAGAGCAAAATAAAAATTTAGTTTATATTTAATTTGAATAAAAGTTTAGTTCATGTTTCATCTGTTTTTACATATTTAAAATGTCTTCCTTTCTCACCTTGCTCAGTACCAAGCCTTATAGCTCCCCCACTAGGTACTTATGTCTTAGGGGCATAAAATCAAGGCGTTGGCCCTGGACATCACCAAACATCACCAAGACTCTGCACGTCACTGGTCCCCTAGCAGATGTTTTGGCAAAGCCAAGTGGAGTAACCCACATATGCACATATGGGCTCCCACATTAAACTGACTGTTACATTCTATTGTTGTGGGGATGTAGGTAAATACTGTGCATATTTCCCAGCCTTCAAAGTGTAGTATCTGTTCTTCACCTCTCAATTGTGTTTCTGTCTTCGGGCAATTTACATGAACATTTTCAGGGATGCCTGGTTCCAGTGATTCCAAAACTGTGACAGAAGTTTCCTCATTGCACTAAAAATGAAAAGTTGCTGGAATGGCCATGGGTTCTAGGCAGTTTTTGTATTTGACCTATATGTATGCATATGGAAACCCAACATTAAAAATGACCTCATGTCACATCCTATCCTTATAGGGAAGTAGTGCTGGGGTCAAAGTGTAGTATTAGTTCTACTTCCTCTACCATCAAACTTTGAAAAGTTCAAAGTCTAGCAATGAGAAAAGCCTAGTCTTGGGGATTACACTCACATAATTTGACAACTGTGTGGTAGTTCTTGTGGGTTCTGGGCAGACAATTTATTATATCCTCTCACTGTGAATGAGAGAGGGTTAGATGAATATAAGATGAAATTGTAGTATCTATTCCACTTCCTCAGCTATTTTCCTGTACTTCGGTACTACAGTGGGCACCATGTCTTAAGGCAGTTAACTGCAAAGCACAAGAAGGATCTGGTTCCATGAATTCCAGATTTGCACCAAATGGGGCAGGTGGAAGTATTTTGACTGGGCAGTTTTTCTCTTTAGTTTGTCCATATATGGACCCTCCACAGATGAAAGTAATCATGTGTCACATCCTATCACTGGGGGTGGGGACACAAGTATATACAAATAAGAGGGTATTACTGCTGTTCCAATTTTTTGACAGTGTTTATACACTTCAGGTGAGATATATTTCAGTGCCCTCATATTTTAAGCCAGATACCAAATCTCCTGCTGCTACACGTCTACACACACAAATGCCTACATAACATCTGTATAGCAACAGACACCAATATCTTTAAACATTCTCATTGGTCCATATCAATGAAATACCTTCTTGCTTAAATCCAAAATCTGGTTTGAGAGCCTACCCATGGTAGGAACAGACCCACACAGTGAAAATGGAGAGGGAGACAGAGCACAAGCAGACACAGACAGATGCACGATGCTGTTGCCATCTTTACGATCATACAGTGAGATCATCTCACACACAATTGAAAAATACATAAAAATTACTACACCATAAAAAATCTGACATGGAATATGAAATCAAGCAACAACTTCATACAACTCACAAATTAATCACACTTGAAACAACAAAATATTAAATCCAAGCATGATTTCTAACATGAACTCTGAAAACTTTGACACACTAAAGAGAAATCATCATGCAGCTAAGTAAAACAAGAACTCTCTCTACATCTATCTTTTAACAATTTTATACAGGCCAAATTTTTCCATCTCATCATCCCAACCTTACAGCATCACCTCCTCTATAGCATCAACATAGGAAAGTTAGTGTATTCTGATGCTTTTTTAACACTGGTCATAGGGATGAAGCAATTTTTATCCTTGTGTCATCATTTGCAGTTCCAGTTTGTCATCGGCCATAGCTATAGCCATCAGCAACAATTCCAGCCAACCATTATCCTCTGCAGTTCCAGCTCACCATCTTCCATGATTCCAGCCATCTCCAGCTTCCGCTACTCAAGTCATCCTCATCAGCAGCAATGATATACAATAAACTTTTCTTTTCAGGACAACACTCTTCAGCAACTACAAAATTTTCCTTCTCAAGACAATGCTCTTCAGTGTGTGTGTGTGTGTGTGTGTGCATGTGAACACCTTATTAAAATGACATTCACAGACATTACCTTCCTATGGAGGTAATATATGTACATCCTGTGAAAAGTGTTACCTGTTAACAAATAATATCTGTCTATATCTCTGAGATATTATTATTACTTACATCATTCAGACTGTTATCCTCATCTTCATTGCCATATTCACAATGTTGAGAGAGAGTTGAGTCAAAGGGAAATAACTGTGACATCTGGAAGAGGCATGGTGTGGCACCCTGCATTTTTAGAAAGACTAAAAAGAGATATTCATAGAAATATGATTTAATTTTTATTCGGTTTATTAACCAGTTGTTAGTTATTTAGAAACGAAGAATAATTGAGTTTTGAGAATAATTCTCTAACTGTATTTAGGCGATCCAAAGAGAAGAAGAAAAAAAAAATAATAAAAAGAAAGAGAAAGAGGAATAGATAAAACAAAACCCGGTCATAAGTAAAACTAAGACAAGACAGGTGTCAAAATATATCAGGTCAAATTACCTGACCGAAATCCAGGGAAATAGAAATTGTTATATTTGGTTGAAGAAATAGATTTGGAGATAATGAAATAAAACAAAGGGAAGAGGAAAGACAGAAACATAATACGAGACCAGGTCGTAAGCGAAAACACACACGTACGACCAGCACTTAACAAGTGTCAAAATTATCAGGTCAAGCACTTGAACTAATTCCGTGTCCGCGTAGGATGGAAGTCTGTTAAGGTTGGCTGAAACAATAAAGATTTTTTAGAACAATGGAAACGAAATTTTAATCGGAGGAAAGGTGTCTTTTGTGTTGAGGGGGTGACCGATGGAACTGTATACAGATTCTGACCTGTTAAAAAATTGGAACCCCACGATGATGAAGTGAAGACATTTTCAATTCAGATAATTAAGATTTTTGACTATCAGGTCTGACCAAAAACAAAGAAGGAAAGAAAACGATTGTCTCGGCTCACAGATAGCGCCAATATTATTTCCTGAAGTCACATCTAATTAGCGGCAGGCTGTTTTGACAGAACCCAGGTGAGAAAAAGCCAAGATTATCATTTTTCGTACGTGTGAAAAAGGCCAAATTAGATTTTGTTTTTTTTAGAACAAGAACGATGTAAGCCACGCCCGATTGGAGACGGGAGGCGTCCCACCACAGTCTCATTGGCCGAAAGCGGTCACGTGATATGCGGAAAGAGGAGGGAGAATGCTCGATCAAGAACCATTGGTCGAAAACGGTCACCTGGCATACGAGAGACCGGGAGAGATGGGTATGCGTCTTCCCCCCAGAGGCACTGTGAGGAAGTAGGGGTGAAAATAATAGCGATAATGGGAAATCAGAACTAATGCGACTTTTGGGATTATCGAGAGAGCCCTGACGCCGACAGACCCACCCCGGTTTGCTGCGGCGTCAATAAAAGCAGGACCCCAATCGACAAAAAAATGAGTTCAGCCCCGGACGGCAGCGAGAGGAGATCGCCTCGGACGGCGGAGAGTTGCGGCTGGGTTGCGGCAGGAGGCCCTCCCAGCCCAAGTCGAAAACAAGAAATCCTTCCAGCCCAAGTCGAAAACAAGAAATCCTTCCAGCCCAAGTCGAAAACAAGAAATCCTTCCGGCCCAAGTCAAAGACAAGAGAAGTTCTATCTAAGTCGACGAAGAAGAAGATTACTCGAAAGCCGCGGAGAAGTTGCAGCCAAGTCGAAGACAAGGCCAAAGAGTTACTGGACGGAAGAAGAAGAAGAAGTTAAAATCAAGCCCAGCCGAGAACAGAATTCGACCCAACCAGATCGAAGTGAAGAAATACAACTCAAGTCGAAGAGAAGAATCAACTGCGAATGATTGATAGAAATTAGCCCCAGTGTCGAACTAAACCACACTCCGACATACACAATTCTAGAGAGTAGACAATTCGAAATCGTTAAGCTGTATGATAGAAGCTTGGTGCCATAGTCCACAGAGCGGGTCGGGAATGAGAACAATTTTTCTTTATGTAACGGACATTAGATATAAAAGGTTGTCACCTTTTTTTTTTTATCAGTAATTTTTTGTCTCGTGAGTTTTTTTTCTTTTACTTGTGTTTTGCCACCCCCGTCGGACTCAACTTGCATACGGCCCAATCCCTGCTGGTCCCGTCTGTCTAAGATCTAAACACAGCGTGGGTAGACAGACCGGAGATCAGTACAGTTGCTTTAGCAACCAGGTATTGGAAGCGGGTTGGGAAAGGCGAGGCTGGTGATCATCTAACCAAGAGGTTGGAGCGGCACGCTTGGAACCAGGAGGAGCGACCAGGAGGAGCAACCAGGAGGAGCGACGTCACAGTTGGCGCCGTAACCAAAGGATTCGACCCTGGGCCAGGTGTGTACCCGTCACAATGGCATGTAAAACTAGAACAACCTACCCCGAAATAAAATAAAGAGTTCGGTTTGAAATTCCAATCACCTGAAGAAGGCTGTAGTATACAATGGCCAAAATGTTGTGAATATGGCAATGAAGATGAGGATAACAGTCTGAATAATGTAAATAATGTAAATTAACAAATAATTGTAAAATTTTTTTCACCTTCACATTGCTAAATAATATAATTTTGATAAAACATAATAAAAATTACTTGTATAATAATTAATTTTGCTCCAATCCAATTGAATATTATGTTTTATCTTATTTGTAAGTTGAATTGATGAAAATAAAGAGCAAAAAAGAAAAGAGATGAAGTGATTATTGGGTTGATGGGAAAGATCTGAGAATTGGTTAAAAATCTGAAAAAACTTCACAAATAGAGACATTCAAGTGGTAAATTCAAGTTTCACTCTTAATGAATTCTTTATATTTTTAATAAATTTTTAAAGAATTCTTTGTACAGATTACTAATTAATCCATCTTTACTTTTTAATTTCATCTTATATATTTTTTAAACATATTTTTTTTACATATAAATAAAAATACACATGCTGATGTGTGTTTGTGAACAGAAAAATACTTTTTTTTGCTTGAATTAACAAGAAAAGTCATTTTTTTTGCTAATGTTCACTGAATACAAAACCCAAAGGTCACTCAAGGTAGAGAGTTATTGTTTGGAGTTGTATTAGTGTAAGAAAGGGTAAGAAGTAAAATTCTTGGGGTTATGCAGGAAAAATAACAGCTAATTCTTGTCTTGAAGATGTCAACATTTAATTAGTGAATGAAAGTATCGTTAGAAGTATAGAGTTGAAGTAGACTTTGGAAGGAACTGGAAACCCAATCCTAAACAGGATTCAAGAGATAAACCTCTACTCTTGTTCAAAAGACCAGAGAGGAGTGTGAACTGAACAATAGACAAACCTATTGAGAAAGGAAAGAAATAGTAATAATTACTGAATAAAATTTCAGATTTCAGGCAGAGACATCAGAAGTACAGAGTTGAAACAGCTGGAAACCCGATCCTAAACAGGAAGCAAGGGATTAACCTCTTCTCCTGTTCAAAAGACCAGGGAGGAGTATGAACCTAAATTTATGCAAAATCCCTTTTAAAACTTTTAAATAATGCCCTTTAATATTTAATGATATGAAATAAGAGCAATTAGAAAATGTAATTGCTCTTATTTTACATTCAAATTATTATTTCAAAAATGTTGCATAGAGAGATACTATATTAGTACAACATATCTTAATCAAGATCACTGGCAAAATGCATTCAAAACCAAAAGCCACTCCTTCAGTTTACAAAGGGATGGCTGTAAAGACTTAATATACAGGATGCGATATGTAATTTTATATTTTTAATTTTGCATATGCACTTCGTTTGTTTTTTATTTTTTCAACTGCACAGTATAGTAGTGTCAGTAGGGCACCATCTGTGAGAAAAACAGCACTGTAACATAATTTACTCCACCAGAAATTTGGAAAGGGCATGCTGTACTGCTTTACATTCGTACCAGAAGTTCCAATACAAACATTTCAGAGTGTTTGGGTGTCAGTGACAGTGCAGAGGATTCAGAAAGAGTTGGATGAGTTTAATGATGATTACGAAGGTGTTTGGAGTGATCACTGGTGATGGCAATGTTATGCCTCCATTCATTTTCCCACAGGGCCTCAGACTCAACATGGAGGCCTACATCAAGTGCCTTGAGGAAATAGTGTTGCTCTTGGGCAAGAGGGTAGCTCCTGGAAGACCCTATGTCTGGCAACAGGACTCTGCACCATGCTGCACAAGCAGGAGAACCGAGTCATGGCTGTCAGACAATTTCTGCGATCACATCACTCCTTACATCTGGCCACCTTATTCCCCAGACTGCAACCCACTTGATTATTATGTGTGGGGTACAGTTGACTCCTTATAACACCAAAGATGAACTAAAAGCAAGGATTATGGCAACATTTACCAATTTAAACAAGGAGACTGTCCAGAATAGTTGCAGGAGATTCCAAAACCATCTGGAGGCTGTGGTTGAAGCCAATGATGATTTTATTGAATAAATTTACTCTTTAGTATTTCAAGATATTTTTGTGTAATTTTGGTAAATATATCTGTTAAAATGAGATGTGAGTGTTATTTTCATTTTTGTGTAATTTAAATGACAATTTATCCATCGCACCCTGTATATTATCTCTATTACTTTAAAGTGAAAGTCTGAATTTACCCAACTCAGAACTGAGAACATGTCTTTATAATAGGGACACTTCATGCTGATTGTTATTTAATAAATGTTTATCTATTGCAGACCTGAATATATTGATGCACCTATGAAAATTATTGAATTGCCTTTTACAAATGCAAGCTGGCACATGTTGATTTATTCTCATTTCTGACCACTAACTAGTTCTACCTATACAGCCAACATCACACTGGCATTTAAGATGATAAATAATTGAACTAATATGATGAGAAGTAAGAACATCTTTACGTATCTTAACATTGGTTGAGCAGAAAAGGAAATACATTGACTCGTAGTCTGATAACAATTTTACACTCTAGCAGAGATTTTTAATTTAGCATTTCATTTCTGAGATGAATTGTTTTATTATTTTGAACTATTGTTCTCATCTCGGTTGATATAGATGTTATTATAGATACAACATTTCAACCTTGTACTCTCTGGTCACCATCAGGAGTCCATTGATTGGTTGATATAGGACATCTATTGATTATTATGATGTTTTGTTTCTGTGATGTCAGTTATTGAGAATTACTCATCTCAGTAATGAAATACTACATTATGAAATGTATTATGAACCCGCTATCATAACCAAATGTCAAAATCATTGACATTGAATATAAAATCTTCAAAAACATACCACTAATGTCTTTCAGAATGGTGGCATAGTGCATATAAGAGTTGGTTATATGCGTGTTATTGTCATCTAGTGGTCATGATTTCAATCCTTGGATCAGGTAGTAAAGCACCAATTCAACAGAAATGAACAATAACTGATGATGACCAGAAGATACTTGGTCAAAATGTTGTGTTCTAAACCATATGAAATGATTTGAAAAAAAGAATAGCACTATTTGTCTGTAATAAATGAATGACTAGCAATGAAACCCAACATTGCCCAAAACAAATCCACTTCCTATGCTCTGCTGTACTACACAGTTTTTTCTTTTTTTAATCATTTCATGTGCAATCCTGTCATCATGTTAGTATTCCATTGCTCATTGAATGGATGGTTTGCCTAAAGGAAGTAGAAGTGACTTCTGCCTTTGTAGTGATGTAGTCACTCCTTCCTGTTTTTTCTCTCTTTCCTTTTTCACATCTTCTTTCTTGGAAAGATGTAGACACTGCCTTTCCTTCTCTTCTCAGCTTACCTTCTCTTTTGAGAAGATCCAGTAATACTGTTTTCCCTTCTTTTCTTTGCCATTGCTCCAGATTGGTGGTTATCCGTCCTTCTGTTGAGCAACCCAATTTAGTTTAAATTTGTTCTTGTTGCTTTGTTAATTAATTCATTTACATTATTTTTGCATGTTAATCTTTCAACACCTAAGGAGGAATTACACATTCTTGGTTCTCCAGTCTTTTCAGTGGTCATTCGAGAGTGTTTGGATACAAAGCATGTCATTCTAACAAGAATGACCAAGAAATTGCAATTAAATGATGCACACCCAGCCCTTTTCCTCTTGAAGAATAGTTTTTTGCTACCGAGGTTCCTCTAAACTCTCTGAAGTGCCCCTTGCTATTTTGAACAAGATTGGACATCACAATTAAGGGATGCACAGAGTTAATTTGCAACGTTAATTTTGACGACACAAGCTGGAGGCAGGTGAAACTCCCTTTGAGTTTCAGAGGCCTGGGCCTTTGATCAGCGGCAGACTTGGCCCTTCCAGCATATCTTTCTTCACTTTCTTCCAGTCACGAATTAATTGATATGATACTTGGTGGGTCATCTCAATGTTTTTTGTGTAGTTCTTTCAAACAAGCTTGCAGCGTCTGGGCACAAAAATTACTTTCTATCTCACGAGACACATCAAAACAAAATTATTAAATAATATTAAAATAAAATGCAAGGCCAATTTTACTAATTTGAGGCTCTCCCTGTATCAGCATCACCTTGCCTGTCTACTATCTGCTTCACAACCGAGTAATGGTGCCTGGCTCAACACAGTGCTCTCTTCATCTACTGTTACCCTTCTAGATGATGAGTCATGATCCGTCTTGGGCTCAAATTATGTGAGCGTCACAGATGCAAATGTGGAGCTTCCATTCATGAGTTTCATTTGCATCCTCTCTCCTGTCATCGTAGTGTTGGCTGCTTTCCAAGACATGCAGCAATAAATGACATCATCAGAAGAGGTCTAGATGCAGCTGGGTTGCCTTCCCAAACCGTAGGCCTCGACCGAGGTGATGGAAAGCAGCAGGATGGGATTACCATTTTCCCTTTTAAAATGGGGAAGTTGCTGATTTTGGATGCGACTTGTGCTGACCAGTAATTTGATCAAATCTGCAGTTGGGATCTGTTGCTTGGGACATGGTGATAAAAAAAATAGTTAAATATTCTTCTCTTGCTGATAGATTTATTTTTACTCCTGTGGCAGTGGAGACTTCTGGAGTTATTGGCCCTTGTTTGAGACGTTCCTTCAGAGGATTGGCAGGATGGCATCTCGATTAAGGGACAAGCCTTGTGAAATGGAGTGGTTCTTGCAAAACAAAGCATATTTATCATTCCTTTTTCTTTCAGCCATTTTGTTCTGTCTGTGAATAATAAACTGACTTATTATTACTGTTGGATTTTTCATTTCAAAAGCAGTTTGCATAAAACTCTTAATGGAACTTAACAATATTGACAAATGGGCACTTTGTCTTGAATTTTCCTGATATTTTTATGTTAGTTGTACACACCATACAAGCCGTGCTTAGGAACCTAGCAAAAAGAAAAAACATAAGGAAATCGACATTTCACCTGTGGACAAGTTGGTTGGATTGTCATAATGAATAAAAACTCATATGTTGAAAAAAATGAATTTACTACTCAACGATACCAACACATATGAAAAAAATAAAAGAACAGAAAATAATTACTAAAACACAAAATTTAACAAAGAGATTAAGAAACTAATTAAAAATGAAGACAAATCATGGTGTAGACTAATAGAATATCACCCTAGAATACCTAAACTTTATAGACTCCCTAAAATCCACCCCAATACACCCCATTATTTCAGGAATTGGACCCCTGCACAAACTGCCTAAAGCCATTACAAAAATTTTAATCCTTCTCTTTGTAACACTCAGTCCATCACATATAAACAGTTCAGGTAACCTCTCTCTCCCTCTCCCTCTCTCTCACACACACACAAAGAAATTTAACAAATGGAAAATAATTTTCTTGAAACTAGATTTCATTACATGTTTCACCTTTCTAGGCTTCATCATATCCAAAAATAAAAGAAAGAAATGTGTGTGTGTCTGTGTATTTATGTGTATGCTTAAATAATAAATCATTAGTACTTTTTTCTCTAAGCTGGCATTTCTTCAGAGTCTGTCTATATTTCTGAGATGAGGTATTATGTACAGTATTTACATTATTCGGACTATTGTCCTCATCTTTGTTGCCATATTTATCACAACGTTTCGGCCATTGTACGCTCTGGCCTTCTTCAGGTGGTTGGAATTCGAACTGAACTGTTCATGTGGAACTAGAACAGTCTATCCCAGTGATCGAAATAAAGGGTTCAGTTCAAAATTCCAACCACCTGAAGAAGGCCGGAGCGTACAACAGCCGAAACGTTGTGGTAAATATGGCAACAAAGATGAGGACAATAGTCCGAATAATGTAAATACTGGCATTTCTTGTGATGAAAGAAAAAAATGAAAACAAGTGACTTTTAAAAAAGCCATTAATATTTATTCCATAGCTTTTCTTTATAATTCTTAGTTCCTGTCAAAAGTTATATTAATATATTTTTTCCCAGCTTTTCTGTATTGAATTAAAAAGGTAATTTTGTGTTTCTCATTTTGAGAATGGCATGAAAGCAAGGGATTCATATATCACAAGAACACCAGTTAAGGGAAGAAGTACTAATGATTCATTATTTAATCATACACACCAATACACACACATTTCTTTCATTTTTGGATCTGATGACACCTAGAAAGATGAAAAGTATAATTAAATCTAATTTCCATGAAACGTTTTTCCATTTGTCAAGTTTCTTCAAAATTTTGTTGGGATTCTATTTTAAACACATTCTATTGATAAAATCTTTTTACTCTGAAGAAATCAAATCCTTTCAAAGGAGAAAATGCATCACAAGATTTTTTTCTGTTTTGTCATTTACCAATTATTTTGACTTAAAATCTCTGGAAGTTAACTCCCTTGTTATCAAAAAAATATTAAGGAAAATTGGTAAAGTTTGACCTTGTTTAAACTTTGACTTTAACTTTTGGCTTTTTTCATGATGGCTATGATGCAATTTTCTGTATTTTAGCATTAATGTACATATGATAGCAATGGCATTAAGAGATTGAGATGTTTTAAATTTATGTCATTATGTTTTTAAGTTACATGTAATACAATAGGTATCATTTCACTGTGTGGAGCGGTAGTTCGCAAGCTTTTTTTTCTCTGGGCTGTATTTTCAGAATGAAAATTTCTTCTCCTCAAATTTTATGTAATAAAATGTACATTTAAAAATGAAAAAAACAAACAGAAGGAGGGTTAGATGGCGATAACCGTGGTTTGAAGTCAGAGCATTATCATTGATAACTTTCTCCTCCAATTTGTGGACCCTAGTTACTATATTCTTAGTACTTGATATAATGCAAAAATATCACAATGATAAAATCTGTCAAAAATTATTTATAACTATTTGTACTGGGACTCATGCATATAATTACATAATAATATTTAAATTTTGAAATATTTAATTTTTGGCATATGATTTTTTTGAAAATGTTTTTAAATCTTTGTCTTTCAATCATTCCGCCTTATGTTATCCTTTATGAAGTGCATACACACCATTTGGGAAGCACTGGTGTGGAACAAAAGTACTTTTCTAAACACCCTTGCAATTTATCATTTACTAACATTACATTGAAAGATAATTATTTATGTACTTGTTATTTTCTATATTTTTATCCATAAAAAATTGTCTCAATTCATTTTATTCAATCAAACATTGTATATTATTATGATTATATCATTTTCTTTTTTAAATATCATAAGACCTCAGCACTTCAGCTTACATAAAAGTTAAAAGAGTAAGACATGTTATTTTCTTTCAGATTTGACAGAAAAAAAATAAACTTCATATATAATTTTAAAATAAATTGTTTCAGTGCAATTCTGAAATTAACCCCGTTGCTGTTTGACACAATTTTATTTTTATTAAATAAAGACATGTTACAAGATTTAATTAAATGTCAGTTTTGAATGTGAGCCTTTTTTGAAAGAATTTTATTTTTTTCCTTTTATTTTTTTTTAGCAATTGATTATTTTTGCTTGTTGATAATAATATAGTACAAAGAGTATCTCGTGTTGATTGACTATCAATCAATCGAAGAATTATATAATTTCCTATCTCAGTTGAGTCAACAAAAAAAAATAAAATAAAATTATTAAGTTTAAAAGAGCATACAAAAAAAAGAATTCTTAAACTACTGGTTATAATAATGCTAAAAAAGAAATTTTAGTTTTAAACATAAATGACAAATTCTTTACTATTGCACTGCTGGTCTACTACTTGTAACTTTTTAGGACGTTTTATTTTTACTTTTCCCCCCGATTTTTCAGGAAGGGGGAGAATAACTATATTTCTATATTGCCCTTAACCTCACAGGCTAGCTGAGTGTTCATAAATAAAAAGTTATTTTCATTCTGATTTAAGTAAAAAAAAAACTAAACATTACTTTCGGAAAATCCAGTTAATTAATCCTTAAATTTACTAATAGACTTCAAAACATCTCTAGGATAAATATTGCATTTTAAAGAGAATTTTAAATTTGTTTACATTTTTTCGTATACAATGGTGGCACGATGAGTAACGAAAAAAGTACTTAATTAGTGATCCCAGCTTTCAACAGGTTCCATTTCTTTATTATCTGTGAATCGCCATGACTTTTTTAAAAAATACAGTGATGTTGTTACCTGTTGCCTTCTCTATGGTTTTGAATTCAAAGTAATCCTTCTGCTGGACTAGCTGCTACCTGTTACAGAATGGGAAGGCCAAGGCCAGAATGGTCAGTGATTGGCCAGAGTGCCTCGTGGCTGTGGTATTCTGACATTGATGGATTGCCTTTGGATAGAAGTCCAAAATGCTACAAATTCAACAGAAGGTCGCAAGAATTCTGAAGTGCCAGTACTCCTCCCACACTCAGGTTGAGAGATTGACTAAGACCCCCTCCACAGAGGGACACTGAGCCAACGTGTGATATGTGTTCGTCATTCTTCCTACTGCTTCTTAGAATGCAAGCTGCCACCACACTCTCCTAGTAAAGCGAATGAGAAAAAGAAATGATCCTATTTTTTGATACTGTTTTATGTAGTAGTGTGTGTGTGTGTGGGGGTGTCCAAAGATGACACAGAATGCAACATACTCAAGGCTAGAGAGCCTAGTTTATCCTGTTATTTAACCTATAGCTGGGAGGAGAAGAGACAGATTCATGCCTTTCTCAACGACATTTTTGTGAAAGTGAATGCAATAGACTATGTGGAAATTTGATCTTTGTTCCACACTCTGCACCAAAAACCTGCACATTTGTAAATGTACAGTGACTTGCATAAATATTCCTTGAACTTTTACACATTTTGTCATACACCTATATCTGCATTTGTGCATTCACTCAAGTGCACCCATCTGCACAGATATGCATTGTGATCTTTTTGCCCTTTTCTTTGTTTTTTTTAAATTTTTTATATCTTTGCTGACATTGTTCTGACTCTAGACATGTGAGCTACTTTTATTCATCACCATTTTATTCTTTTTTCTAGGGAAGTTGTATTTCATTTTTTATGTTCATATATGCACACTAACACATGGGTACTTTGATGTGGTGTAATGCTTAGCAAGCTTGTCTTGTTACATCAGTTATGATTGAGTAGTGAGTTTGATCCTTACTGGGTGCTCCATACATTTAAGCCATGCTTAGTAGATAAATACATAAAGTTCTTGACCCAACTCACCTCTTAAAAAACAAAATTTGAGACAGGAAGAAGGTACAAATTATTTTGGAAATGAAATGTTTGATTTGCTTGAATTTTAGAAAGCAGACTAATTTGAACTTAGTAGGTGACATGCAAGGGATGTAAATCAGTATTTGGTATGTAGAATTTGAAATACTGAACTTATTTATTTTATTTTTTATGTAATATTATTGTAGATATGTAAATATAACATTTTATTTACATTCTATTTACTTTGAGGCAGCTGACGTATTTCACAGGAATTTTCTTTGTTCTGAGCAAACTTATAGCAATAAGAGAAATGATAAAAGCACTGAAAGCAATGACTATCCAGAAGTGATTGATGAGATATTGATTGATTGACGATATGAAGTCAAACTTAGTAGTTAAAGAAAGAAACACAATAACTTTCGACATTAAACATTTATTCTCTAAATTGTTGTAAATAGTTTTTTGCCGTTTACGACATTTACTTCTAAAATAAATTACTATTTTGTTTTAAGATTACATACATGACTTTTTTTTTTGTCTCGGGTTCATTTACAATGGGAGGGGCAGAAAAAAACAAGATGAATTAAAAAAATTAAATTAAATAATATGCATACAAAAGTTGGATTTTATTTATGATAATTACTTTTTCTGTTTAAATTTAAATTTCTCTTGAACTGACAATTTACACACGCACGAAAAAATGTGCCATCATGTAAATGACGAACACAAAACTAAAAGTATTCATATTCTTTTAGTTTTATTTTTTAAAATAATTCTTCATCAATTCAAAAGTGATGCGAAAAAACCAGTTTTGTTCGTAGTGATGTCCATTATAATAATGGACATCACTACGAACAAAAATGGCATTATTTCTTAGAACTTTTCACGGATCCGCATTTGAGAAATTTTCTATATATATTTTTTTTTTTTAACATTATGCCTCCTTTTTTACCAAGTGTAGCCGTAATATCTTTCTAAAAGTTAAAAACCCAGTAGCTTTTTATCACTAATCTAAATCTAGTTTTAAATAACCTAAAAATAATGAGCATTAGTTTTTTTTTGCACGAAACTTCATTCTAGAAATCAGTGATTCTTCTTAATCTTATTCTTGCTTGACTTTTCTCATCTTTTTCGCATCTCTTTCAAACCACCAAACAGTTCTTGCACTCGTTTCCAGAATTGACTTAAAAAACATAAAATCATGTGTAAATAACAAAAAAAAAAAAAAAAAAAAAATTCAGTTAATTTCTTTCATCTTTATTCGCATACTGACAACAAAATAATGCATTACAAAAACGAAAACCCAGATAAAAGCACATATTTCTTTTTCAATACAGTTTTAAAATGAAAAATAGTTTATGTTTGGTAATCATTACCAAAAAAATGCCACAATAATGACCAAATTGTAAAAATTGAATTGAATCTCACCTATAACTTCAGTTTTTCAACTGTTTAAAGTTTCTCTAAACTAACACAGCAACAATTAAAAAAAAACATACTCTCCTAGTCTCCTCATATATCTGAAATTCCTTTCTGAAAATATTAATGAGGTGTTAATAATAAAAAATATTTTAAAAAAGGAAAAACTACGCATAAAACTAAACAACTCAACAAACACACCACCTTCTTCTTCTTCTTACTCAACAATATTTGAGCAGTAGTTCTGCTCTTTATCAAACAAAACAAACTTCACACTGCAATGTTTCCAATTTGTATCGAAGTTTTACCATCAATTTCCGCTCGTTTTTTCCTTAAGTTGTATACATACGCTATTGATGGCAGCAATTGGTAAAATTTCTACAATGTAAAGTTTAATACATTGTAAAGAAACTTTATATGTCATATTGCTACACACGGTTTCCTTAATAAAGCAAAAAATCCTAATGATTCAGTATATACTCGTCCCGGGACCCCCTAGGAACCGATATCGCATCCCTGGTTAAGAACCACAAATGATAATCTTTTATTCTTTACTTTGTTAATGCTATTTTTTTTCATTCTGTTATCCCCCCGCCCTAAAATTGAGAAGGTGTTTAAATAAAGTGAACACCGCCGGTGTAAAATGAAATGACCTTTTGTTACACAATGCATGCCGATATCTCTTGTTTTCAAATTTGGACTTTACATATGTAGCAAACAGTAAGATGTTCTTACTACCCTTCATGAAATGTAAGTAATCACTTTATTGCTTAAAAAGCAGTTATTACAAATTGGTAGGAGAAAAATTCATATTCATTCACACGAAAAATATAACTGTTAGTGTTAACATCTTCGAATATCTTTCCAGTTGTGATGAGTTATTTTTTTGTTTATGAAAAGTTTTTAAATGAAGATATGCGTAAAATTAAATAAGAATATGAAATGGGGTATATATTTTTTTTCAAGGTTTATTTCATTCATATTTTTAAATTTCTACGTTACAATTAAATATTTGACAGCATCTTATTTCTGCTTTCTTAGTTAATAAATTAAAAAAGCGATTTTTCTAAAGAGAAAATAACGCAGGTAGCAATATCCAAACTAAAGCATGGAAAAAAAATGTAATGTTTTGCCATTATTGCGAAAAGGAAGAAAGAAAATGAATGAAAATAGTTAAATTACTTTGACCAGTTTTCTTCAGCTGTCTATTTTTTCCCATGCTTTACATAAAGTTTTAATTTTGAGAATTAGCATTTATTTTAAAGGTAAGTGACAAGTCATACGTAAGTACCGGGGTCACTTGTTAAAGCTGTGTAATAATATTTAGGCAGTAGGGATTTTTTTTTTTTTTTTTTTTTTTAAACAAGTTTTGTTGAACAATACCGAAAAAAGGTTTCTGTCCAAATTCTTTTCTTATTCAGTTTAAGGAAGGGAAATCATTGTTTGAAAAGATTACAAACACGAGTTATTTCTTTTTGCTAACAAGTCTTTTAAAATGAATGTAATTAAAATGACAAACTAAAATTCAGTTCAACCCAAGGTTGTACTTTATTTCACAATGTGACAGCGTGAGATAGAGATCATCTCTCTCGCTGTTTTCCTAATCTTCTTTCATGTGTCATGTGCCCTTAGGACGTGGGCAATCATGGCTCTCCAGAATTTCCTCTCCTTTCCATTGTATAATATTTTAGTAGTTTTTTTGCTCTCTGCCCACTTGACTTCAGTATGTCCTGCCAGTGTCAAATTTTCCAATCCCTCTTTCCTCATTCCTAAACGATCTTTTTTTTTTTTGTGTTGTTGTGGTGTCTTACTCTGAAACTTTTGTATTTTTAGTATGCATTTCGTTGGAATTAATGTGAAAAAAAAAACAAAACATTTTTTCTTTTTCACATCATTCAATCAACCAACTCGGTTTTATTTGTTAAAAAAAAAGAAAAAAAAAGCCAATTGTAATAAAAACCTAGTTTAGAGAAATGCTCTCCTTTGAGTAATCTTTTAATTTTGGAATAAGTTTTCATTACTTCCCGATATCGAAAGAAAAATATGAAACTAATTAAAAAAAAATGTAAAACAACCATAAAGTTCACTTCAAACTAAGATTTTTTAATTTTTTTTTAACAAACTCTTGGCGTCTTTGTCTCTATTCGTCTGATTTAAAAAGTAATTTTTTTTTAATGTGAAATTTATAAAAAGAAAAAGTGATAAAGAGTAAAACGTGAAATTATTATTACAAGTTTCTAGTTTCGTTATCGTTACTCATCCAGTCCCAAGGTCCTTCAAGACGGCAAGACATACATTTTTATTATTAGTTTTTTTTTTTTATTTAGTTTTATTTTCAGGATTTTTAACATGATCCGTTATCTAGTCTTCTTCTACCGTTGTTAAACATGACATCCTAAAATTAAAAATACAATGGCATTTTTCTTTGCAGTTATTGCAATCGATCGAGACTACTGTAAAGAAATTATTCCAGTCGGTGAAGTCAATTATTTAAGTGTACTGTACTTTTACACAAACTTACTTATTTAGTATTGTGCGTGTGCCACATAGAGAATCGAATTTATTAGTCACTCGGAGCCTTTCTCAGGATTGTAGGGATCAAATTCTGGAGGTCATCAGATCAAAGCCCTTGACAACCCTAGGGAAAAGAAAAGGTAAAATAAAAAACATCGGAATTTTGTCGGAGGTTGCTGCACATATTTAATTTTTTTTATTCTTATTCTTTAGATTTAACGCCAGAATAAACAAAATAATCAAATGAACAATGTTAGTTTTGGTAACAAACAACACAGCAAACCAACGTTACAGCTTAAATTAAGATCTATAATAATTTATCATTTTTTTAAACAGAACGCCCACCTGTTCCAGATGCGGCACAAGGCCTTCTTCACGTGGGGGTACTAAGCGTAGATGGGCTCAGTAGTGTACATTTTTTTTTTTTTTTTTTTAAATGATCGCGTTTACGGTTTTTTTTTTTTAGTTATATCGTGAGCAGGACCTTGTATTTAAATTTGTATAAGAAGTGTTATGGTCTTTGTTGGAAATATCCCATCACACTCCCACTTATAGGGAGCGTATTCTACCACTCCCAATAATTTAATTTAAATCGAAGACACAACAATAACATTTACGTCATCTAAGGTTGGATTCACTTAACTAAAAAAAAAAAAAAAAAAAAAAAGGCTGAAAAGGGCATGCAAACTCCAGTCGCAGGTTTAGTAAATTTTGCTCAGCTAGATACAGGTATAACACTTTTCTGCACTACGAAACTAATCAAGTGCTATGTCAATGTTTCTTTTTGTTTGATCTTTGATACTGTGCATTGATATTTCGAAAGAGCTAAAAAATCACCTTGTCCTTGATTGTCAGGATGCATCGTGGCATTACTGAATAAATTTGGAACAGCAACGGACTTTCTAAAAACCTCGAAAAGCATATTTTATAAATAAATGCCTTCTTTGAACTTAAATTTCGGTTCTTTGAAAGATAAATGGTCTCTCTCTAAAGCTTTGAATACTAATTAAAAGAAAAAATAATTTTATATGAATAAACTTTTTTTTTTAATTTTTAAAAAGCATTAAGTACTTTTTTTTTTTTTTTTTTTTTTTTTTTTTTTTTTTTTTTCGTCACTCATCGCGCCGCCATTGTATACGAAAAAATTTAAACGAATTTAAAATTCTCTTTAAAATGCAATATTTATCCTAGAGATGTTTTGAAGTCTATTAGTAAATTTAAGGATTAATTAACTGGATTTTCCGAAAGTTTTTTTTTTTTTTTTTTTTTTTTTAAATCAGAATGAAAATAACTTATTTATGAACACTCAGCTAGCCTGTGAGGTTAAGGGACAATATAGAAAGATAGTTTTTCTCCCCCTTCCTGAAAAATTGGGGGGAAAAGTAAAAATAAACGTCCTAAAAAGTTAGAGTAGTAGACCAGCAGTGCAATAGTAAAGAAATAATTTGTCATTTATGTTTAAAACTAAAATTTCTTTTAGCCTTATATAACCAGTAGTTTAAGAATTTTTTTTTTTTTTGTATGCTCTTTTAATTTTATTTATTTATTTTTTTTTTTGACTCAACTGAGATAGGAAATTATATAATTCTTCAATTGATTGATAGTCAATCAACGCGAGATACTGTTTGACTTGTACTATCAACAAGCAAAAATAATCAATTGCTTAAAAAATAAAATTCTTTTAAAAAAGGCTCACATTCAAAAAAATCAAGTCAAAACTGACATTTAATTCTTGTGTAACATGTCTTTATTTAATAAAAATAAACTTGTATCGAACTGCAACTGGGTTAATTTCAGAATTGCACTGAAAAAAGTAATAAAATTATGAAGTTTATTTATTTTTTTTTTTTTTCTGTCAAATCTGTAAGAAAATAACACGTCTTACTCATTTAACTTTTGCAAGCACCGATTCTCAAAAAATTATTTTTTTAGTTTTATTGAATTGTTTTTTTTTTTTTTTTTGGCAAGAGGCGGAGAATTTTCCGTAAATGCATAATTTTTTTTACTAACCTATCTTTAGGGTTTTCTCTTTCTGTAAAAAAAAAAAAAAAAAAAGCCCCCCCCCTCCCAATTTGAAAAGTATATACACGCGCTATTGAAAAAAGGGGTGTGAAACATACACAAAAAAACAAATATTTACCTCAAATTTCTCTTTTAATAAAATAATCTTTTTAGTAAGTAAAATTAAAATATTCATTCATTTAACGTTTTTGGGAAATTTTTATCGCGGGGCTTAAAAAGCAAATTACCCCTGAAAATTTTGATTTTTGGCAAATATTTTTTAAAATATTACTGAAAAGTATCCATTTTGGTGGTATCTAGAAAGTAATAAATTCTAATTAATTAGAATACGACATACTTTCTTTTTTTTTTTTTTTTCATCTACTTAATCAAGCAAGAACTTTGATTTTTGTTACGGCTGCCAAACTTCTGCCTTTTTTTTCAAAGATAAATGAACGATTTTGGCGACTTTTTGAAAACATAACCAGTAAAAAAAATACTATGTTGTCTTTTTAAATTACCAGACTGTCATAACCCAGTTTAGCTGATTTTTTGAAAATCATATTTTTGTTAATTTTATTCTTTGTACACCAAGAGACCCTGTTTTGCCCAGATTAGAATGATCAACAACAACTGTAGATTTTGTTTGCATTTGCCAGATGTGACAATTTTCTTAAAATAGCACAAATCAGGTTGGATAGTCGTTGTAACGTCAATTAAACTTCCAATTATTTCTCTGTACAATTTGTCACCATTCGATTCGACATAGTTTTTATTTTATTTTATTTTTAATTCTCAAGAAGTGGACTTAGAGTTACAGTTTTGCTTTTGCATACGATACCAAATTTGGTCATCAACACTTCTCTATAAATCACATCACCTTCAACATGAACTTTAATAAAGGAACTATGAACTTATAAAAATATTTCAACTAGTTCACAAAAAGAAAGCATAAGAAAAAGTGTAAATCGAAAATGTTTATATTCCAGAAATTGTTGGTGTTTTACAATAAAATAAATAAAAAAAATAGTCCAAAAAAGAGGCCAAAATTTGCTACGCTAAAAAAAAAAAAAGTACAACCACTGACGCAACAAGTTTTTTAAATCAAAATTTCAAATATTAAAAAGGAGTAATAATACTATCTCAAAAAGTGATTTTTGATCCTTCCTCTTAATAACATTAACAACGATATTGAAAACTGTTCAACTGAAAGATAATGAAAGATAACACTAACAGTTAGTGTTATCTTTCATTATGCTGATTTATTTTATTTATTTATTTTTTAGCATTTTCGTGGATGTACCTACAATCAATTCAATATACTATTTCAGTTCCTTCCACCAGGTCAAGGACTGTAGTGTATAATCACTCTGCTAGTCTCTATGTAGACAATTTTTTCACCATTCTTTTCTATTAATTACAAAAGTAAAAAAAACCTTCCTGGTTGTTCTACGTAGAGTTCAAAAAGCAGTTTTCTGGTGAATACTCAACATTCAACAAACTCTACTGAACCCATTGGTGCTTAGGCGCAGTTGTGCACACTGTCGGTGAAAAAAGGTTTTTAAGGTCATGGGATTGTTCCTTACCACTTTTTGCTGGATTTACTGAAACCCCGATGTTGTAACCTCTGGTAACGGAACTAGTTACTGTTACGATGTATATATTATTTTCTTCATCTTAGCGTTCCTTTCATTCTGCATAGCTTCTTGCAAATGACTTGAATTAACGGATGTGGTGTCTTCTTGATAGTTCTTTTTCATTAGGTACATTATTTATTAATTAGTAACAATTGTCCGTTTTTATTCCTAACAATCTTCCAGATGTTTCCATTTATTACGATTTCTACTTGAGTCTTGACTATCAGTCAATACTACCTGATTTATTACCATCGGTCTCATGACCTGGTTTAGTTGTAGAGTCATGACTACCAACCATATCCACATGTCTCAGTAGGTATTCATATGTTGCGTGTCTTTTGGCAATGTAGACATGGCGGAGCCTATCCTTTTTCAGGTCAAACCGCAGTTGATGTCTTCTGATTTGACTGTCAACTTCAGGATTATTACTTTAACTTTAAGTTTAACAGGATTACTTTTAGTTTTAGTTTACTCAGATATGGCATTATGATCAATTTACTTTTTTATGTTCTGAAAATCTTGGTCATGATTGTAATCGGTTTCTTGGTAACCTGAATGAAAATTACGTTTTCGTTCTGTTTTGTGCTCATTTCAGTATGGCCATATGACATTGGTTGCCATTCTATCAGTACCTTGATAGGTGACCACTTGAGAATATCAGGTGCTGTAAGCTTGGATGGCTTGTAATTGTTAATTGGAGAAGCAGAGTTCCAATTCCATTTGGGTTTGTTTATATTCACTTACACACAAATATCTTTAGGAAAGGTACGAATCCACCTTTTTGTCTCTCCATCTATGGGTTAATTAGTAAGACTTGTATCACTAAATCCTTATCTTAAAAAAAAAAATCTTACAATCTCAAAATATTTCTTGGCTTTAAATAACCTGTGAAGAGTTGATAAACTGAAAATGATTCAATCAAACAATAGTTATGTTTTGAAGTGTGGTGAATAGGGAGCAGACTTTTTTTTTTTTTTTTTTTTTTTTTTTATTTATGTGTTCTTACTCTTGGGTGCAAAATAAATGTCCTGATTGTGAATTAAATTTTTTTTCCCAGTTCCACTAGAAGCTTATTAAGACTTCATTCCTGTTTATTCATTTTTTATGGACATTTTTTATATTGTAATGTTGACAAAACTTCATGGAAAATGTTAAAGCATTTTATTGAAAGACATTTTGACTTTAATTTTATTTATTTGGGCTCTTCTCTTTGAAATCTTCAGGTTTAATAATTGGAATGGTTGGGAAACCATCCCAATTATTGAAATCTCCTCTTTTTAATAGATTCTCATATTTACCCCCTCCCCACTTTATTATGACACCCCTTCTATTTTGGCATTCAAGAGTAAGTTATTCAAATTCCATTTACATTAATTTTATACAGTTGTAACTTCTTTCACTGACGGATATGATATCACAGGATATTGCTCAGTTTCTAAAATAAGAAATGAAAATTTAAAAACTAAAATAGTCTAAACAGAATAATAATTCAGGAAACTGTCTTTAATATAGAATCTTTCTGATCAGAATGCATCTTATTGAATCTGCATGTTCATCTAGCTTTCTATTTATCTACTGTGTCATTTGAAATTTTCTCATGATTTTCATTCATTCAATGACATTTTCGTGTTTGAATTAGATCTTTCATATTACGATGACCTAAGAATCTTGGGCTATTCTTGCGTAATACATATTTTGATGAAATTGTATTGCTGATAAAGTACAAAAGTCCCATTTTTTTTTTAACATTAAATATGTCATCGGGCCACATCAACTGTGCAGCATTCTGCCCAAATTTAACAGAAACACCTTGTCATTAACTGCATGCATGATGGTATATAAAGTACATCTTTCAGGGTTCAGTGTTGTATAGACCCATTTGATTTAAAAGAATCATGGCTTCAAAATGGTATTTAACTCTTGAGGATTATTCCAACTTTGCTTTGCTAATGCACTGTTAGGGATTGCTGTTAGTAATGAAAATGGGAAACTTCATGTCTTCTTTTTCTTTCCCTCCCAACATGCTGTAGTGACAACGCCACTGAGACCTTGTCACAGGCATGGGGATATTTTTCCCTTAGTAACTGAACTTTCACACAATTGCTAGCTTTTAATGTCTACTTTCTTTTACAAGCATACTAGTGTATTTTTTCTCCTTTGTTATACTGTTATATAAAAAAAAAAAACATGAAAATATCACATTGTTGAAATTTATTCCATTTCCTTATACCCATCATTTACGTGTGTAAACTAGGAGCAGTACTGCAACATTCTATAAGAAACTGATGGATTGTAATGTGTGGTCGCCCTGCTCCCCCACAATTGAATATGATACCATAATTTCTGGTTTCTGTTTATTAATTTTCTTAAATTTTTATTTCTAACTGAAAATAGAAAGGAATCATCCATTTCAAGAGAATTGTCAATTTAGTCCTGGGTATGACGATAAACTATATCTCGCAGCAAGGCTTCTCATTGGAATATTAGAGGTTTTGAGGAGCATAGTACCACCTCTTAATTGCTTTTGTTCCCAGGGCCACCTTGAGCTGGGTGGTAGCACCTGTTAGGGTTCCCCCTATGGGCAAATAGTGAACTGAAAAACAAAACACTATGAAAGTAAAAAATAATACCAGCAAAACCTATTTATACTAGAATGACCAGCAGATAAATTTTTATCTGTAGTTGAAGTCATGCAATTGTGTTCAAAATATTTAAGTTTCAGCACTAAATAACCCCTAGTGGTTGATATGCTGCTAAACAAAATCAACCAAACGACCAACATTAAAGAACGCTTACATGGCATTAATCCGTATAATATACTACAATTTCTGAAAGAAATCAAACTGTATTCCAAAATATAACTTCAATAAAACTACAGCATAAAACATACCTATGACTGCCTCTAGTAATTATGTCCACACAAACTGATATGATGACAAACAAAATCAACCAAACAACCAACATGAAAGAACTCATGACATTAATCCATAGAATATCCTGCAATTTCTGAAAGAAATCAAATTGTATTCCAAAATATGACATAAAAACTATACAACATATACAAAACTACAACATAAAACAAACATATTAGTACCGCAAGTAACTATATCCACACAAACATGTATATACACAAAAGCTGAGTATCATGTACCATGTATTCAATTGTGAAAGCAGAATAACGTATATCATTTTTGTTACTTCAAAGCTCTCAAGAAAATCAAATTTCAGCATTAAACGACCCATAAGGAATTGATATGCCATTAAATAAACAGAATGGTCAATATTCTTTTTTTCACTTTAGTAGTTTGCAACTATGTCCTCATTTGCCACAAACATACTGTTTTTCTGCTTCTCAACTTTGGACGCTGCCATTTGTTCCTATTTCTATCTTACCATTTTATTCCATTGATTGCCTAAAGACCTCTTAAAACGATCTTGAATTCACAAAATTTTTTTTTTCCTTTTTGAATAATGGCAGTGGTAAAAGGTGTTAATGGAATTCCCTTCAACAGGATAGCATCTGATGATTTCTCTCTCCATGTTTTTAAAGAAGCTGTAGGAAATTCTGTTGTCCTGCTTTTTTTTTTTTTTTTTAAATCTGATTGTCCGAATTCCAAACCAATAATAAAATATTAGGTTGGTGCAAAAATAATGACGTAATAATGTTGTTTTTTGACGTTAAAAAATACGTCAAAAAACGACATTATTACGTCATTATTTTTGCACCAACCTAATAAAAATAAAGAAAACGTGAATGTTCTTATTAAATGAATCGTATATATTTACAAACACATGCACATGAATTAAAGAGTTAAAAAGGAGGGGGGAAAAAAAACCAAACAATTCTTTGGGTAGTTGGTACATAGAAAACCCGTGGTTTAGAAAAGACTTAGTAGTTGGTACATAGAAAACCCGTGGTTTAGAAAAGACTTTGATTGTTGGTAAAGATTCACTGACTATCCTTGCTGTTGTTGTTTCAGATGATTTATTTGAAATCACTGATACATGATTGTCAGCAAAGATTCACTGACTATCTCTACTGTTGTTGTTGGTGGGGATTCATTTGAAATTGCTGACATATTTCTTTCAGCATACACTGGAGGGGAAGCTATGCAGCAACATCTTCTCTTGCATTTGAATGACTTGAAGACAGTCACATTTCTGCTGAAAGTCAAAATTTTTTTTTTTTTTTTTTTTTTTTTTATTAAAAAAAAAAAAAGAAAAAAAAAGCTTTTCTTGAAAGTATGCCTGAAAAAGAACTGGCGGCTTTCACCTTTCTCTGATTGTTCAAATATTTCACATTGTGATGTTAATTTCTAACCAATAGACACATTGATCTAAATGGTGTGTGTTGTATAGTGGAATCTTTTTGGCAATTTTTGTATATATTGTCTGTTATTGGGTAAAAAATAATGTTTGGACATGTTTTAATATTCTATGTACTTATGTTGGAAATAGCATTTCTTTCCTATAAAGTGGTATCATTTTCTGCTCTTATGGTAAAATCACTGGTTCTTTCTGTCGTTCATTTCTTTAATTCTGTGTATAATTAAACATTTTTGGGGTTTTCTTTTTTATACATGTTCCCTCATGATTGTTAATCCATTTATTTCACTGATGTCATGAATGAACGACTACGACACCATCAACATTCTTTTCTCTTAATTTTATTAGGTTGGCGCAAAAATAATGACGTAATAATGTCGTTTTTTTACGTATTTTTTAACGCCAATAAACGACATTATTACGTCATTATTTTTGCACCAACCTCATTAATTGCTGAACAATTTTGTGTTGGTTAAAAAAAAAATAATGTCCTACAACTTTTGAAGTAACATATAATCAAACACACCCACTCAAACGGAATGTAACACAAAGTATTTAAAGTTGGATTCACATTTATACATGGGACTAGGGACAAAATAGTCCAGCCTCACTCCTCTTTTCCCATTTGGGAACGCCTCAGTTGTTATGGATTAATCCTACTACTGCCTGGAAAGATGCCCACCTTTGGGAATGGATTTCAATGTGGGAGACAAACGCATACATGGGACTTACCTGTACAACAATTTCAATGGAATATGACACAGTTGAATTTCATATAGAAGACTGTTGTTTAGATAGAACGAGGGCAGAAAATTTCAGTCTGATATAATTTAACTTCTTGTTAATGCCTTTGCTTTTGTCACCGTTAAACAATAAGGTGAGATAGTGCTAAACCAGGCATTTTTAAGTCAGTTTTTCTACTGCTTTTCTAATCATAAAATGGTATTAATGACAAAATAAGTCTGCATCAGAATAGTTACTTTAATTTTAAACAATGAAATAGAAAAGTTACTTTCATTCTAATCCATATTTTTGTTTGAAAATCCATAGTTCTGATATGTTTTTTTTTTTTTTTTTTTTTTTTTCATTAAACAGTTTTAGCATTGATAATTAATTCAAATGCAAAATTTCATTTCACCATTGTTAATGGTGTGAGAATTGATGGATCTAAAGCTTCACCAAATTATATATTAATTGTAATAAGACATGATTAATGAAAAAATATACTGAAATAAAGAGGTTAACTTTTTTAGAACTATATTAAAAATGCTCTTAATCTCCACTTGACATGATTTCAGATACACCTCCAGTTCTGGCTGTGACTTGCACTCAAACTTTATTTAAGGTAAAGTTTGATATTAATCCTGGATTATTATTCAAGTTTATAAAGAAAGTATAAATTTGATTATGGTGTTAAATTATTTAATTTTAATGTAATTATTTGGAACACTGTTCAAAATACTTAAACCTGAGGAGCAAAGTTTGTTTTCTATTTAAAAAAAAAAAAAAATGAATGCATTTTACCCTCTTATGTTTCCTGTTGAAATGAAAGGCCTTTACTCTTTTGAATATGATTTGTCATTTTTACCAAAAATAATGTCATTTGGATAAACCCATTTTTTTCCACATCTTAAAACAGAAATTTGGCAATTATTTCTTGGATATTCACCTTCCCTTAAAGACTACATGTGAAAGACCACACAGTTACACTTTCAAGAAGTTATTGTGGAAGGGGTGTGGAAATAAATATCTGAGGAATTTTATATATTCTATGACAATCTACAACAGAACAAATAAAAACTGATTTTTATGCAAAAGGAAAACGTTTGGAATGTTGACCAAAGAGGTGTGAGTTCAATACCTAATTAAGACAGTGGAGAACTTGGGAAGCAGGAGATAACTGACATCCATTAGACATCGCCTGTGTAACTAGAACAGTCTACCCCAGCGAGCAAAATAAAGGGTTCAGTTTGTCATTCCAACCACCTGAAGATGGATGGAGCATACAATGGCCGAAACGTTGTGATAAATATGGTAACAAAGATGAGGACAATAGTCTGAATAATGTAAATAGTGTACATAATACCTCATCTCAGAAATATAGACAGATACAGTACAACTAATGTCATTTTCATTTTATACAACTTTCAGTGTAATATACTTTTAAAAATTTGGAAAATTATTAAATCAAATGCTCAATGCTCAAAAAGATCTAGAAGAGGGACCATTCAAGACAACTTGCCTAGATCTTTTTGCATATTTATAATGACTAAAGAAGTTTGCCATAAAAACTTTTTAAAATTTAAAACATGGTAAATTATATTTTTCTTTACTAGAAAAAAAAAAAAAAATATTAGAAATTAACAAAATTAAATCATAATTCAATATAACTTAATAAAAATGTTGAATACAATTGTATGAAAAAGGTTAATATGCATTTATTCAAATAAAGGAAATTTTTTAAGTTAAATTAAAAAAAAAAACTTTAAAAAAGAATATTAAAACAAAGTATTTAAAATAACTTAATCTAAGAATAGTGAAAAGAATTATTTGAAAAAAATAGTTTAATACTTATTGATTTATTCATATACTAACACTGTACCCTTATTACCCCCGCCCCATATATATATATATATATATATATATATATATATATATATATATATATAATATGCATGCTGTAACAATATTTCATGACACACTTAAGAGGATTAGTGTGCCATGGCACAGCAGTTGAGAATTACTGCTCTAGTGCAAAGTGGACCCATGTCTTTCCGACAATTCATTCTATAAAATTTACGCTAAATAACCAACAAAAGTTGAAACTTTGTTCAACCACTAAACATAAACCAAATCTTCCGGATTTGAATAAACTTACTATGCAGGCATTGGTGATTGTTTTCTATTTTAACATCCTGTTTCCTGATTATTGTGAAATTTACATTTATTTTTTTTTTTTTTTTTTTTTTTTGCTTTCTTTGAAATTATGTCATGTATAAATGAATAAGATTTAAGAAAAAGAATAAAAATGGCCTTTTTATTTCTTAATCCTAAAAGATCTTATTGTTCATAAAGCTGAAAATTTATTGAAAAATAATTCAAATATACATCTTTTTCTTTTCAATTAAAAGGAAAAATAAACTTGTTTATTTTTATAATCAGAAAACATAAAAATTGATACATTTTTCTTTTTTTTTTTTTTTTCTAGTAAAGAAAAATATAATTTACCATGTTTTAAATTTTAAAAAGTTTTTATGGCAAACTTCTTTAGTCATTATAAATATGCAAAAAGATCTGGGCAAGTTGTCTTGAATGGTCCCTCTTCTAGATCTTTTTGCATTGATGCAGGTATCCTGCCAGGGTTCTACCTTGGACATGTTCCTAGTTTTCATCAATAACCTTTCTGATGTCATCTGTTCTCAACTTGATATCTATACTGAGAACATAACTATTTACTCCTTTCTTAATAAAAATAAACAACACACTTTGTGTATATGTATACGTGTGTGTGACTATTTGCTGTACTTGATTCAGGTGGAATGTAATGATGCATCACAAATGTATTTACCAAAACTGAAATCATTGTACCACATGTTCTTATCATGGATGGAAATAATGATCGGTTCGATAAGGTCAATTTGGCAGCTAATCTCAAATGACCTACAATCTGTGAAGAAGGACTGGCTTGTTAATTATAATTCCTCTAAATTGATAGTGGATACTCATATTTGAGTAGATGTTCCATTTATTTATTAAACAGTATACTTATTTATTTTTAGCTGCCGGCTTGGATAATTGAAAAAAAGAAAAAATATACAATCTTCTGCTGAAGACTGCATCTTTTTTTTTTTTTTTTTTTTTTTTTCTTTTAATAAGATATTCAGGCCAGTAGACAAAAAGTAAATAAACTGAGCATCTACTCAAATATGGATATCCACCAAAATAATGTTTAAAGTGATATATATATATTAGGTTGGTGCAAAAATAATGACGTAATAATGTTGTTTTTTGACGTTAAAAAATAGGTAAAAAAAACGACATTATTACGTCATTATTTTTGCACCAACCTTATATATATATTGAACACTGTATTTTTAACACCTGTAGAAGAAATATATTTATACGTACATACAATACTTACTTTTCTTGAAACCCAACCAATTAGCCAGAGTTTCTACCACTGAGCTATCTTCATTTGAGAGAGAGAAACTACTAAATCTAGCATATTGTTTTTACAAATGTCAATCAGCCGGAGTGCTCAATTCATTTTACTGAAGAGCTTTGCATTAATGCAGGTGGCTGTTATTTATAAAATTTGCTTATCACTCAACAGTGCTCAATTGAAATATATTTTCAAGATTTAAATTATATATATATATATATATATGTGTGTGTGTGTGTATGTATGTGTGTGTGTGTTTGTGTGTATATGTATGTGTGTGTATATATGTATATATAATCTCTAAATTTGAATGACTCATTCGTTTACTGATCTGAATTTGACAGTTAATTTCTCGGCAAAGAGATGTTTTAGTTTTTGACTTTCTTTTACATTGTTTGATTAGATTAGGACAAAAGATAAAATCTTTTATGAGATACAAAACCATTGAAAGAGGTCATTAGTTTTGTGCTATTTTTTTTCCATTGCATAATTCTAGCACCTCTCTATAAATAGAAAGAAAGGTTCTTTTATTTTTTTTTTTTTTTTTTTTTTCCCTGTCATGTGAACAGCTTAAAAATCTCTTTTTATAAAAATTATGAGAAAATATTTGCTTATTATATAATATAAACTCTGAACTTTCTTTCCAATCCATTTTAATCAAACTTTTATTAGATTTATCATTAAGGCGATAGATATTGAGTACTCAATAATCCAGTAAAGGTCCTCAAGGTGAACTTGTTGACCTTTTTACTCCAAGGTGAGGTATCCCAAAAGTAATCCTATTTTAGTTGGTTTTTCTACTCTTGTAATCTTTGATCCTGAAACTTGGTTTGAAATAATTATTTCTTTGTTGTGATAATGGTGAATCTTGTCTAATTTTATGTTAAAGATGTAACCACTGATTTTGAGGCCACAAGTGCAATGCTCTACTCCTGCTCTCTACCCATAAATATCTTAATAAGAGTAGGTACTGAAAAGTTGTCTGCCTAATTTCCCAAAATACCCCCCCACCTTAATTGCCAATTGTGATGACGGTAGAAGTGTTAGAAATGCAATAATTTTATTTATCGATTGTCTCAGTGTACCCTTTAGCATGAATTAAGGATAATCATTTTGAAAGTCATGACTTGAGTTGTGGAAACTGATTTGATCACATTTAATTAATCATAATCCATCTTCCACATTTAAAATCTACCATTTATTCACACATTAAATATTGTTGCAATATTTGGTCTGATGCACCTACTATATATCTCATGATTCTTGACAAAATTCAAAGAAGGGTCTGTAATGTAACTGATCCAAATCTGGCATTTCCTGTCTTTTTATGACAATTGTTCTAATGAATTCTTCTCCTTAGTGCCTCGACTTCATTGATTTAAGTATGCTATGAGATTGGCAACTAAGTCACATCATTTTACTGATGAATTAGCAAGATGTGACCGTCCATTCTACTTTAAATAGTTTCTTTTTTTGCACTTCTCACTTGTGGAACTCCTAATTTCTTGCTTGCCTGACATCTATAATCTTTAAAAATTTAAATGCAATGTCAATTGTCATCTTCTGCCTTCCTGAATCATGTTCTTATATTGTCCTTTTTCCTTGCTAAAGCTTTCATGTTCTCTTTCATTCCCAGCAACCCCTAGCGTTCTAGTAGCATAATCACATTAGAATCTGATTAGAAGAAAATATGGGCAATCCAAAACCTGACATTTAAGAACAACTCAAGCTCAGAGATTTTGTGAATTTGTGGCTTATGCAAATTTCTGAGCTTCAGCCATTCAATAAACTGGGCATGAGAAAAGCTGCAGATGCTGACAAGTCGAGTGGGAATGCTTTATGTGTGGTAGTCTCACTGATTGCGATTGAAAAGATAGGGTACAACTGGTACTCCAAACAGCCACACATTTTTATTATATATATATAGCAGCATAGTTAACTCTTATGCTCTGCTGCCACTTGATTGACCATTTTGGATATAGACATTTTGTTTTATTTTTGATCAGCTAACATAATCAGTAAATCAATATGTAAATAGATTATCTAATGGAAACTCAAAACAGGGTAAGATGTGTTATGACTTATAAATATTTGTTTATCCAAATGACTCAAAATCATTACTGTACTATACAAGGAATATACAAGGTGGTGGGGGAATGCTGAAAAGTTATTGCACTGACCCACTTCCCAAAATCTGACCAAATCGCAAACATCAGAATTTTTTTTATTTTTATGAATTTTTCCTTGATGAAATCTTTTTAGTTTCATGACATGATTTATGTTTAAGTAAATTGAACCAATTATGTATGTATGTATGTATGCGCACACACACACATATATATATATATATATATATATATATATATATATATATATATAATCTCAAGATATAGAAATCCCAACAAAGTTCTTAAATTTGAGAAATGGAAATGTTTCATGAAACTAGATTTGATTATGCATTTTACCATCATATCCGCAAAGCAAAGATTGAAATGTGTGAGGGAGGTGATTTCACCACTGTTGGGATGTGCCTGAAAAACCATATGACAGCTTGACCCAAATCTTGTGAGTGAGACAAATGTTCAGACGCCATTGATGCTTGTGCTAGCACGAAGTCACAATTCATTGTGACCAAGATTTTGAGCATACTGACCTTGTTCAGACTGTTGATCAGATCAGATTATATGCTCTCTCCTACAGATTGTAACTAAGGTCAGTTCAGCATAGCTGCAATATAAACTGCAGATTGGCTCTGTGGGTGTTGAACAAACACAAATTTACCTGAGTTGGCATCTACAACAGCCATACCTACTGACATTGGTCTCCTTTTATTACATTAATTTAAATTGAGACACAAAAAAGGCCAAGATGTCACCAAAATTGTTGGTATGTATATTTGATCATATTTTTTTAATTTAATTTTTTTTTTTTTTTTTTTTTTTTTTTTTTTAATCCTTTCACCCCAAGCCCTTAAGGTGGTAATGCCACTAGTATGCAGGGTGGGGGGGTTTACAAGGAGTGAAAGTGAAAGCAATGATTGAGAATAGGGAGGATTGAGAAAAGGACAAATGGTGTTCAAGAAGACAGAAGATGGTGATTGATATTGTATTTATCTTTTTGAAGATTGTAGTTATCAGGGAATTGAGGAAATAGAAGGTGGGAAGTGCAAGAAAAGAAACTGTTGAAGTGGAAGTAGTGGTTGCTCTTAGCTAGTAGCCAATCTAGTACTACACTTAAATTCATGTAGTCTAGACAGCAGTGGCCAGGGGTAAGCTTGTTGGAGTACTTGCCATGGAAATATTTGTAGAAAAGACAGAGGGAAGTGATGTCACGTCAGTGAGAAACTGACTGAAGTTGATATGTTTGGTCCAGGTTCTGCTTCAAGAAATAGCTCCCAGCAAGAATGGGATCAGTAGTTGCCCTTCCATTCTTTCATCTGATTTTTCAGCCTTTTGTTGGTTATCAATAATCACTGCAAACTTTTACTTTGTAAGTAACTACTCTCTCTTCTGTTTCTCTTTACCTTGAATTCTCTCTAGAAATTTCTCAGACAATCTTCTGAAGATAAAGAATACAGGCAAAATTCTGGCATAAACCATTCATTTCCTAAAGTCTGACCAGCATAGTAATATATTTTGCATGATATTTCTAAGATTTTTATTTTTTTAATTGCTATATTCCCTTTAGGACACATCATCCTGGGTATGACGATAAACTAAATCCAGTAGCAAGGCCTTTGATCAGGAAATTTGAGATGTTGAGGAGCATGGAACCACCTCTTAATTGCTGTTGTTCCTAGGTTCATCCTGACCCACAGTGGTAGCACCATATGGGCAAATAGTGAACTCTCAAACAAAAATCAATAGTACATTTTTATAATAAAATTACCAAAAATACATTTTATAATCTATAAAATATGTATCTAAAAACATAATTTTGTGAGAAAGGTATGTACAAAATATCTGTAGTTGAAAGCATAAAATTACATACAAAATATTTATATTTTAGCATTAAATAACCCATAGTGGTTGATATGCCGCCAAACAAAATCAACCAACTTCGGGATATAGGTGACCATGACAAATACCATTTTTCTTGTCTGAATTTCTGGGATGAAGAGTTACATGATTTATATTTGGACTATTGTCCTCATCTCTGTTGTTGCTATCACATTTCAGCTATTGTGTCCTCTGGCCTTTCTCGGGTGTATATCAATCTGGGTAATCTACAGGGAATTCTTAACTGAACCCTTCATTTAATGTATGAGGGTAGACTGTTATCACCTAGTTCTTAATTTATTTAGTACTGTGTAGTTATTGCTTGCCTGTACATACTGAACTCACCACTTTGTCTCCAAATTCACAAACCAATACTTTTATTCACTAGGCCATTGCCATTAGTCTTAAACCTAACCTAACCTAGCTACTGATTAGGTTGCTGCTGCTGGCTGTCATGTTTTTGATTCCTGCTGTTGTGATTGAAGACTTGCTCTCACTTGTCTTTCTTTATTAGTGGGTACTATATTGTCTTTATACTAGGCCTACTCAATATTTTTTTTTTTTTTTTTTTTTTTTTTTTAACCCATGAATTGCCATGATTATGGACTAGTTTTTCATTGCTTTCTTCATGTTTTGGAAATCAAAATTGTCCCTCTACTAGACTAGTTACCACACAAGGCTAGAGAGTTCATTCTACACTGCTATTTAAACTCTTAACTGGGAAAAGAGATGGATATAAGATTTTTTTCCTCATTTGTAGTAATACAAAGTGAAGGCAATATACCAGGCTAAATGTTTCCTCATAATACAAAATTTTATTACCTTTCATTGGTGTCTATGACACCAAGGAGCTACATACGTAATGTAATCATCCTCTCTCCCCCATAGAGAATATCTGTCAACTTTGAAAATCGGTGTTTATGGCTTCAAACTTCGGCCACAAGAAATTATGCCGCTACATCAATCACTACACACGCTGATATTTCACTGATAATAAAATTTTTATGCATTCGAATGAGTCATGAGTGTGTGACCCCACTTCTACTTGCTGCTAAAATTCACATAGCCCTTCTTATTGCCATTGTAAAAGCTATTAAACACCCATGTTAAGGGCTCTGACCTAGAATATATGTACCCGGTACATTTTTCTGTAAGGCATAAAAAAAAAAAAAAAATTGAATGTATTGTTTTAGTTTTAATAATGTTGTAATTGTGCCTTTGTATACCCCATCTCTCTTTTTAGTCCTTTTTTTTTTTTTTTACAGTTTTTAAAGTTTAGACTTAAAATTACATAAATTTATTTTTATGACCTGTTCTTGTTCCCTCAAGAACATATATTTGAAAGAAAAAAAAAAAAAAAAAAAGTGTTTTCTGTTCAATGTTACCCGATTTTTAAGGTAAATCTTTTGAAATTAATTTTTGAAAATGAATTTTACTTTTTTAGCTAACATTTCTTGCAACTCCGGTCGATTTAGAGACTTAGAGCAAGATTGGACTTCGAGGGAGAAGCAGACAAGCGAAATCGACAAAATTAATTGGATACAATTTATTTGAAATAAGTTACTAAACACACACTTTTTAGAATGTTTTTCTCTCAGGGCAGGTATCTAAGATTTTAAAAATGGACAAGAAGAATGTTAAACAAGAAAAAAAAAATATTTCGTCTAGGTTTTTGGGTTTCATTTTTTTTTTTTTTTTTTTTTTTTTTAACTAGACGGATAATGAGGCCCACCACTTTTGGACAAGATTTAAATAAAATAAAAAATTATTGCATATAGAAAATATGTTAGGTAAAAATAAATTTAACTGAAGGCTACTCAACAAAGCTATCTTCCTACGCCAACAAGCAAGTTGTTGTGTATTATTATTTCTGTCCCTTGTGCTTCTTTCAAATTTCAAAGCATTGTTCCTGATCAAGCACCAAAAAAACCATAATTATTTGTAAGAAAAGGGCTGCATTTTTTTTTTTTTTTTTTTTTTTTTTATATGCAATTAAAAATGAATCCGACATATGTTTATTATTACTTTAAAAACGTTATTTTTGTTGGTACTTATCGAGTAGAAGGCTCCGTTTAAAAACAGTTATTCATTTTCGCCTATCGGCCTGAAATATTCGAGGAAGAGAAAAATATGCGCTCTTCGGCAGGATTTGAACCTGCGTTCATCTCTGGCAAACCATCATTAATAAATAAACGGAGCATCTACTCAAATACGAGTATCATCCACTAAACTTTTTTAACAAGTAAAAAACAAATTAATTTTTTTTCCTTTTTGAGCAAATAAAAAAATTCGAACTAAGGTAGCCGCCATCAATAAAATTTGACCCTGAAGAAAAAAAAAGAGGATTGCGGGCAGTTTATTACTGACTATGAAGATCATAGTATGATCTTCTTGCGTAGTTTTCAGTTTCACTCACAAAGAAAATCTTTATGAAGAAGCCCCCTTTTTTTTTTTTTTTTTTTTTTTTTTAACCCATTATCAAATTAATTAATGAGAACTCGACATTTCAGATACTGCGCTTTGTTTACACAGCAACAATTTTTTTTTTTTTTTTTTTTTTGCGCATAACTGAAAATTTTAAATTATGAAAGGCGTGGACATTGTTTGTTCCCTGTACTTTGTCTCGTCGTCTCCAGTTGAGTAAATGTGACAAAAAAAAAAAAAAATCTGACTTGTCATTCATACCACGATCGTTGACCACGGAGTGTGGATGAGAAAATAAAACTATCCAGCCACTAACATCCGGAAGGAAACATTTATCATTTTATTTTTTAACACTTTCTTAGCTTTGTCACATTGCCGGAGTTCAGTCATTCATTAGCAAAGTTGTTTTTTGTTTTTTTTAACTTCGTCCAGTGGGAGGCTACAGGTGTCGTGTGGATCGAACTCTTTTTAATTAAAAAAAAATATTTGTCACCAAAACAAAATTAACATATTTTTTTTTTAGTTTTACTTTTATTGTTTTTACTCCCTGAGACAGTCATCCAATTGAAATAAAATCTATTGTTCAAAAAAAAGCGGGGTGTGAAAATTGTTATCACATGATCAGCGCACTTGTCTTGATTTTGAAAACCAAACTTTTTGTTTTTACCGAAGCCATCATCAATATGGATTGTTCTTTCTACACAGCAACGTGCGTAGGTCAGTCAGTTTTTTCTTGACTCTTTCTTTGCCGGCTCTTTTTAGTTTTACGTTTAACAATATTTTTGAATATTTCTCCTTATTTTAACGAACCAAATCAGTTTCAGAACCTACCTAGCATAGACGTTTTTCATTTTATCAATTATTGATTCTAATCATCTCTAATTATAATTGTTAGAGAAAATCCGTTTAACAATTTTTTACGTAATTTTGTTCACTGGCCAAGTTGAATGCATTTTTTCAAAACTTAAGGAGCACTTGTTTTGTTGTTAAGACTTGAATTGGAAACAACTGTTAATTTTACAAGTTCAGAATAATTTAAAAAAATTGAATTTTTTTTTTTTTTGTTGGCAGGTTTGAAAATATTTCTGATTACATAACAGAAAATTTGCCCCTTTTTAAAGTTTTAGGTTCGATAATCGTTTCTTTCTTAGCAACAGAGAAACAATATTTTAAATTTAAAATTAAATCTTCATTTTTAATTTTGTCTGTAGTTCAAGGTCAGCATAGTTTCTTAAATTTTTGTTATAGTTTCTTTGCTATATAAACTTTTTCACTATAAGTTTTAAAATCTCTTTGAAATGAAAAATTTCCTAGCATTTTATGCCGCATAAGCGGTATTTAAATAAAATCAAATTTTTAACTATGTTCTTAAAATAAGAATCTAAAGATTTCGTTTATGACTTTTTGTCTTTAAAACTCAATCGAATATCTGAACTCCACAAATTTAAATTTTTTTTTTTTTTTTTTTTCTTTTTTTCAAACAAATCAGTGAGAATACTTTTTTCTACTAATAATTACGATGCAAACGTGAAAAAATTTAAACTTACTTTAAAGACAAACTTTTAAAAACGAGCAGGAACACACAATCAAATTCGCATTTTTACTTAATTTGGGCTTTTTCTTTTTTCACGACGAGAATCCACTCACATTAAGAAAAATTACGGGGTCATTTTTGTAATTGTAGAAAAAATAATTTAAAATATTAAAGAAGATTGAAGAATAATAGTAATACTACTTACCATATGAATAATTGAAAATCGCGTTTCCCATAAAATATTTTTTTTTCTTTGAATATTTGTTTACTTCTAATAACAAAGTACATAAACAATTTTGAATCAATATTGAATTTTTAAATTTAATTGAATCGTTTCTGTAAAAAAAACATATCACGGAATTGTTCAAATCATAACCAAGAAAGAATACTTCCCTTTGAAAAAAAATTGATTTGCATTTCCATTTAATTTGAAAGACCGAGTTTAAAAAAGGTAAATGCAGATTTCAATGCAGATGTACAATTATTTAATTCTTTTTAGTTTTCAGTGAGTCACCTACAATAGAAAACAATGAAAACATTTTTTTTATAAACGCTTCAAGAGAACATCACTCTTTTTGAAAAATGTGTTTAATCCGCTTATGCAACATCAAACAAAAGTTTGAAGGGCAAGAAACCTGTTTTTTTTTTTTTTTGTTTTTTTTTGTTTATTGCAAGTACTCTTAATCTTTATTAGGACCTTTATAATCTACCGTAAAATTTGAAGGTCTTGTGTATTTTTTTTCCTACGTGTGTAATAAAAATCAATTCAATCAAAATTTTTCCTTATATTTTTATTGTTAAAAAAAACTTAAGGTTCCTCTTTGATAAGAGTTGAATACAGTTGATTCATTCTGGCTGTGGACTTATTTTTACACCAACACTCAAACATTATGATTATAGTGACTAGTGTATTTAAATGTTATAATGGATGTCCCATTTTTATTTAACAGTACATACTTTTACTTTAAATTAATAAAAATGTTTTTCAAAATTTAATGTTTTATTGCTGCCGCATCTGGTCTGCTGTCCCAGCAATAGATTCTTGATAAAATAAAATCCAAAGCATCTGTAATGTTATATTGGTCATGACCTAGTATTTTGACTTCAGTCACTTTGTAGCAAGAAAACACAATTTACACACATATAGATATAATAACAAATTAAAGCCAAATTTATACAATTATTAGAAAACATATCTTTACACACCAATTTTCGTCTAGCTATACACACACACACACACACACACACACACACACGCACACACAAAAGAAATTTTAAAACAAACACAAATATACCTAGTATATATAGTGCTGACCATTATTGATACTACTCTCACTTGCCACAGATGTCTACAATGACATCCGTGCATTTCCCTTATATAGGCTATAAAAGAAACTGAACAGAAGTGAGAGCAAAGAGACAGACTTCATAGACACACACACACGCACAATAGAGGCTACCTGGAGTACAGTTGACTGTCTGTCCGACCATTAGACTATGAAAACAAACAACATCCTGTGAACACAGAATGAACTCCACTATCAATGTGACAGGCCCAAACCAATAGCCAACAAGCAGTCAGCTTGATAAGTATACTACTTTCTAAAAACAATTTAAATACAATGTCAATCATTTTTTTCTTCATATTTTGAAATACTAGCAGGTTTATGATTTCTAATTTGTATTAACTTAGATTAGCATTTTGAAGAAATAGGTTTTGTATTTTATTTTTTATTTAAAATGTCATTTGTTCATGACTGTACTTTTGTGTTTGAGTACAGGTATGTGAGTAAGTAAACCTTTTTTTTTTTTTCTTCTTCTTCTTCTTATATCATTCATGTTAAGTTGCAGGCCCATCTTTTTATTGTAAATTTTGTTCTGACTCATTTCATCTTTATTCAAATAATGAGAGAGAGAGAGAGAGAGAGAGAGAAAAAAAGCAAAATCCAAGAATATGAAGGAAGAGTTTATCCAAATGCCAACATTTGATATATTGACAATATGTCCATTTACTTTGCAAATTTCCAGTTTGCTTTTTTAATATCTGTAGAAATTCTATAAAATAAATTAACATTCTATAAAATGTTTGTTTTTTTTTTTTTTTTTTTTTTTTTTTTTTAAATAAAATCTTTGACTCTTTTGAATGAAGCAAACATAACTCACCTTTGCACAGGTTTCTTTTTCACCTAATGTATTGAAACCACTTACCATGTTATTTCTAATTCCATTGTGAATTTTTTCTGTTCATAGTTTTTATTTAAATATTTCCTTATGGTTTGTTAGTGTTTATTTTTATTTGAAAAATTATGAATTATTATTTTTTATTTTTTTTTATTTATTTATTTATTTATTTTTTTTTATCGTAAAATAAGTTTTAATATTTTTTCTGATTCAAGATGAATGTGTAAAAATACAGGGTAACATCCCCCACCCTGCATGTGACTGTCCTGGGTAAGATGATAAACTACATCCAACAGCAAGACCTCTGATCAGAAGGTTCTGAGGAGTTAACCACCTCTTAATTGCTGCTGTTCCCAGGTTCACTCTGTTAGGGTCCCAGCTATAGGTAAATAATTAACCCCCAAACCGGATCAAACCACTATGAAAGTGTAAAAATAGGTTTTAATACCAGCAATACATTATTACAAACAAATATTTCCAGTGATACATTTTTGAAGAAAAAATATTACCTGCAATAAAAATTGTTGGCATTAAATAACCCATTGAGGTGATGATGTGCCATAAAACAAACAAACAAACAAACCAACCAACCAACTAAACTGCACATGGTTATTTTGGATATTTTGATATACAAAAATAGAAAGGAGTGTAAGACCAGGATTTGCCTTCTCACCGGATATATTCAACCTATACAGAGATGTAATTCTGAGAATATTAGATGTCCTACCAGGATTCATTATTGATGGCCATAATCTTGACAATGCAGGTGATACTGTGTTGACAGCAGTCACGGAAATAAAAACTACAAAAACTCCTACAGAAGTTAGTGAAGGAAATTGTGAAGAAAGAATTAAACATTAATTGCAAGAAGACAGGATGAACCCAAAATGTAAATTAGATTGGATAAGCCAAAATTAAACAAGAACAAAATTTAAATATCTGGGAAATATTTCAACAGAAGATGGAAAGTGTGACACTGAAATCCAAAGGTGCATTGGATTAGCCAAAGATGCCTTCTAAAAGCTAAGTAAAGTATTGAGAAACAGAAAATTTTTGTTAGAAACAAGGAAAAGAATATTGAATTGTTATGTGATATATGTCCTCCTATATGGCAGTGAATGCTGGACAACCTCCTCAAAGATAAAGAGACTTGAGGCAACAGAAATGTGGTTCTATAGAAGGATGCTGAGAATATCATGGACTGAATATGTATATATAAGGTTTTAGAGAAAATGTAAACAAAAAGGAAACTTGTACTCATCAAGAAGAGATAGTTGAAATTTCTAGAGCACTTAATGAGGAAAGAGGGCTTAGAAAATCTGACACTTACAGGATAGATTGAAGGCAAGAGGTACAGCGGAAAACAATATATAACATTTACTGTATTTGAGTAAATGGATGGTAGAACAGGGTTTACGAGAGATGACAAAAAGATAAATATTAACTGCGATGAAGGAAATTGTGGAGAGCCATGATCGCCTACGTCCTGAGGTGACATAGCATATAAAGATTTGTTTATGATGGAATTTATTTATGAAAAAAAGAATTTGCTAAGAAAAAATTTACAGAAATTTAAAACAAATCTTAACTGGCTTTTAATGTTTTTGACGTCTTAAAAGAATAAAATGACTACTTGACATTTACATTTTTATAGCAAAGTTTCCAGAGAAATCAAATTGATTGACAATTTAATTTTTAAGCTGCATAAAATTATGACCTGCATTAGAAAATATAACAAGAATAGAAATGGTTTTGTTTTGAATGTTCTTAATAAGATATTCTGTAGGTTTTTCTCTGTCGTGTGTGTGCGTAAAATTTCTTTTTAATATTTTACATTAAAACTATCTATTCTGGACAATTCTGAATTCTTTTGCTTCGATAATTATGTTTAAATAACTGATAGAAGAATGGTTTAACAAGGTAATTTCAAGATGTTGTAACAATTAGAACAATGAAATGCTAAAATGTATAGAGTATACACATTTAAAATCTTATTTTGTATGTGTTATTCTGCATTATTGATTTAAAAAAAAATATTTTGTGTGTTGTCAGAAAGCTTTGAAAACGCTGTGATCTATGATAAAATTTGTTGGTTGACATGCAAATTTTTTTTTTTTTTTTTTATCCCAATTGCAGTTTTAAATAATATAATAAAAATGTTTTGTAAAATCTTAAATACTCTAACTTTTCATAATGATTACATTTTTTAATACAGTTTGAAACCTGTTTTATAAACAGGGTTGGGTAATTTTACTATTTTGTATATCTACTGTTTTTGTAATGTGATTAAAATTTATGTAGCTACAATTTTTAGTTAGGAAAAAATGTCATCTTGGAAGGTATGGCATCTGTTACATATTTGAAATATTTTTAATAATAAGATTATTATTTTTGTTTTGTGATCTGAAATATACAGTAAGACACTATCAGAAACTTATACAGTAATAATAATAAACTGAAAACATCAAATTACATTTGAACTGTAATTAACATACTGGTATATTTATTTACTTATAGTATTCTCAAGATCAATATTTAAGTTTTTGAACTCTTACTTGAATTAATTTTAGTCTGTCACTGGAAAGGCTTATAGCATTATAAAAGATGTCTTTCTGCAACTTAAGTGTGTGCATGTCAGGTTTATTTTTTTTCTGATGGCCTACTGAAATTGTGACTTGCTACTGTGTTGACCAGAAAGCTTGTTTTTGCTATTTAAATCAAGTTACAAGCATTTTAGTTTTAAACAAATTAAAAATAATAATAATAAAAAAAAAAAATGACGCAAAACAACTAATTTTCTCACTGCCATCCTACAAGAGGAAAAAATGAGCTGACAATGTCATCGAGTGGGAGATCATTCACAGACACTCAGACATTGGTATACAACTGAGGCATATGGAGGGAGCTGGTCAGCTACTTGGTTGGACAGCAAGCCTAAAACCACACCCAGCGATGGGACTGAGGGTGATAAAGATGATTACTAAATATTTCTCCTGGCACAAACACGTTTCACTAAAATACCCAATCTGAAGTCACTTTTGATTATGTTGAATTAGTAAAAGATGCTTCAATTGGTTCTTCATTCTTGGCATGACAGAGGTTTCATCAAGTGCTGACAATTGAATTAATATGAGCACATTACAAGAGCCAACAGTCTTTACAATAACATCCTAGAAAGTACCACCTTTAAGCAAAAGAAGAGGCAAAGGCTAACAACAGGCTAACAAAATCACTGAGTGGACTGGAAGATCATTTGCAGAGACTTAGACATTGGCATACAACTGTGGCACAAGGTGGGAGCTGACCCCAGATGCATATCAGTGTATTTTTAAAAATCTTTATCAAACTTGACATTCTTATTTCTTTTAAGACAGAATAAAAAAAAATTATGAGCAACATTTTTGGTATATTATTTTATGATTGGTAAAAAATGCAACTAAAGAATAGAAAAAAAATGCAAAGAAATAAGATGCAAGAAAAAAATTTGTGCAGTTTGGGGTGGGGGGGAGGTATTGCAAATGATTGATCCTTACTGAATCTTGCAGCTCCACTGTTTAGTTGACCAGTTGGTGGGGGGGGGGGTTGCTAAGCAAAACCAAATGAACACATTACTTGAGAATCTTCATCAACATATAATTTTATTTTACTTAAAATATCCAAATCATAAGCCAAGCATTCAATTACACTTTGATGTGCCGCTTCCATGTGCGCAATTTGCTACTTAAACATAATGAAACGAATCAAGACAATGGTTTCTTTACAATGATGTGGAATGCAAAAGATTGTTGGGCAAACAAAACGAACCCCCTGACCTAAAAGCTGTTTTCATCTCAAGAATGTGTGGGTGGCATGGTGGGATTAGAACTCCTCTACTACTGGCTTCTTCCAGAGAAACAAATAAGGGATTTGAACAAGTACTGCTTTAAATTAGATCAGTTGTAAGTTGCAAATGATTGGAATTAGTTAAGAGAAAGGATGTAATAATGTTGCATCAGAATAATGCTAGACTGAGTGCATGTTATTTTGGTGACTAGCCATAAAAAATTGTCTCAGCTTGGATGGAAATCTTTCACTCATCTACGGTATTCTCCAAATATTCTGGAATATTAGAATTTTCTGGAAGATTGTAATTGATACCTAAAGCAGATAAATATAAAATGTTTTGGGATGATAAAATTATGAAGTTGGCTGAAAGACACCAGAATATTTTTTTCTTTATGTGCTGCGTCCTTTCAGGATGTAGCTGGTCATAGTTCTCCACAACTTCCTGTCCATCATAGCTCTTAATAAATTTAGTCTTTTTGTCATTTCTTGTAAACCTTGTTCTGTCATCCATTTACCTAAGCTCATTGTTCTCCTATGTGCCACATCCCTTTAGGATGTTGGCAATCATGGCTCACCACAATTTACTGCCCTTCCTAGCCTCTTAATAAATGTTGACTTTTTTGTCATTTCTCCTTAAGCTTGTTCTGCCATTCATTTACTCAAGTAGGTTATTCAATGCCTTCCTCTGTGTCTCTTGCTCTTGATACACCATGTGAGTATCATATTTTCAAAGCCCTCTTTCTTCATTGTGCACCTTAGAAATTTCAACTGTTTCTTCCAGATCTTAATTGTTTCCATTTTTTTCTAAAACTTTGTCAAAGGTAGTGGATAAAAGTACAAATGTTTTTTAATTAAGTTAGTGACAAAAATGTTCTTTTTCCTTTTTATTTAAAAAATCAAAATAATTTTTATATCCTTTAGTAAAATCACTTTACTATTACCAGTAATATTGTACTTTTTTTTTTTTTTTTTTTTTTAACATTCAGCATATGAACAATTTTCAACATGAATTATTTTGTATTTTTAGGGTATCTAAAAATATTTTAGAATATTTTTCAACTTCAATTTTTGATTAATTTGAATTTGTTTTATACAATTGGAACTGTTTAAATATGTTCTCACCTGCTTAAGTAAATGCTTATAAAGTATGAAATTGATTTTTATGTATATTTTCTGATATTCTGCAAATGATCTCAGAATAATCTAGCATTTTCTGGTTGTCCTGTAAAACTGTTGCCTAACGTTATTAAAATTTTATTTCAGATTAGGCACTCCTTTGAGATGGAATGCCAAGTAGACAAGCATGAACATGTTTGACATCTTCTTCTCTTTGCTTTTAATCAAGGTCTGGCTTACAACCATATCACATTGAAACACCGATTCCGATACAATCACTTAAGCAACATTGAGCTTGGTCAGATGGGTGATCACTTGGGGAATACTAGGTGCTATAAGCTTGGATGTGCATGTGATGAAATGTATGTCTCTGAATTGTTAATCAGAGAGCCAAGTTTCAATTCCTGTTGGGTTCATTATATTCACTTACACACAAATACCCTTGAGAAAGGTACAAATCCACCACTTCTCCCCAACTATGGGTTAATTAGTAAGACTTGTATTACTAAAAACGTTATAATCTCAAAAAAAAAAATCTTACAATTTAAAAATATTTTCTGGTTGTAGAAAATGAATTGACCAAACGACAAATTAAGGTTACAAAAGTTGCTTGAGACATTTGTGATGTGTAAAAAGTATATGAACCCTTTCAGTTAGTACCTTTTGGCATCTCTCTTTGCAGCGATTATTTCAACCAAATGTCTTCTGTAACCACTAACCAGTCTCTCCCATCTACTGTTGGGGATTTTTGCCTACTTCAACAGTTGATTGGTTGAAGGGACATCTGGTATGAAGCACTAGCTTTATCTCTAACTACAACATTTCTATTGGATTGAGATCCAGATTGGCTATGAATCCTTCTTTCTTATATGCTATTCTTTTGCTGGTAGGCTTAGTGTCATATGTATTTTTGAGGAACCTATTTTTGGTTAAGCTTCAACTCCCTGATTGATGGTAAGAGATTCTTATCCAGAATTTGATAGAACTGACAATTCCTCTTCCCTTGCATAAGTCATCCTGGTCAAGATGCAGGAAAGCAACCCAACCCACCCAAGATCTTAACAATTCCAGCACCCATGCTTCACTGTTGGAATGTAGTTCTTTGCTTGGTAGGCAGTGAATGAACAATTCTATCTTTTCATTCTCTGTTTAAAGAATTCAATTTTCGTCTGATTGTAGACATTTGCCAGAGGGATCTGCAACTCTCTTAGGATGTGTGGGTTGGCCTTTACTGGATTTATTATTTTTCTAGTGTCTCTTGATACTTTTTTGATAGGCATCCACTTCTAGGTAGAGTTGCAGCTGTGTTGAATATTCTCCATTTATAAATTATTTGTCTTACATTGGATGGATGGATGGATGGAGCTGTAATCTTCTTCTGGATGTGGTATTGTAGCTCTTTCATTAGGCTAGTGAAGTCAGTATATCTGCATTGTTGATCTGTGATGCATTGGCATTGTAGAAGCTTTGGCTGCTCTCTCTCTCTCTCTCCATGTTACCCACTAAATTTACTAAGGGTATTTCACTTGATTGGTCAGCAATATTCTTTATTATTTAAAAAGTATTTTAAAGGCTTCAGCATCCTACTTGTGTGTCTCTTTAATATCGATATAGACAAAGGAATCAACACTGCATGGTGACTTTCAGTTTCCTGCTTCAGTGTGATATTCAGAAAATTTCATTGAGGGGTGAAATTGACAGTTATTATGCATAGACTACTATCTCTGTGCTGTCTATGTCTATAAATGCTCTACCTCCAACATTGAGCACTCTTTTCTTTTTGTAATAATATAGCAAATTTTAACCAAATATGTAGAATTCAAATTCAGGGTGCCCCTAAAATTAGAAAAAACATTATTAAAAGTATTACTTCTTTTTTTTTTTTTTTTTTTTTTACAAAATCTATATTCAGTTTATTGAATTTTCAGATTTGGCTAAACAGGCTTCATTTATATTTCATTTTAAAAATTATACAGAATTATTTTATTTAAAAATGATTAATTTTTATGAGGTTTAAACTTAAAATGATTTCACTTTTTTTAATTTCAAAAAATTACATTATTGGGTGGGGGGGAGACTAAAAAAATTGATCATATAAACTCGCACTATGCTCAAGTATATACAGTAATTTCTCAAAGATATTTGAAGCGCCTAAAACACCATATATTTTGCTATAAAAATACATAACTAACGTTAACCAAATGTTTGCCTTTCTTGTATACTACCATTTAAAATAACCAGTCACTTGGTTTTAATATTAAAATTAAAAAAAAAAAAAATACCTAATCTAGGTTATCTTTGTTTAGCAGTTGTATTTCTAACATTCTTATTTTTGTCTTTGTTTTTCTGTTTTGACGTCACCTGTTGACATGGACAATGAAACTGGTATCTGTGCCAATCAGAAATGGTGGCTGAAAATAGAACTGTTTTTGAATTTTAGATTCTTTTGATACATTTCAAAAGGACATTTAATCGGTGAAAAAAAAAACATAACTGCTTCATAAATTATTTTGTATTGTTCTATATGAAAAAAAGTAATTTAAAAATTATTTAAAAAACAAAAAAACAACAAACAATTATTTTTATTTAAGGCTCTCTGACAATGCTACGTGAAAACAAGAAAAATTATAAAAATTTCTTTAATAAATTTGAATAAAATTATTGAAAAATTTTTATGAGAGAGAGAAAAAGCTTTCAGCATGTTTAATGGTTTACTACTGTGATTGAATTTCTCAAGATTCAAAAAAAAAAAAAAAAGTTGAACTGGGAACTTTTGCATTATTTACATTATTTGGATTGTTGCCCTCATCACAACATTTTGGCTGTTGTACACTCTGGCTTTCTTCAGGTGATTAGAATTTTGAACCAAACCCTTTATTTCATCCACTGGGGTAGATAATAATGAAGATAGTTATATATTTATTTATTTATTTATTTACAGGAAAAGGAAATAATTATATTATGTATGTTCAAAACTGCATTTCAAATGAAAAAGCTTGAAATAAAAAACAATCTTTCTTGAATATTTAAAAAAAAATTAGAGCCACTGAAAGTAATTTTTCAGTGTTGTGTCACTCAGGAAGAGTCTATATTTTTTTGTCTTTTTTGCTAGAGGGTTGTATCATGTGTCTGACAATTTGTAGATGTACATTGAACTGTCCACATTTTTGTTTAGCTTAGTTGAAGATTTTCATTTTTTTTTTTTAAATTAGGAAACATTTTACAAATATTTTTACATTCACAAAATAATAATCCTTAAGGCATTTTTATTTGTTTTCAAGATTTCTATTGAAGCATAATTTTTTGTTGCAGCCTTCTGATTTTTTTTGTTTTTAATACTATTGTTTATCTAATACAAGGCCCAAGAGCCACTTAGGGTAGAGGGTTACTGAATGAGATTGTTGCAAAGGATGAGGAAGTGCATATTATGAGAATATGTTGAATAGATAATGGTGTAATTGAGGAGGTTAAGATCATAGGGATTGGAGAGTCTTTTCTACAAAGTAATAGTTCAGGGGAAGGAGCTTCTTGAAGTGGAACTTCCTCCTTACCAGTGGAAATGAGGCTGATCTGACTCTGTGGCATAGTGAGTTGTAGCTGTGAAGGTAAGAATTCACGGAACTAAATAATGTAGCTTGTCTGCCATGAAAATAACACTTTTTTTTTTCATGACCCTATATATAAATGAACTTTCTCTATTTTGCATAGTCAAATGACTACTAATTAACCACTCAGCACAATGGTAGAATTTCTACAACACAGACTAGAAGACAACACAATAATATAACATCACTGATAGGCTCTCTAACATCAGACTTTGTGGAAACATAAATTTTTTTGTTTTGCTGTTCATATTTTCTGATTCACTGTGATCCATTTTCTAAGATTGGGAGTAAATATTTTGTGTTCATATTTACATTAAAAACATTCAATGTGAAAAACCAGTGGTAGAAAGTGGAATTTAAACTTCTGGCTTGAGCAATACACAGGTCTTTGTGATATTTATAAAAGCAAATTACTTAAAATCTTATTCCTTTTTTGATAATAATATATAAGACCTTTTGATTAAAATTTTCAATTTTTTTTTTTTTTATCTTAATAAAACTTGCATTATATCCTGTCCTATTGGATGTCTTTACTTAATCAGAAAATCAAGTTTAACTTGTGCAGATATATGCTCATGAATGTTTTGTTGCATCTGGCTAACAGTGTTTGCATTTTGCCTATTCTAAGTGCAGAGAGAGAAAGAAAAGTTGATTATTTATTTATTTTATTTTTTTTAATGCTGCCACTCCTTTGTGAGTAAATTAACTCCAACCTATATATTTACTTATCATGAGTCCTTTGTATTCTCTTAGGGACAATTTCATGAATCTTCTTACAACACCAGTAGGTCATTTTGAGGTCACTGAAAAAGCTAGTTTCTCTTTCTTTAAAATTGGTTTTCTGTGTGTGTGTGTCTTGTTCACATAGCTGTAGCATAGCAACCATCAGTGTAAAGTGGGGTTGTCAAGCTAAGTTCATATTCTAGCCAATGCTGTTGTTTTACTTTTGTACAAATACCCTTGGTGAATGGTATGAATCTATCTCTTCTGCTCTCACCTATGGATTAAGCAGCATAGTAGACTGGACTGTTTAGCTTTAGGTGGCAACCAGCCTAAGAGAAAGAAAACTGAATTCCAAAACTGTTGAGAATGCAACAGGAAAGTACTCCACTATCTTTCCAAAGAATGCATGGCAATTCACAGAATAAAGAAAATGAATCTGTGGAGAGCCATGATTGCCTATGTTGCAAAAGGACTTGGCATTAAAGAAAATCATTTACCTAAAAAGCAAGAATTTTGCTTTGGCCATTCAACTGAAATGTTGTTATCCAAAGAAAAATTACATTTTTTGTGTATTTATTTAATATTTTATTAATCTGAATTAATTATTAATTTACTTTAAGCTGATATCATCTTTTGAAATTCCAACTTGGAATTGTATACTTACAAAATTTGTTATACCCCCAGAGTAATGCTTAATCAACTAAATCAATCTTTTAATGTGATTTTACTATAAACGTTATATTTAATGGGTTCATGTTTGAGTAGACATCTTTTTTCTTTCTTTATTTTTTTAAACAGAGAAATTAATATCTACTGGCCTAGAGATTGAAGGTCTTGTTAAAGGAAATGTGCCTCCCAACAGGAATGGAACCTGTATTGCTCTTAAACCACCATCAGGCCAAGTATGAATGAATATAAAAGCAGCAAGTCTTGTACTGTTTGCATTCAGGAATAATGGCAATAAAAATGTGCCATGCTTGGACCTTCATGCCAGCCCCCCAAAAAAGGAAGTGTTGAAAGGATAGTTTCTACATTGAAACCTACTATTATTTTAACTACTTTTACTCCTTGGCAATGTTTGTTTTAAAAAACAATGAATAGAATTGTAAAACCTAAACATGATCAAAGTGAATTTATATTTATATATATATATATATATAATATATATATATTTTTTTTTTGTTCTAGAGAATTGATAAAAAAATGTTAAACACTATTAGATTGTTTATTTACAAGAATTTTATATTTACAACATTCAATCCAATTTGTAAATATAACTAATTTTGAGATTTCAGATATGTACAATTTCCAGCTTTTGCTAGTGAAAAGTTTTTTAGTTGAATATTGTTTGACTATACATATTAGAATATGGAAACCATTGAAGGTAACCTATTTTACTATTTTGAATTTAAATGAGTAAAAATTACTTTATATCAAGTCATTTTGTGATGTGAGGTTTTGAAGTTCCACAAAGTTTGATTTTCAGCCTGAATCTGAGTTTTGGACCAAATCAGTTTTATGGCCAGAATTGGACTTATAGCCCAAAGTAGAGTTAAAGTGAGGTTTTGAAGTTCCATAGTGAATTGAAGAATTCAAAGTTATTTCTTCAAAATTATCATTGCTGTTTTCTAAGCTGTGCCAGAGTTCTGGAGGCCCATTTCACCTGTACAGTGTGTGACTTTTAAAAACTAGTTATAAAGATAAATTTTGTATATAAATGTATTTGTCTTTGTTTTGCAGTATTTTATGTTAGACTGTCCAGAAAGCCTTTAACATACCATTTGTAGTGAAATTATTTAAATTCTTTAATCATGAGAATTCCTAAAAGAATTCTTAAATGTTCAGTTTTTCATTATTTCCCTGTTAGACAATTTTGAATTATGAAAAAAAACCTTAAAAAAAAGCACTTATTTGATTAAATATTAATAAAATTAATGATAGATGTCTTACAAATTTAATCAACATTATTAATTTTTGACTCCTTTGTCTGTTTTTCTGTTATTTTTTATTGCAATTTTTAAATTATTTTGGGACTGTTAATCCATCGTCAAATCTGGTATTATGGGTTTCTACCTATAAATCATTAATGTCATGGATTGGAAGATTTGAACTCTTCTATTTGAGAGCCTGTCATACCATGACAGCATCTTACCAATTAGGCTACAGCCATTCAAATTTAATTATATAGTTACAGTGGATGCAGCCCCCCCCCCAAAAAAAAAACAATAACATATCTCTACGTTGGTGTAGGATAACTCAATCCTAGTACAACTTGGGTTGAGACAACTCAGCACCAGAAAAACACAGCTTTCTTTTAGAACCGAATAAAAGTAATTAAGTATTAAAGCCATAATTAGTGGATATTTTTACTTTATTAAAAAATAAATTTCTTGATGATTTACTTTATTAAAAATAATTAAAAAAAATATTCACTAATTAAGGTTTTAGTCCTTTTACTTTTATTTAGTTATAAAAAAAGTTATGCTTTTCTGTTGCCGAGTTGTCTCAGCAGTGTTGAGTTGTCTCTTCCGACTCTACCTTATATAAACTTTGTCAGGCACTATTTTACCAGATTACCACTCTGTTACTATCTATAACAAAGTTAAAAAAAAAGTAATTTATGGATGATTGGTGCACAGGTTCAACCTGTACTATACTACAGTGTAACCCGGATATAAGAGAAACCCTGATATAAGAGCGATTTTCTCTGGTCCCAAATTAGAGCCATACTTACCTAAACAAAATAGACCAAACCCGGATATAAGAGAAACCCGGATATAGAGACTTCTTCTCTGGTCCCGACAACTCTCTTATATCCAGGTTACACTGTATTAACATCTGTCAATAATGTTATGGGCTAATATAAGTATTAATTTTGGAGCAAGCTTTGTATTATAAAATAAATACCCATCAAAAATGAATAAATATTAATGTTTTATGTAAGAAATCCAAAGATTAAATACATTCAGTGCTTTACAATATATTAACACTGTGTCATTTATAAATATTACTTCCCCTTTTATTGTATATGGAATCTTTTCAAAATATAGTTTTTTTTTTTATATATGTATTTGAAATTGCAGTAGCCCAGATCACAATTTCAGTCAAGATTGTTTTAGGTGTTGCCATAGAAGGATATGACTACACAACCAAGAAATTCAAATTCAATTTGCAGGACAAACATTTTCTTGGTGAAAATAGTCACCATAGAGTGCTTAGGGTTAAAAAACAAAAATAAAACAGATTTGTTTTCAATATTCTTCATTAATTTATTTATTTATTTATTTATTTTTTTTTTTTTTCAATTTTATTAATTTTCTTTTATAATGAAATCCTTGTTGTGAATATTGGACAGCAATGTCACCAGAAAAAAGATCTTGTCATATCTTTTCCTCTGTAGTTATAACTTTGTATTTTAACCCTTTAGCATTCAACAAAAAAGAAATTTCTATCAATTACTCATCTTTTAACCATAGTCAGGCTCACCTTAATTTCCAAGCTTTAAACTGGAGCAGTTTTTATTTTTTTCATTATAGGTTTAGGTTCTTGTATGATGTTTACATGATGCAATATCCCTTAAGCTTCAGGGCTATTGCACACATGGATAGCACTGAAATGGGGAACTGAGACATACCCTCCTCAAACCAGAACAAACTTGATCAAAGTAAAATGTATGGTAAATCGAATCTATTGCAAATGATGAATAATGATTGTTGGATATTCAGTTCTGTCTGTGAGTAAGGATATCAAATAGACACTTCTTTCACCAGTTGATCATTATCCAGAAGCGATTTGGTTACCCTACCCCCCCCCCCATACAAAGTGTGTCTCTTTTAAAAAAATTACTCACAAAAAAGAAAATCTGAAAGTTATACATTTGTGTGGCTAAAGGAAAACAAAAGGAGACATCCTGTGTAAATAGTGTGATGTATGTTATGCCATGTATTGAAATCAACCATACAAAAGCAAATTTTTTGACAAAAACCTGAAAAAGGACAGAGAACCCGATGGTCAAAATGTTGTGATAATAACAACAAAGATGAGGACAATAGTCCAAATGTAAATAATGATAAATCTTTGTCCAAGCAGTTTAGACAGAAATGGATGCCCTAAACTTGGGTGTTGGTCACAATGATTTTGGCTGTTGTACTCACAGGAATAATCATATTTGGTAATTTGATGTCGCCTTTCTGCCTCTCTTACCTTCAATTTTCTTATTTTCTCATTTCAACCGATTTATATGGCCATGAAAGATGATTTTTCAAAAAATCCTTAACTTCTAAAACTTTTGACGGTATAATAAACAAAATTTAAAAAAGCTATCTTCAGATTCTGAACATAAGTGTTTTTTTTGTTACCATTTTCTTCCTCGTTACTTAATCACTGTGTCCATGGAATTCTCGGTATCCTTTTGAAGAACCACATTTCTGCTGCCTCTAGTTTTCTCCTCATCTATGGGGAGATTGTCCAACATTCACTACCAAATAAGAAGATGGATATCACATAGCAATCCAGCACTTTTTCTTTTTCTTTAACAAAATTTTTCTTTTTAGCATTTGGAATGCTTCTTTTGCTAGTCTAATACTTGTTTAAAGTTCAATAACGGATTTTCCAGCCTCTGCTAACGCTTCCCAGGTATTTAAACTTCTGTACTTGATGTTTAAATCTCTGATTTATAACTCCCATCTTGGTCTTTTTCTTTTGCTGATGACTGTATTTTGTCTTTTTGCAGATGACTGTATTTTGTCTTTCTTTCTTTCTTTTTTTTTTTTTTTTCATGCCAGCCATCAACACCGTGTCATCTGTATTTTTATATTATTAAAATTAGGTCTGCCAATCCTGGTAGGGTCTCTGGTTCCTTTATGACAGCCTTGCTGTAGAGGTTGAATAAATCTGGAAGGGGGAGACACATCCTTGTGCCCCAAACTTGCTTAAAAGCAGCAACTTCAAAAATTGCTAATCGTCTGAGCCACTGTGCATGATTTTCAAACAAACTCCTTTATTCAATTGACAAGAGTAGGTTTTTCTGATTCTGTTTTCCATATTTATTGGTAAGTAACTTGTACTGGTTTCTGAAAGAGTTAAAGGTTTTAGATAAAAGTGGATAAATTTTGATAGTTTACAATTAAAGTGTTAGGGAATTTTATTTATTTTTAGTGTATGAAAAGAACTATAAACAAGAATACAATAACACTGGGCAAACATTTATGTAATCAGCTGCAGAAATTAGAAGATAATATGGAACACATACACCTCGTTTTCCCATCCTGCATTTGTGCCAGGTTTGCAAGTAAATGTGAAAAACTGCAATAAAGATGGAGGCAATTGTCAGGATCAGAAATGTTACCTTGTTATCATCAATTTGAAATCTGGGATAGTGGCAATAATGCCCTGAATTAGATTCAAATATCAAAGCTTCAATGACAAAGTGAATTAGGGGAAAAGTACAGAAAATTAAGGTAGTTTATATTCTTAAATTTATTCAAGTCACCTTATCCTCTTCATCCTTGCTGGAATAGAAGGTCAGAGTCGTACTGTTTCTTCTTCATTTTCACTGTCACTCTCCTCTGCCAGTTTTCGCTTGCGTCTCTTTCTCTTCACAGTGGAAGTGCATCTCAAGATAACTTTTAGATATTCTTTCATAGGACATTCTCAACAAGATTCTCTAATAAGGAATTCTACAGGAGATAAAAAAAAACAAAACAAGTAGGAATCTGTCCCTGTAAGGGACATAATTTATCACGGGCTTAAAAGACATTTTATTTACATTTTGTTTTATTAATTCTCGGAGTAGGAGGATATTTGTAACACAGCCAAATGTCTAAGTTTTAATATCAAATGAATTTTGTTTGTTTTACAAGGTTAACTAATCTTTTTTTTTTTTTTTTCCTTTTTACTTTAAGTGTAGTTTTCTTTTTGTTGTAACTAATGAATCCACAAAATCCTTTGTATATGATGAAATCAACTTTTTACTTTTTATCTACATTTAGCAAATGTTTAAATAGTGAGCAGAAAAGAATATACAAGACAATAAATAATAAAATAATATTAACAAAATAATTATAATAATAATAATAATTATAATAATAATAATAATAGTTATAAAAATAGTAATAGAAAATTATAGATACATATAGAACTGAAAAGAATAGACAGTTGGGCATAGCGAGTAAGATGCCAGAATACATAGTGGGAATAAATGAAAATGAAATACACAGACAAGGGAATCGGTGTTCATTTGAGTTAATAATAGTGCCGCAGAAAATATTTTGAGAGTAATAAGTTATTTTGTTTTCTCCAAAGTTGGGAACAGAGGTTTGCTTAAATTTTATCACATCCATTTATTTTAGTATAAAATAACTTCAATGTTCAACTTGAATATTTTAAGCTCTTAAAAACAAAGCTAAGAAAAAATTCTTATTAATTTGTATTTTTCTCTTTTACTTAGGATCTCAAAAAAAATAAACTCAGCATCAGTTTTATTGACAAGGCTAAAAGGATGCAACTGGAAATAACACGTGAATAATTTCTTCAGATGGTATGTTTGTTTTTTTTTTTTTTTTTTTTTTTTTAAATCGTTTTTTGATTCTTGAATTTATATTTTCTGGTTTCCTGATGTAATTTTTTTAATTTTACCCTAAATTCTTGTCGACCAATTTGTTTTCCTATTCACTGACTTTTGAACTTGCTGATGTCATAATATCTGCCTCTCTGTTTTAATGTGTTTTTACAACCACCTTCTGTGTGTGCGTGTGTGTGGAGGGATTCTTTCTATTTTTTATTTTATGTGTTTTTTTCTTCTTTGAGAGTGGTAATACAAAAAAGTATGAACTAATTTGTTTTTAGATATTTTTCTCTAAAAATCTGACATTTTTGCAACTTTACTGTGAGTAGATAAAATAATGTTATAAGCATTTGGGAAAACTTTACCAAAAAATGGAAGCTACATCACTTTAGGACAAGTGCCACAACTAAAATAGATAGCCCATGTAACATGAAGTGAAAATGATATTATCAAAAGGCTGACATTCCACACTACTCAAACAAAAGGTTAGGAAGGAAATCCTCTTCAATACTGGAAAGAGTGACAACAGCTACTTGAGAAAACTGTTTTCCTGAAAAATTGTTTTAAGAGAAAGATTTATATTTTCAACCAAAAGCAGCACTGGCTGCTTGGTCAATGAATGCTAAGTTTCCTTATAAGGAAACATCTAATATTACCATTAATTTTACTTGTAACTATTTTAACAGCCAATTGAGAGAAAAATCTGTAATTTTATTTATCTTGCAAGTTTTTTTTTTTTATTTCACTGAATACAAGTGTCAAGTCACTAGAGGGTTACTGAATGAGGTGTGTGATATGAATGTAAGAGGAGGTTGTAGGAGTTAAGATTATGAGGATAAGGGGATAGATTATGACTGACTTTTGACTTGAAGAGATTAAGATTGTAATGTTCAGGAAAACATCCATGTGGGAGTCAGTTCCACAAGGTAGTGGTTCTCTGGATGGGGGTGGGCTGTCTGAGTGAATCTCTTTTTAAATTTGAAACAGAGGAAATGGGGTTGATTCAACTCTGTGGATGTAACCTGGTCTGAACTGGTGGAAAGGAAGAAAATGTAGGAAATTTTTCTTAACCTTTTGCTTTTTAAATTTTCTCAAGATTAAATCTATTTTGATTGATATGTTTACTGTAAATTCTGTTTACAAATTTTAATGTTAAAAAATATTTAATTTCAATAAAATTTTATTCTGTTGGTAAAAAGATTTTTAAGAATGACTTCTTAGAAATATTTTAATGACATATTGTTGTGTAAAAAGACAACTGACCTCTACACTAATTGTTGAATGTGAACTTGTCCATCCACAATGTCGTTGTTGCACTGAAAAACGGTATTCTCTATTACTGTATTATTAATACATGTCTCTCACATGATTAAACCTGTTCTTCATTCAACCTTTTGTTCCAGTTTTTCCTTACAGTATTATTAACAGAACTATGACCGTTATGAACTTTATAACACATATGTTCAAAGAAACTCTTACTTCTGAGAAATTTACCTCTTTAAAATATACATTTTAAAGATTTTAATGACATACTTAAAAAAACTATTTACATCTCAAAAATAGAAATTTTACAAGACATGTTACAAATTTCAAGTGACTATAGCAGTCAAATGACTTTACTTTTAATATTTTTAATTCAAAGAGTCTATATAAAAACATCTCATGGCTGGGTCAGCAAGGTTTGAAAATTATATTTTTTATATAAACTTATTCTAAAAGGAATTAATGTTTTGCATTGGCCAAGGATTGTCTCATCTAATGGTAGAAAATACCCAATTTGCTTTAGTCATGATCAGATAATGTTCCATTCTAACACATGATGCAAAATGAAAGAGGAGAAATCTAAGAAAAGAATAGTCTTTTGTAATCATCTGAGACCAGGAACAAGCCTTCTTTTTTTTTTTTTCTTTTTCTGTTATTTTTGTTTTTCTTCTATCTTTCATTTTTTTTTTTCTTCAATTTTTTTTTTGTTTTTTCTCTTCTTTTTTTTGTTTTTCCTCTTCTTTTTCGTTTTTTTTTCCTCTTCTTTTTCGTTTTTTTTTTTCCTCTTCCTTTTCGTTTTTTTTTTCCTCTTCCTTTTCGTTTTTTTTTTCCTCTTCCTTTTCGTTTTTTTTTTCCTCTTCCTTTTCGTTTTTTTTTTTCCTCTTCCTTTTCGTTTTTTTTTTCCCCTTCCTTTTCGTTTTTTTTTTCCCCTTCCTTTTCGTTTTTTTTTTCCCCTTCCTTTTCGTTTTTTTTTTCCCCTTCCTTTTCGTTTTTTTTTTCCTCTTCCTTTTCGTTTTTTTTTTTCCTCTTCCTTTTCGTTTTTTTTTTTCCTCTTCCTTTTCGTTTTTTTTTTCCTCTTCCTTTTCGTTTTTTTTTTTTCCTCTTCCTTTTCGTTTTTTTTTTTCCTCTTCCTTTTCGTTTTTTTTTTTTCCTCTTCCTTTTCGTTTTTTTTTTTTTTCCTCTTCCTTTTCGTTTTTTTTTTTTCCTCTTCCTTTTCGTTTTTTTTTTTTCCTCTTCCTTTTCGTTTTTTTTTTTCCTCTTCCTTTTCGTTTTTTTTTCCTCTTCCTTTTCGTTTTTTTTTTCCTCTTCCTTTTCGTTTTTTTTTTTTCCTCTTCCTTTTCGTTTTTTTTTTTTCCTCTTCCTTTTCGTTTTTTTTTTTTCCTCTTCCTTTTCGTTTTTTTTTTTTCCTCTTCCTTTTCGTTTTTTTTTTTTCCTCTTCCTTTTCGTTTTTTTTTTTTCCTCTTCCTTTTCGTTTTTTTTTTTTCCTCTTCCTTTTCGTTTTTTTTTTTTCCTCTTCCTTTTCGTTTTTTTTTTTTCCTCTTCCTTTTCGTTTTTTTTTTTTCCTCTTCCTTTTCGTTTTTTTTTTTTCCTCTTCCTTTTCGTTTTTTTTTTTTCCTCTTCCTTTTCGTTTTTTTTTTTTCCTCTTCCTTTTCGTTTTTTTTTTTTTCCTCTTCCTTTTCGTTTTTTTTTTTTTCCTCTTCCTTTTCGTTTTTTTTTTTTTCCTCTTCCTTTTCGTTTTTTTTTTTTTCCTCTTCCTTTTCGTTTTTTTTTTTTTCCTCTTCCTTTTCGTTTTTTTCTTTTTTTTTTCTTTTTTTTTTCATTCATTCATAAAGTAGAATATCTGAATATATTCCTTGGATGCTTATTAATCATTTTATATATTCATTCCATAGTCAAAGCCGCATAATCATGACATGTAATTAAATCCCATGACTAGTTTTTGTATTATTTTCATTGAACCACTTGTATTACTGACATAAGAGGTGAAACAGACGAGTACAAAATAATGGAATTGGTTATTAGCTTTTCAACTTCAATGCACATACATCATGCGGTGGATAAATTATTGAAATTATGCAAAAATGAAAATAACTGACATATTATTTTAACAGACATATTTACCAAAATTACATAAAAATATTTTGAAATACTAAAGAATAAATTTTTATTCAATAAAATCATCAGTGGCTTCAGCCACCACACGGCTTTGGAATCACCTGCAACTCTTCTGGATGGTGTCCTTGTTTAAGTTGGTGAATGCTGCCATAATCCTTGCCTTCAGTTTGTCTTTGGATATGCGAGGCGTTTTGTTGGTCTCTCACTCAACTGTGCCCCATACATAATAATCAAGGGAGTTTCTGCCTGGGGAGTTAGGTGGCCAGATGTAAGGGGTGAATGGTTGCAGAAACTGTCTGACAGCCATGACTGATTTCTCCTGTTCTGTTGCCAAACATAGGATCTTCCAGCATCCACCCTCTTTAAGAGGTAGTGATGCCCTGAATAAAGTGTTGAGTCTGAGGCCCTTAGGGGTTCTTGTCAGAATGATTAGTGAGTTTTCCAAGCTGCCATACCTTTGTAATCACCATTAGACTCCTCCAACTCTTTACAAATCTTCTGCACTGTTCTCAGATTGACACCCAAACACTCTGAAATGTTCGTATTGGAGCTTTCCAAATTTCTGTTGTAATGAATTGTCATGTTTTTTCTTTTTCTCCCAGACAGTGCTCAACTGACCCTACTATACTGTGCTGTTGACAAAAACGAACTATGTGCATGTGCAAAATTAAAAACATAAAATGGTGACAATTTACCCATCGCACCCTGTAGTATGCAGGTGTCTACTTTTGTTATGACCGTTTTGGTTTGCGCTCCCTTAACCCCCAAGACATTTTCTGAGATTTCAGCTTATGTTATGATCTTCTTGTTTTAACCAATTTTCTGTCATCTTTTACTGTAATACTTATAAATTTTAACTTGGTTCTAGGCTAGATGTCATAGTTTGCCACTAAACAAAAACCGCCAACCAACTAGGCTAGACAATAACATCAAAGCATCTCACTTTTCATTTAAAGTGACATGTATATTATCGCTTTTATATACACTTATTGTGATTTTGTGCAACACTGGCTAATTTCTTTTTTCATTAAGACTTTAGAATCATGACAGATAATAGTAATTTTATGGTTTGATGGGAAAGTTTCTAGCAGAATCTCTTGTACAATGTTAAGGAAATCTCAGAAGTGATAGAAACTGAGGCAATGGATCATTGAAACTGTAGCATGAGCAACAAGCAGTTGTCAAGAATGGATTGCAAAGATTTAAAAAGGAGATTTTAAAGAATCATGGGGCGGATACTTGAATATGAAATACTAATGAATTGGAAGAACATATGAAGAAAGATGTACATTTTGGTGAAGGTGGCTTGCATTCGGTACAATCAATTTTGCTAGTTCATTTCCTTCATCGAAATTTGTGTCATCTAGTGGATTCCATTCATTGTATATTTGCTAGAAATGACAAGCAGGGGCTTTGTTGATCAGGGCAATATTTCAATTGTACTGTTCAATGCCGAGTGATCTTGCTGCAAAAGGTGTAAACTTGCTAACAAAAGGAATGGCATTGTTGAAAAATTATCAAAAATTTAATTAAACGTAAAATTGTACATCTATGGAGCTGTTTCATGTCAATCCCTTTCTACCCTTGAGACACTGAGAGACATCTGTTAAATGTGGGAGTGCTCATGTCTTAGCAGAGAATGACTTCTACAGCAGATTTTCTCTAATGCATGATGAACATAGGCAGGACTGCTGGTTTTTTCCACAAGTGTTTGACTTTTGAGGCATGCACTTTGATGATCTCTGCATAACTCTTTTCTACTATTGCTTATTTTATTCATCGAGACTTCAGAATAGACATGATTAATTAGCTTCTCAAACAAAGAACCTCCTTGTTAAATAACTGAGATGGCCATACCATAAAGTACTTTTCAATTTTAGCCTGGATTTCTAAGTTTCCACTTAGTTATACTTGGTTTAATTTGAGTTCAAACTCTTCCGATGCTCTCCTTATAAATATTTTATGGGTTTAAATTAATATTTTTAAAGCAGTTTTTTTTTTTTTTTTTTTCAATTGGAATCTAATCCAATTAACTACTCCCTCTCATTTTTCTTCTAACATTGCTAAGAATTATTAAATCTCTCAATACCTCAAGTCACTGACCACTTTCCATGCACTAGCATGACTTAGATCAACTGCCCTGTCACAGTAGTAAAAGAAAACAAAAACAAATTTATATTGTGAACTTATATTGTGCAATATGTGAATTTAAAGAAAAAAAAAAAAAATTTTTTTGATTTGCCTTATATGGGTAGTTATTCATTTCTGATTCTACCCGAAACCTTAAGATGACTTCTCAGGCCTATTTGTGTTTCTTTAACGTCAATAGAGGCAACCTGAGATTTACACTGCAACTATGTTGATCGGACCTTAGTTACAATTTCTGGGAGAGAGCACATAATCTGACAGGCTCAGTAGTTAACCAAGGCCAGTACACTCAAACTCTCAGTCATGCTGACTTGTTACTTTGTGCTGGTACAAGCATTGACCTCTTCTGAGCAGTTTAAATAGATATACAGTTTCACTGACAAGGCTTGGGTCAAAGGTGAATTCCTTTTTAGATAAAATTTATTAAATTACTAGTAAATATACAAACAAATAAAAACATCAATTAGGTTCTTGGACAAGCACAGAAGAAATGTTAATTTTATCTGTATCATCAAAAAATGATGATTTTTCAATTTTTTATGAATACAATGTAATTACAAAACTACTAACCGCTACCTGTGAGAAAATAATTTAAGATAAAAGTTCTGGTGTTTTATTTGTCAAATTTAAAATAATCAAATTCTATTCCCATTTCATTATTAAGAGTCCAATATGTTGAGATGGACTCTTCTGGTGACATGGAATATTGTACCCCAAAAATGGGGGCTACATATTGGATTTTGCAATTTTTACATTTTAACTGGATCAAATCCTGCTGAAAGCACCTGTTCTCATTTGAACAACTAAAGCTAAGCAGTTTCAAGCCTGACCAATATGAGGGTCATTTGAAAAGTTCTAAGCTTTACTCAGAAGGAGTTGGAGAAACAAGTTTTTCACTATTTTTCAATATGGTCCCTCTTGACATCACTGCACTTGGTCCAGCAATGCTTACGAAGGTCATTCAAAAGGTTCTAAGCCTCATCCAGAAAGAAGAGCCATAGCTGAGTATATTGTTGTGGAAACACAATAGCAATTCTTATAAAACTAGAAAAACTAGTTCAGATTTCTGTGCAGGTGAGGCCCATACAAAAGTGAGGTGTACGACAAATCTAAAAATGAACAAAACAGATGCCCAAGCAGTCATAAAATATTGGCAAAAGAAAAGGTATGACACCCAAGGAAATCCGTGAGGACATGGTACAAACACATGCTTTGGGTTCCCATTCAAGCAGATAGCTAAGTCCATAGGTATTAGTTCTGGTTTGCTCCATACTGCTTTAACTGAGATCTTGGTGATGAGAAAGCTGTCTGCAAGATGGGTCCCAAGAATGCTGACACCAAAGCAGAAGCTGAAAAGGGTTGACATTTCCAGGACACTTCTGACTTACTTCCACCACAGATTAATAACTCAAGATGAAACCTGGGTTCACCACTGCAAACCATGGAAACACTCTGGTTCTCCACCCTGAAGAAATTCAAGCAGGCAGTGTGTGCTGGCAAAGTGATGCTTCTGGCTTTTTGTTTTTTCTGAAGGCCTAATCATGATAGACTAGATGGAAAAGGGAAAAACTATTAATGGACAGTACTATGCATCAGAATTAAGGCAACTGAAGGAAGCAATAAAGTTGAAATGCAGGGACAAGCTGAGGGCAGGTGTGCTCTTCTTACATGATAAGAATGCTCGTTCACACTGCTCAAGTTGCAGTAGCTGAAGCAGACACCTGTGGCTTTGAATCACTACTCCATCCTCTTTAATTACCAGACTTAGCTCCATCTGAATTCTTCCTGTTTCCTAAACTCAAATCCTGCCTGTATGGTCACCATTTTGGAAACAATGATGAGATCATATGTGCTGTGGAGGAGGTTTTGGAAGACCAGGGCGCCATCTTCTTCTGTGAAGCACCATTGAACCAAGTGCACTGATGTCAAGAATTTGGGATTATACTGAAAAATTGTCTTGTTTCTCCAACTCCTTTTTGGTGAGGCTTGGAGAGCTTTTTGAACAACCCTCGTTTGAGGAAGAAGAGATTATAACATTTGAAAACAATGTTCTTGAGATTTTTTTGGCTTCTCAAAATTTTGTCTTCTAGGGTCATTTCATAAATTCTTTTGTGCCATTCTCTTAAGAGGTGGGTGGCAGTAATCATGTCTACCTTCAAATTAGCCCAGCCTCAAACAAAGAGTTCCTGTATAATCACTGAAGTTAATGTCAAGCCTGGTCAATACCAAGATGGGTGATCACTTGTGCTGTAAGCTAGGATGTGCATGTGGTATAATGGATAATGGCTTGGAATTGTTAATTGGAGAGCTGAGTTCCAATTCCAGTTGGGTTCTTTATGTTCACTTCTGTGCAAATACTCTTGGGAAAGGTATGAATCTACCTTTTCTCCTCCAGCTATGGGTTAATTAGTAAGACTTGTATCACTGAAATCATTATTATTTTAAAAAAAAAAAAAAAATCATTATTTTAAATCAAAAAAAAATTACATAAAAAAATATCTAGATTTCAGTATTAAATAACATGCGTAGATTGGTATGGCGCTAAAGAAAAACAACCAACCAACTCGGACAAACCCATGATGATTTTATTTTTATCGATGCTTATTGACTGTTAATTGACCATGATGAATTTTTTGTTTTAATCTTTTCTGTATGTTATGCATGATTCCTGGTAGAAATTGATTTGAGGCAGAACAAGATTAGAATTTGTAATTTAAAAGAGAATAGTGTTAATAAAAAGAATAGCAAATTTATTGATAGAAAGTAACATTTATAAAACTTGGCTACTTTCACATGTAATGTTAGCTGACAAGAGAGACCATCTGCCGCTACTATTAAAATGCTTTTGCTTTATACATATTTATTACAGTTCATAGTCAATGTTTTATCTTGTCCCCAACATTCCAGATTTCTTATACTTTATCTGATGTCAGCTATAACACATTTGGATTCACTGACCTCAGTGTATTTATAATTTTATACAAAACATAGTAATGTAAAATTATTAGGTTACCTGAAAATTTCTGGAGTGGAACAACACATTTAATAGAAATATTTTGTAAAAAAGTCATTGTCTTTGAAAATTAATAACAATTAACAACAGTGTTTTTTTTTTTTTTTTTTTTTTTTTTTTTTTTTTGTAATTTTTATTATGTAATTTGTTTTAATTGCTTTATGATAATTCCAAATGGAAAAAAAACAAAACATCTAAGCAGCTTCTTACACTTGAGGTAATCCTTTCATGTAAATTATTCATTTTGAGAATGCTGTTGTAGAACTTAATTTATGATTCAATATTAAGCAGTTTGTAGAACATCATCTAAAAAGAACCAAAACTTAATGGTTACATCATTAACTTCATTTAAATGTGAGTTTCAAAAATCTTCCTCAGTGCATTAAACATTTTTTTAAAATATGTGAAAAAGATGAGCTTACAGATTCTAGTTTGAAATTGATTTTAAGCAATACGGACATTGACAAACATTTTGATTTTTCAGATGTTTTTATGTTCCAGTTGATCATTTCAACATTTCCAGTAAATGCTATCATTGAAGCCTGTTAATAAAAAAAAACACACGCTAAAAATTTTTTTTTTTTTTTTACTAAATATCACTCAAGGTAGGTTTCAGTAATGCTGAGTGAGGTGTATGACATCTGGAAGGATTACGTTAAGGGTAGTTTATATGTATATGAGGGCAAGTTAATGGTTAACACTAGACTTGAAAAAGTAAAGAGTGTAATGATTGGGGAAGCATCCTCTTGAGAGTCTGTTCCACAGGGCAGTGGTTTATGACAAGAAGCTGTTTGGGTGGAACTTATTTCTCACCGATGGAATACAGAGGGAATGTGGGTGGTTTGCTACTATATAAGTGGTATGGTGCCTCCTAGCTGTGAAGGTTAGACCTGGCTTAAGAAAGGAATGAAGTTTGTCCAAGCACTTTCCATGGAAGTAGCAATAGAGCAGTGCGAGACTTGCCACACCCTGCCTGTGAGAGATAGGTTGGAGGGTAGCAAGTAATTCTTCTCCAACAAGGACTTAGAGAGGCTTTTGAACTCTGTGAGGACTGGGTAGCTCCTGCCTAAATATGGCAACAGTACTCCATTTTCAGCCTGATCTGGCTGTTAAAGGATAGTCAAGTACTTACTGGAGCATTACAGGGAGCTGATCATTTTACCTGCATCTGTAGTGATGTATTGTATTGTATATAAGAGTTTCACTTGAGGTCAGGTGTGAGTTTGAGACCCAATATTCTCTCAAGGGATGGTGCCTCTTTAAGGAGATATCCATTCATCATGACTGGCAGTAGTTCAAAGTCTGATTGGCAGTGATGGAATGTAACTAGTTTAGTTTTGGAGGCATTGAATATAACCAGTCAGTTTTTTCTCTATTGGGAAGTTACTGTTCAATTGGAAAAGAGGTCAGCTGCAATCCATGATTGTCAAGACCTTTCAGGGTGCACTAGTTGAGAAACACTGTTCTAATCTATAGGTATTAGAAGAGTTTTATAGAGAATTAAATTAGTTAATATTTGAATACTATGAAGAAAATAGTCTCTTATTAAAGAAAGGAATGTAAGTATCTTCTCAGTTTTACTATCAACCATAATGACATGGAATGATAAAACTTGAAGAGATAGAAAGATGACAATGCTGAGTAAGTTTCCCTCCTTGTTATCAACAAAATAAGATCACCTGTTAGAACTTGTTAAAGATTTGTTTCTAAAATGACAAAAAGTAATGAAAATTAGAAACAGATTGAAATATTTTTGTCTATATTTCCTTGAAATATTTATTAAAATCTTTTTTTTCTGTTCTTTCAGGTGGAGAGATTTCCAACGTTTTGCTGAGTGAAAAATATTTTCTAAAAAAAAAAAAAAAAAAAAAAAAAAATGGGCCTTACTTGCTGCTGTAACCGATCAGTGTTTGTTCATATTCTCATTTGCATATTTGGTACCAGTTCCTGGATTGCTATCAATGGAATCTGGGTTGAATTGCCACTCTTAGTGCAGAAACTTCCTGAAAAATGGGCCCTACCTTCGTACATGTCTGTGGTTATCCAGCTGGCTAATATTGGTCCAATATCTTACACCTTGGCTAGTGTCTTTACTCCAAGTATACTCTACCATGAAAAAGCAATTATTCTTCTCATTCTGACCATCGGAGCAAGTTCGTGTTTATTACTATCATTTTTCTGGGATTTTACAACACTTGTTGCTGGCAGTCTACACAGCTCTGCCTTGTTAATATTAGAATTCTTTTTGGCTTTAGTCGATTGTACTTCCTCTGTGGCTTTCTTTCCATTCATTGCAAACTTTAAAGAAAAATACATGACAAGTTATTTTATTGGCGAAGGTCTAAGTGGACTTCTCCCAAGTCTTGTGGCTCTTGGCCAAGGAGCTGGTATAGTAGATTGCATCAACAAAACTACACACAAATCAGTTTTTGAAAATGACACCTGGGAGAATTCTACAGAGAATATAATTATTCCTCAATATCAACAACCAAATTTTCCTCCACAAGACTTTTTCCTGTTTCTCTTCATCATGACTCTGCTATCTGGAATTGCCTTTACTCTTCTGGTCCTGCTCCCACAACTCAAAGATGAAATGACTTTTGGCAGTAATATTTCTGGTATACTCTACTCACGGAAAGATGCAGAGTTAATGACTTCAGTGACTGCCACAACAGCAATTGATGCTTCACTCTCACCGTGCAGTTGCACCGAATCGGTGAATAATGGTCAGTCAGTGTCGCATCTCATAAACCAAGATGACAAAATATCAAGCGATGACGAAGGCAATGATTATGATGTAACCACAATTAAAAAACAACTGAGTACATCTGTCAATATATATCTTCTTTTTTTAACGGCACTCGTCAATGGGTTGTCAAATGGAGTCCTACCGGCCATTCAGCCATATGCCAGCTTACCCTATGGAAACAAACCCTTTTCTTTGTCAGTACTTTTAGGCATCATGGCCAATCCTATTGCTTGTTTCATTGCCTATTTCCTACCCACAAAAAATATAATTTTTATCTCATTTCTGACTCTTATTGGCTGCAGTTTTGCAGGTTATGACCTTACATTAGCAGCACTCAGTCCAAACCCTTTTCTTCGAGATGAAAGTCTAGGAGCAGTTTTATTAGTAAGTATATTGATAATTCTTTTTTTATTTCTCAAAATTATTATTGGATTATCTTTTTAATATCTGAAACAATGGGAAACCACACCAAGCGAAAGAAATCATGGCAGTTCTCAGATATTAAAAGGAAGCTGTGGAGAGTCACATCTCCATATGATATTTTAATTTGAAAAATTTATGACAGCAAATCAAATATTGGTTTTGCTTTTAACAATTTTTTAATACTGTTTTATCTTGTTGCATTTTTTTGTATCCATCTCTGGCTTCAAACCCCAATGCCTACATCATAGGCTGCATTAATGACAGGCAATTTTCTTTTATCCCAATTTATTTTCTGAAAGTACTATAGTTGTCACATTGAGAGAGAGAGAATGAGAATGAAAATGGCAAACAGTTGAATGAAATCTCATTACCCACGTGTTGGCTTACTTCATTATGGAATCTGGGTGCAGTGTGGCAATATAGATCCTTCTAACTCTTACAGCTGTTTCTGTGTCTTCAAGTTTTTTTTTTTTTTTTTTTTTTTGTCTTTTATCAGAATTTAAAGGCAATCTATTACTGTTAGAATTTCATGTCCACAAGATCTTCTGACCAGAGTTTGCCATTCTGGACCAGCCTATGCATTCTGTAACAATTGTTACATCTATTTCTTCTTTAAAGCCTTTTTATGAATTTGTCTTCACACCTTTAAAACTCTTGATGATCAGAAATTGGAAACTGACCTCTCTTCAAATCTATCACTAACTTCCTGGTGAGGAAAAACTGGCTGGTTACATTCAATGTTTCAAAAAACCAAACCAGTAACATTCCATCACCACTGATCAGACTCTGAACTACTGCCAGTCATGATGAATGGATGTCCCCCTCATGGAGGCATCATCCCTTAAGAGAATATTGGGCCTCAAACTCACACCCAACTTCAAATGGAACTCTTATATACAATACATTGGTAAAATGATGATCTCCCAGTACTGACTCCGCATGTTATCTTCTACCTTCATAAGAGCCAGGTCAGGCTGAAAATGGAGTACTGTTGCCATATTTGGGCAGGAACTGCCCAGTCCTCACTTTTCAATCTTTCAAAAGTGTCTTTGAATCCTTGTTAAAGAATTATTTTCCACCCTCCAACACATCTCCCATAGGAGGATGTGGCAAGTTTCTCACTGCTCTATTGCTACTTCCATGGAAAGTGCTTGGACAAACTACATTCCTTGGTTCTGCGAGGTCTAACCCTTATTGCTAGGACCCATGAACCACCACCCTGTGGAACAGATTTCCAAGAGGATGTTTTCCAGATCACTACAATCTTAACCTGTTCAAGTCTAGAGTTAACCGTTATCTTCCTCTCCTATCCACATAAGCTCCCCACTAACATAACCCTCTGCCTCAAGTGGCCCCTGGGACTTAAGGTGAACCTTACCGGGGTTGTCATTCAAATTTATAATCCACCTAAATATTTGCAAGTCTTCTTAAATAAAGCCACAACAAGAAAATGTAAATAATTCTTAGGAATTGTATCTATTTATTTAAAGCTGACACTGTATTGCCCTTTACACAAATCCTATAAGTGTTCTCTATTGATCCTTCACTGCTTAGGCATGCTGAGAGCTTTGGGGGTCAAATATTAACTAAGTACATACTGTAGTTCACGCCATATAACACATGCAGGAGAATAACAGATACCTATAATTGGGAAAATGATATTTAGGAAGAAACTAATAAGGACTAATTTTTGACCTATCCATACTTATTTTGGTAACTGGATTGGTCAGGGTGGAAGCAGTTATTGAATTTTCTTCAAATAGAAAATAAAAATTCTCTACCTACTTTTCTTTATTTTAGTAATTAGATCCAATAATAAATTTGAATTTAAAGTGTATATATATAAAAAAAGTAACAAACAAGAATGACTACATATATTTTTACATGATAATAAAACTAAAAGCATTTTAATAAGAACAAATTTTACTTTGAGTATTTTGAATATGTAGCCTCTGCTCTCTTGACAAAGAATTTAATTACATAAAAACTACAACAGCCTCATTAATTAATTCTAAATGTTAAAAGAATTGTTCATAAGATACACACCAATAATAAATACAACGAAAAAGATTTTGCCCATCATCAAAATTATGATAAAGAAAACACAAAATGAAACCTCCTGAAGAGTGGATTGAACAATTACAAAAATTTTAATCTATAAAACTCTATACAGTTGAGGAATTGAATATAACATCAGTTAAGTGACAAATTTTATTTGTATTAATCACACACACACACACACACACATATATATATATATATATATATATATATATATATATATATATATACTCTCTCTGATATTGAGCACTTTATCCCATAAATATAACATACCTTAAAACTATATTTCTTTTTATATATATATATATATATATATATATATATATAATGACTAGGGCAGCTAGCTAATCCCTCCTGTAAATTCCTGATTCAACATTCACAGTCCATCTGTGGTTTATATTGCAACTATGCTAAGTGGACATCAGTTAAAGTTTCTGGTAGAGCTTATGATCAGCAGCTTGAACAAAGTCATAACACTCGAGCCCTTGGTCACGATGACTTGTGACTTTGTGCTAGCATAACCATTAACTGCTCTGGACACTTCTCCATACCAAATTTCACTCTCAAAGCTTGGATCAACATGTTATGTAGTTTTCACTCCCACATACACACATATATATATATATATATATATATATATATAAAATTTATATAAAAATTGGAATTGGGTATTTGATATTTTTGGTTTGGTTTATATGTGTACTTAATTTTAATAAATGATAAAATGTTGGTTAGATATCAAAATAATCATATTTAATTTTGGTGTCAGAAGATGAGTGTGTCAAACAACATAGCTGAGTGGTTAAAATGTTCATTTTCTGACCATGAGGCCAGGGTTAACACATTACCATGGTTGATTTGTCAATGAGGTGATGTTGATGTTATCAGTTGAGGAGGTAATCACTGTGGGGAATTGCCTGAAAACCATACCTCAAGTTTACTGAAGCCTTGTAAGTGGAATTATGTCACTGGAACTGTTCTGAAGCTATTCATGGTTGTTCTAGTACAGTCTCAAGTCATCATGACTGAAGGTTTGAGTGTGCTTTTCTTTGTTCAAACTTTTGATCATTCCAGATTATAAGCTTTCACACAAAAACTGTAACTATGGTCTGCTCAGCATAGTTTCAGTATAAACCACAGTTCGGCTCTGTGGGTGTTGAACAAACACACCTGTGCCTGAGCAGACATCTGAAACAGATTGGCTAGTTGCCATAGCAGCTCATTGCACTATTTTGAAAATGATAGCAAACGATATTATTAACTGTACTAAAGGTGTATTTTTGTTTTAAGCTTTATCTGGGAACTTTCTAATATTACCTCATACTAGTAACCACCTCATCCCATAAACATATGTACACATATCTACTAGTAATCCCCACCATTCAGACATCTACCAGTTCATACTCATTCAGTTTTAAGTGCATGGTAAAAGCTGAATAAAGAACCATCAATATGATGACAGGATTTAAAGCTTACATTTAGAATTCATATATGACATCAAATCAATGAACACACATATTAAAACTTTCTTAATCTTTATTCTTTACTTTATTAGCAATGGTGGAGTAATGGATAGCCAGCTCTGATTGAGGAATCAGAGAGCAGAGTTTGAATTTCAGTTGAATCCATTACATTCACTTATGTGCCAAAACCCTTGTGAAAGGTATGAATCCTCTTCCTATCACCACAGCTATGGGTAAATAGCAGGACAGATGGGGTTCTATAGCCTTGGATGGCAACTGGTCTACCGCAGAAAGAAATGGCAACCTACTGTGGGGAAAAAATCTGCCTTGTCAGTCATGTATTGAAAGATACATGATCGCCTAAGTGTGTATCACGCATGGCACATAACTGACTGACTTATTAGCAACTCTATCGTAAGGGGTAAGGATATACCTGTTTTAATATATATTTTAACTGTTCCTTAACAATGATTACTGTATTATTTTTAATTATTTTTATACTGTTTTCTCAATACAAGGCCCAAAATCAACTCCAGATAGAGGGTTACTAAGCAGATTGTTATAAGGGAGAGGGGAAATAGGAAGTGCACATTATGAGGTTGTGTAAGATAGATATCTGTTACTCATAGACTTGAGGAGACCAAGATTTTAGTTATCAGGGAAGCATCCTCTCGGGAAGAAACTGTTTGAATGGTAACTTGCTCCTTGTCAAAGGACCATGAATGGAGTGGGGATGATTTGCTATCATAAACATGACCTGGCATTTCAAAGCTGTGATTGTCTGAGCTAATGAAACTAAGGAATGTAACTCGTCCATAGTGATAGTGTAGTTAAGAGGCTAGCAATGTTTCGTCTGTGGGATAATGGTTGCAGAGTGGGGAATAATTCATCACCCACAAGTAATTGCTTTTGAAGGTTGGACAGTGAAAACTGGGCAGCACTAGCTTTGATACAGCAACAATACTCCATTTTGCGTCTGATCGGACTCTATCTTTATAAATGACAGAGCAATGGCAGCAGGAGTTGGGTATTTTATGCAATGGTTCAAGAACTGACCATTCTTTCAGCATCTTCTGTCATGGTACAAATATGTACATTTCATTTGAGGTTGGGAGTGAACTTTGAGACCCAGTAGGCAAAGAATCTCTTTGAGGCTATGACCACTCATCAGTATTAGTGCAGGTTTAGGGTTTGCTCAAGGGTGAAGAAATATTACTAGGTTTGTTTTTTGGAGGTATTGAATGATACCAGTCAATCATTCCTCCAATGAGATGTGAGAGTCGGGTCAGAGGAGAGATCAGCTGCTAAGCATTGGTCAGCTAGATTTTTGGAGGTACACCTATGCACCCAAGTGTCATTTTCATATATATTAAGAATCTGAGATGTTATTTAACTCCTTGCATTTCTTGTGCACTATATTATACAGGATTTGGCAGAATTACTTCCCACATAATGGTAAGACATTATCCAGATGAAGACATCTCAACTAATGTTTTACCATTATATGGAAAGTATTTCTGCCACACTGTATTTTATTTAAAATCCTATAATTATTCCAGATTTTATTCTATTGCAGTGGCAAGAATAGAAATTTGAGGTCATTCTTGTTGCTAGAATTTCTGTAAACTTTTAATTGAAGGTCATTATTACTTCAATGTAGCAGGCTATCTAGTAAGGATAAAAGTGTTATTAGTCTCAGATTCAAAAGTAATATCTATTGTGGGTTCAATGTTTCTTCTAATTTTGAATCTGAGATTAACAACACTTTACCTTTCCTAGATATCCTGCTACATAGAACAAATAATGACCTTCTGTTGGAGGTTTATAGAAAATCTACCAACAAGAATGACCTTATAAATTTCTATTCCCAGCACTCCAACAGAACAAAATATATCACTGCCTAACCTTCTTCAGATGTGTCATAATTGTTAACTTTCTGGGAAATTTGTAATTTTTCACAAAGATGAAGACGCTGTTCCAAGTCTTAGAACATCAACCTCATCATTCACACGACCACATATGGAAATTAAGTATAAAGATCTGGATTCTAGAAAACCAGTCGTGTTTGACAATAATGATTCCTCATTTCAAAAATTTAAACAAAATATATTTTTTCTTTATTTTTCCATAGATTCTCTCGTGGATTTTTGTAGCAGGGTTTTTCAGTTACACCAAAGTGTGTATAGCTGTGATATTCCGGACTCAGGGACGAAGAGGCCTCTTATGGTATGGTGCTGTCACACAGGCAGGCTCAGCTGTTGGTTCTATAATTATGTTTGTTTTAGTCAATATTTTCCAATTTTTTATTTCTGCTCCAGTTTGTTCTTCTCAAATTTAGAACAAACATCAAATTATTAAAAACACAAAATTTTCTTCTGCTGGGTAATGATTAGGGAGCAAAAAATTGACTAAAAAAAAAGTCAATTTGTTTATTTGAATTTAAATAAAAGTGCCTCTCATATAACATCAAAGGAGGAGTGTGGGCACATGCTTTATCCCAGATATTGGATACTTTTACGCTGTTTTAAGGTATTGTATATTTATGGGTAAAAGTGCTCAATATCAGGAATAGTGTATATAAATGTAAAAATGGATACTGAGATCAAGCCTGAGTGGTGACAGTCTGTTTAATGTTTGAACACAATCTTCATTGTCACTCAGGCTTGATCTCAGTGTCCACTTGTGTGTGTATGTATGTATGTATGTATGTATATATATATATATATATATATATATATATATATATATATATATATATATATATATATGATTCATTTTTAATGTGTAACTATAAACATTTTGATATAAAATCCTATATGACTAATTGAAATGATAAAACTTCTATGTTATGTATTTCATCCTGTTAAAAGGACCTCTTCAGACTAATAATGGTTTTATCAATAAAATCTTATATCTGGGAAGGTGAAAAATAAAACAAATTTAAAACTAAGTGTCCTTGCATCTACAGTGTTTCTTGATGTAGAAATGTAATGCTTGCCCCTTAAATATATAAGATTCTATTGATAAAACCATTTATTTGTCTTAAGAAACCATTTTAAAGGGCAAAATATGTAACATAGAAGTTTGAAATTTTGTTATTTCAGTTACCCAGATAAACATTTAAATTTTATTTTTGTGTATAAATCAATGTATTTATACATTTTGATATGAAAACTCACAGCAGAGTAAAGATAGATTATAAAAAAGCTGAAAATGTTTTATTTATTTTGTTATTTCATTTTTATTTTTTTTTATTTTTTTTTTTTACTGTGCCTGCAACATGGTTTGGAATAATTTAAAATATGTTTTAATATTTGTTCATGGATGTATTTTTTATTTTATTTTTTTATTTATTTATTTTTTTTCCAAATATCATTCATGTTAAGTTGCAGGCCCATCTTTTTATTCTAAATTTTGTTCTGACTCATTTCATCTTTCTTCAGACAATAAGAGAGAAAAAAAGATAAAGGCTGAAACATTGTGTTAGCAAAATCCAAGAACATGAAGGAAGAGTTTATCCAAATGCCAACATTTGAAATATTGACAATATGTCCATTTACTTTGCAAATTTCCAGTTTGCTTTTTTAATATCTGTAAAAATTCTATAAAATGTTAAGTTTTCTTTCTTTTCTTTTTAAAAAAAATAAAATAAAATCTTTGACTATTTTGAATGAAGCAAACATAACTCACCTTCACACAGGTTTCTTTCTCACCTGATGTATTGAATTCACTTACCATGTTATTTGTACTAATTCCATTGTGAATTTTTTCTGTTCATAGTTTGGGATGATTGAGTTGCAGGGTGCATTCTTATTTAGATGTATGTAGACATACTTTTAAAAGTTGTTTTCATTGCTTTACTCTGAGATTTTATATATATATATATATATATATATATATAATGTGTGTGTGTGAATTTGAAATCTAGGCATACAGTTCATGATGACCATTAATGGTTACCAGAGAAATATGAGAAAAATATAAAATCAATACATAATGATGCATTTAAAATTTATCTAATTATAAATTAATTCAGTTCTTCACCTCGTTTTAGAAAATTTGTTGATCACTTTGTTGTAAAAACTATTGGTACCATGCTGTGATTTTTTTTTTTTTTTTTTTCTTTGAAAGGTCTTTATTCTTGGGAATTAAAACCAAATTGCTCTATCTTAATGTTGAAAACAAGAAGTACTCCAGCACTTTTTTCTTTTGCTCATTCAATCTTAACTTGTTATTCTTTTACTTAGTTCTTCCACATTCTATCTGCTTATGCATACAACTAGCACAAGGCTACTACATGGAAACAGTAGTTTTTTTTTTTCTGCTTATTCTACTAATGTCTCTTGTTCACAATCTATTCTAAGAAATGAAGGAATGGGACATTATAAAATGATCACAAAGGCAAGAAAACTAGTAAAAATAAATTTTTATGACACAAAATATCCAAGGCATGCAAGACATGCATTATATAAATAGACCTTTCACCACTGAGATATATAAATATATATACTGGACTCTCTGGTTGTTTTTCAATGTATGAGGATCAAGCAACTCAGTTCCTAGAAACTGACAGCCAGACTACCTGCAAAAATCATTTGATTTTAGTTGTGAAGGCTTTTGTGCAGAACCAACCACACTTTTTGGAAGAGCCGAATAGAGAACCAGTGCACAATGTGCTACAAGGTCCCCAAACGACTCTCTGCAGGTTTTGAATTCAGACTGGTTGCCATCTTAACCTCGATAATAAAACTTTTAAACCATGCCATAAAGACAATGAAACACCCACCTATATTGATGTTAATTCTACCCCACCAAGCTATTTTGAAACCGATCCCTACTACCGTTAACCCTAGGGTTACTTGTTTATCATCTAACATAATGAAAATAAAAAATTACATGAAAATGACCTTCCAAAATGTGGTTTTAAAAATAAATTGTCTTACTAAATCCTTATAAATAACACTGAGATATCGGAAATTAAACGTAGACACAGAAAACTATATGGTTCAAATTGTCAAATATTAACATTGGACAGTATTTTCTAAAGTTAATCAATAAGCACTTTCCAAACAATAACCCCCTACGTAAGATTTTCAATAGGAAAATGATTAAGATTAGCTACTCTGGTAACATTTAGAAAATTATTAACTCAACAACCAACTTTTAAGGAAATTCTATGAGACCAACAATGAACCTAGTATCGAACCCTCCTGTAGTTGTAAATCTCAAGATAATTGTCCAGTAGAGGGAAAATGCAAATCTGCCAAGGTTATATATCAAGCAACCTTTTCCCCTAAAGAAAATATGGATAATAAAAAAAAAGTTTACATTCAAATTTCTGTCGGGGGATAGGATACAAAGGTTTTATACTCATATGCATTCATTCGCTAACCCTAAACTTAAACACCAGACAGCTCTTTCAAAAAAAAAATTTGAGACCTAAAGGATAAAAATTTAAACCCACAAATAGTTTGGAAAATTATAGGATCTGCACAAACTCCTGACAGTTTAAGAGGTAGGTGTAATTTATGCCTAGAAAAAAAAAAATTAAAATAATACAATAATGAAAGCCAACTATTGAATCAAATGAATGAATTAGTTTTCAAATGCCGATATAAAAACAGATTCAAACTTCCATAATATAATTGTGCCTTATTTAGCTATCTCAAATCATCTCCTCTCTTTCTTTCTTTTTTTATGTTAGATTTATTATAATTTACAAAATTTTCATTTACTTATACATACATACATATAATTTTTTCCTTTGTCTTCATAGAAATTAATGGATGCTTGGTTCTCGCATCCAGCTGAGATATTAATCTATTAAATAAATTCAGTGATTAATAAACTCAAACGCATTAAATGTATCTTAACATAAACAAATGACATCATATATTATGAAATGAACGAAGTCCAACAATTATTTTAATATATTTTCTGTTTATACATTAAGATATATTTGAGCAGATAGCATTTGAGAGAAATCATGGGAAATTTGTAGTTTAAAAACA
>OZ010615.1:51868552-52031052 GCA_963932145.1 Acanthosepion lycidas
GTTGAAAGTACTTGGTGAAAAACAAAAACAAATTATGGTGCCTTCCTTGAAAAATTTGATCTCAACATCAAGAAACTTATTAGAAAGGATCAGTATAAAAATAAGTAGGCACATATCTATATTATTCAATGAAACATACATACACACACACACATATATATATATATATATATATATATATATATATATATATAGTGAAAATAAAGTCACTATAAAGTTACTTACAATAACAACACAAATCAATTAATCAACAGTCCAGAAATTTATTATTGAAATGGTTCTGGTTAATAAAAATAAAATGCTATGGTGGAAAAATGAATTACTGATACTGTTTGAACTGCACGCCACCTGCTTCAATGCTTTACTTTTTATTATAAGTAAATGTATAGTGACTTTATTGTCACTATATATATATATATATATATATATATATATATATAAAAACTAGCAGTAGAGCCCGTGGATGTAACAGTAAAAGATAGATCAAGTATCGACCATCATAAAGACTGAAAAATAAAATTGACAAAGATTATTGTTTAAGGTTGATGGACACGCATGTCTTAATTAGTTTTTAGTTTTTTTTTTTGTTTTTTTTTGTTTTTTTTTTCACGAATTGGTCAAACTCAAACAAAAAACATTGTTTTCAATCGTTATGAGTCTGTCGATTGAATAGAATTTTTCAATTTTATTGTAAACAATTGTCTTGTAAATGGAATTTTTAAAGCATTCTGAATGTAAAAATAAAGAAAAAAGTGTGCAAGACAATAAGAAACACTACCTGCCAAAAAAAAAGTGAAGTTTTGTTGAAATCAGTTGAAATATGTAGGAAATCCGATCCCATATATAAACAAACACACACACACAACCTGAGTTTTATAAGTATAACTTGATATGAGTTGTCCCCCCCTTTCATTCTCGAAACAGCAAGGCCTCTTAATCGTGTTTTCAAATTGATTTCATGCAAAAACAATTGTTTTTTTTCCAATTTTTGGCACTCAGAACCACCATAAGGTAATTTTATGTAGTCTTGTGAAGTTTTGTTGAAATCGGTTGAAAAATGTAGGAAATCCGATCCTATATATAAACGAACAGACACACAACCTGGGTTTTATAAGTATGAGATATATATATACTGACAGACAACTGAATAAGCCTGGAAATAAATACTGCAATCACAGAGCATCCTTCCAAAGGAGCTATTATGCTTAAAGTACATTGATATCAAAGTTTGTATGGGATTTTAATAAGATGCAATAAATCCATTATAATTGGTTGGAATATTTAAAAAAAAAAAAAAAAAAAAAAAAAGCAAAAGCAATTTGAGAAATTGTTGGTTGTGTCTAGAAAGGAAGTTAATGATAATTACTTTCTCTGATTAAGACTGCCTCCTCAATAGACAATCTGATCTGATTAATACATGTGCCCATGGAAATAAGCACTTGCTGTTTTTTGTTAGAAATATCAGGAATAGCTTCAGTTGTACAGGCACTGATGGTGGCTCTTACAATCTGCACTTCAGAGGAGCTAGAGAAATGACAGCAATTGTTTAACTATAAGTGAATTAGTGGATGCGTGAAGATTGAGATTTTGTGAAATCAACAATTGTACCAGGAAATTTACTTAGACAAGAATTTTAAATGTTTTTATCGGCAATTTTTGTCAGTCTATATTTGATTTGTGTGCATGTCGACACAAGTACAGTACTTATAAAGTAATGACAGGATTGTTTATGTATAGATTAGCATTTATAATTAGTTTATTATTGTGCATGGTGTGAAAAATGTTTTATATATAAATACAAGCATCTGTCAGTCTATTAGGGTAGCTAGATAATCCCTGTTGCAGACGCCTGCTCAGGCACATTTGTGTTTCTTCATCTACAATGTAGTTTAAAATGCAACTATGCTGAACAAAACTTAGTTACAGTTTGTGTGTGTGTTGTGTTTTTTTTTTTTTTTTTTTTTTGTTGTTGTTTTTTTTGAGAGAGAGTGCACAATCTGATGTAACCAGTAGTTGAACAAATCCAGTATGCTCACACCCTCAGTCACAATGACTTGAGTTCATGTGAGCACAACCATTGATGGCTTTTGAAAAGTTTTGTCTACTCAGTTTCACTCACAAGGCTTTGGTCAACCCATGGCTAGATTTTCAAGCATTTCCCAATGGTGCCCTCTAGTGGGATCCTCTCTCCAGGCTGATATTATCAAGAAGTCACATTCTTGACAAATTGACCATGGTGAGATTTGAACCCAGGTCAGAAGGCTAATATTTTAAACACTTGGCCATGCACCCCCACTTCTGGTCATATGTTGAATCACCAGTTTCCATATGATCACTGAAGTTAAGCAATGTCTGATCAGTACATAGGTGACTGCTTGGGAATACAAGGTGCTGTAAGCTTGGATGTGCGGGTGGTGCAATGGATAATGGTTTGAAATTGTTAATTGTAGAGCTGAGTTCCAATTTCAGTTTGGTTTATTATATTCACTTATGAACAAATACCTTTGGGAAAATTATGAATCTTCCTCCCCTAGCTATGGGTTAATTAGTAAGACTTGTATCCCTAAATATTTATCTCCCCCCACCCTCCACTCAAAAAAATTTCTTACAATCTAAAAATATTTTTGGTCTTTGATTTGAATAGCCTGCAAAGGTTGATGAGCCATAAAATCCAACATACATCTACATACATACATACATACATGCATGCACGCACTTCCATATTGCATTCCTCACATATGTTGTGGCCAATTCCTTAAGGAAATGGTTCCATCTTCAATCAATAAAAATAATTTTGTGACTTTCTATACAAATTTGGGACTAAACATGTGCTATGGGTGAGTTTGATTTAGGAAAGCTTTACTTGCAGGTTCAAATTATACTATTGGCTTAATTCATTCAACTTATTAATTTTTTCTTTTATTTTGAAATTATTTGTATTGAAATAAGCTTGCAAAATAATACTTTTGATGCTTTTATTTTTGCTAAATTAAACATAAATTTGAGAATATCCTTCAAGTTGTACCGAATAATATTTTAGTTCCCATGGTCTTTTTTTTTTTTTTCTCTTTTAGAATTCATCTTTTTCTTTTTCTTTAAGAATTCATCTTTTTAAGAGTAAACTGGAAAAATTGTCAAGTAAATTGTTTTTTATCAAACATAATGATTTAAAAAAAAAAAAAAAGACTCTAATCTTTTTTGTCAATGGATGGTAGTTTGAATCTTTTACACTGTGATGTGAACTTCCTGAATTCAGAACTGTCGTAAAATATTTCTCAGAATCATAAGAATAAGTAAACTTTAAAAAAAAAAAAAAAAAAGCAAGATGAAAATTGTTGTGAAATAAGTTATAACTTGATCCACTGCCTCTAATTAGGTAAACTAATTTCATGAAGGACTGAACAGATTCTAAAGTTTGTTTGGGGGACATAATTGTGTTTGTCAAACATTTGCCATAAAATACATTGTCTATTCATGATAAATTAAGAGTATTCACAGATTCTCATTGTTAAACAAACAAATACCTCAAATATCATTAAATTATAAAGAGTAATTAAGTTGCTTTAAAATAATAGAACAATTCCAATAATTTTCTATATTTTTGGAAAACAGTATTTTTACTTATTGAGTTTTTAGATTTTTTAGCATACTGCTAGAGTTTTATATCTGATGGTGTTCATGATCATATCTTCAACATTACAAAAACTATTCCATGGCAAGGCATTATGACCATAAAAACTATTTAAATCTCGCCATTAGTATTTGTTTTTATTTTTCTTTCTTTTACCAATGAACATTGTTAGTGTTATCTCTTGAGAATACTATGAAATTACCAAAATATTGCAAAAATTTTTTTCTGTTTAAAAAAATTTTTTTTTTTTTTTTTTTTTTTTTTTTTCAAATTCTAGATTCAAGATTAAGTTAGTTTTTAATATATGTGTGCTTTAAGGTTGATATTTTGTCAAATTTTCTCATTGTTGCATTCTGTATTGTCACTGGATTGCAATGCATGGATGGTATAAACAAAAAGACTTTTTTTTTTTTTTTTTTTTTTTTTTTTTTACTCATTTCATTAGAGGAAAAGGGACAGGTGCAGCAGCTTGGATTCTTAGAGGCAGTGGAAGGAAGAACTTCAATGGAACACCTGTTGCTCATTAGCTTAACCTGTCTCTCAAACCTTGGTATGGGAAGCATATCAGTACTTCAAAATTCCTGCAGTCTCTGTTGACTTTGTTTGGGTTTTGGATATAAATCGAAAATGTCACAATGTCAATCCATCATCACTGTTGGAATTCCTCATCCATAGGGGGTATTCTGATCAATTACTGACCATCCTGGCCATGATCTTTAGATTCTCCAACACTATTGACAAAGTGATTATTGATTTTCTGAAGGAAAATTTTATTTTCATGTTTTTACTCTATGACTATAGAAATAGTCTGAATGCCTCTGTCAAAAATTGAAATTCACTATTTAATTAGAAATATTCATAGCAATATTATTAACTTTTTAGCACTTACAAACAAAAGTGAGTCATTTGTAAATGTTCTTGATTGAGAGGAAAAAAAATGTAAAGTTACCTTCTTGTTAAACCAACTAGAAATGATGAAAGAGAAATGATTCAAAAATAATTTTTGCAATTTTCTGGAGAAAAAGGTTTAAGTGCTGAAGCCCTTGTCATATATAGTCTGTAAACCCAGAATTCTCAAAGCCTTGGTTGCTAAAGTTAACTCCTCCCTGGGGTGCCATGGGATAATTGAAAATTCAAATAATTCCAGGTATTCATGATTCCAGAAGCAACATCTAATTGGCACATCATGAATCATTTAGCATTGAACAATTTTGACACAAGATGGTACTTGTTCAATAGAAAAGGCTTCTATATTTTGGATTGTTCTGTCTTGGATATTCTGGATACATTTGTCATTTCTCTACAGCCTCATTAAAGAAGAAATTTACTGAATGGTAGTCGGATCAAGCTTTAAGTTAAATTAAAATGTTTAAATATAAATAATGTGCATATTTAATAAAAGTAAGTTAATAATTATAGATTATAAATTTTATTTAAATCAAGAATTTGTTTAGGTTGATGTCCTTGTCTTTGTGTAAATGTTTTGCATAACTAACCTAAACATGTAAATGTAATTGTAGTCCTTATTGGCGCTGTGAAAAATCTTTATACACTAAACATGTCATAATTTGAAAATGTTTGGGAACCACTGCCACTGACTGATGGTGGGTGGAGTAAGAAGTGTAACTGGTAGTATTGGTAGTAAAGAGAAAGGGTTTGTTTGTTTTTTAGACATTTTGTTCTCTTTATGAGGAAGAAAAATGTCCCACTGATTGATTTTGGTAAAATTAATAGTAAACTAATGTTTGTTTAGCTGCGACAAAATTTGTTTGGATCCATTGAAGTAAATATTAAAATAGTGAAAATTTTTATGTAAAAGTGACCATTTTAGATTGTATTCAGAATTGTTTTCCTTCTAGAATAGCAGCAATTGGAATGGTTAATAATTAAATGTTTGTAGAAGAGAAACATATTTTTAAAAAAGTGATAGCAAAAAGCATTTCATATTTTATAAAAACATTCATCTTTTGAGTTTCAAACTTTAAAATATCAATCATCTGACTAGAAATATACATTTATTAAAAAGAAAAATATTGAAAAATTCCAGAGCCTAACAGTTTGTCAGCTGAGAAGATAGTGATTAAGATATTTTTATTAAAAATACATTAAACTGAAATTGTAAAGCTAAATACTTGAAAGAAAACTAAATGCAACAAGTGAAATACTAGTAGCAGATTTGATGGAAACATAACAGATCTCAATTCAAAATGTCTGCATATTAAAATCTTTTTTATAATGTAATAATTGTTATATCTCGATTTAATTTACATTTCAAATTTGTTTTTTTATTAAAACCCGTCTACTTTATGGAAATTATGCCGTGAACTTTTCAGCTTCTTTCTGTTCTTAATTCTTTTGGAATAAATCCCATAATAAATGTCTAATCCTTTGTATAAACTTGACATTTCTTGTCAGTAGTTTTTCCATATTGATAAGATAGGAAAAGTGTCATGGCACCTTTGGAAAAAATGTCTTTATTTCATTTTCTGAAGCATTAACTTTATTGGCCTCTGATTTTTTTTTTTTTTTTTTTTTAAGGCAAAACAATTTTGTATATTATAGAACAATGTAGAAAAGATATTTTTGTTAAAAAAAAAAAAAAAATTTTGTTTGCTAAAACTTACCTAAATGGTAGGTTATCAGTGTCAGCAAACCTTCTCATTGTCCAATATGAAGGTTTCTGATTTTGTCAAGTGCCCAAAAGAAAATATTTATTTTCAAATCTAAATTTCCTGCTGGTCAACTGTGGTGGTGGTGGTTATTTGTACAAATTTATGTAATTTTAAAGATGTATAGACTTTGATTGATTCTTTAAGTAATTACTTATGAAAGCACATATTCAACCAAATTTAGACTTTTTTTTTTTTTTTTTTTTTTTTTTTTTTTTGCTACAATTTGAATCTTATCTGCAAGGGAAATGGCAAAAATACAGTAAACCCTTAATTTAATGGACTGATACAGGCAGGAAAATGTGCGTTGTTATACAAGTTGTATCTTCAGTATACTTCATAAATACAGCCAATTTTTTTTTTATCTTGTCCTATTTTAAAATGTTTTCTACTCCCCATTTTATGACCTTAGAATTAGCAACTCTATTTTTTAAACTGTTGCAATTCAGTCTTTGATTTATGGTAAAGAAAGCTTTTTTTTTTTTTTTTTTTTTTTTTTTTTAACCCCAAAATTTCGAGATTTCTTGTTCTCATTTTGTGCTAATTTGTATGCCACATTTTTTTTTTTTTTTTTCAATTGTCACTTGTGAAGCCATTTGGAATTAAGGATTGTAAAATTCTTTAACATGCATTGAATATTGCTGCCACATATGGTCTGGTGCTTCTGCTATGAATTTACAGATTCTTGATAAGGTACTGCAATATTATTGGTCAGAAAATTTTGAGCTGGAATTTCTGGTTCAGTCACTTTCTTACCATCATAATGTAGTTTCCCTGTTTGTTTTTTTTTTCTGTTTTCATGGCAATTATTCTGCTGAACTTTCCACTATGGTACCAAAACTTTATGAATTACTAGTAGTACTAGCTTGGCAGCAAGGATTTCTCATTTTACACTTGAAATGTAACTATGTGCTGTGTTAACAGTTCTGTTGAATTTCGCACTTGTGGAACTCTCTTCCAGTTTGTTTTACAATCAACTTTGATCTTCAAAGATTTAAATGCCATGTTGCTCATTATCATCTGTTTTCTTAATTCTTGTTCTTTTATTTTCCTCTCTCCTTGTGTTTACTTTTACTTGTGTTCTATCACACTCAGTAACCCCTTGCATCTTAGTGGCTTTATTAAATTATTTGGAATGAAATGATTAAAAAAAAAAAAAATTATTCAGAAATCAAAGAAATATATATATATATATATATATATATATATGTGTGTGTGTAATATTTACATATAGTCTAGCAATTATGGAATGTTTGTGTGTATTCATATGTAAACAATTAAGAAGCATACAAAAACTGATTTCTACTACTACTATTTATTTATTTTTTAAAACTGTAGTGAAACAGTTCTTAATGTATCTTTTGTATGTCCATTTTCCTCTTGGTCCAGGAGTTAGGATAAGTAAGTATAAGCATTGTTATAACAGCCGAGCTGAAGTTGGCTTTTTGCCGAGTTGGAACAACCAAAACAAAAGCTTGACTAATTTTATAGGTGGAGGTTTTTGGAAGATATGTGCAAACAGCATGCATTGTAAAGTGAAAAGAATCCAGTTGTCAGTGGATTGTCGGGAAACTAACATTCCTCAGTGTGAACATAATTACCATATTGTTCTACATCTTACAGGAAAAGGTTGAGTTGGGAAATACTTGCCTTTTTATAAACTTCAACAACACTGAACAGTATTTGACAAAACCAAATGGGGTAATCATATCTCCAGTTTCTTTACTCTTAGCTTCATAGGAAAATGTATTTCTTTTTTATTATTCATTATTTTATTTATTGATTTTATTTCATTTCTCCCCACAGAATGACATCGGCCATGTATGAGTCTATTAAATCCCAAATCTGTTATATTGGGGCAACTTATATAAAGGGTTTACTGTATTAACATTGTTGAAACTTCAAATATAGTTAATTTTTTTTTTTTTTTAACAAATCTTATCACAGTATGAGTGTTACTGCTAGTGCTGCATTATGGGTAAATTTCTGACATGATATTACATTTTGATTTGTTGTATGAACAAAATATTTCTTATAATATTCACTATCAGGATTAAAATAGAAATTTATATAAAGAACTCTATTTTGAAATTTTATTCCATGTCTTTCATTCATTTTCTGGCCATTTTAGTGGAATAATTAAAAAAAAAAAAAAAAAAAAAAAAGAATCTTAAGTTTACTTTTATTTTTTTTTATTTTTTTATTTATCAGTGTTTTGTACTGTTGGTTATATTTCTTTCAATTTCCTTACACCTTTCAAATTTTTGAAAAAAATATATATTTTGACTTCAAATCTTTATCATATCACTTATAAAATATGGCTAACTAATTTAGATTATGCCTATCAATTTTGATGAGTGCAGTCTTAAAAGTCAAAAATCATTTTGCTTCTTAAAAGAAGCAAAATGATTTTTTATTAATAAGTCTCTATTTTACCTAAGGGTAGACATTTTTTATTGAGTTTTTGTGAAATATTCTATAAAATAATAATGTTGACATAGATTATATTTTCCTTGGACTCTGATATCTGAAAGCTGAGCAATTGAGATACCAGCTGAGTCTAATGTTTCATTTGCAATGTCTTTTGGCAATATTGTTTAGCAAGGAAAGATATTTTAAATAATGTACAGGGTGCTCCAAAAGTCACATGACAATTGGCACAAAACATACACTTGTGAAATAGCAACCAGGAAAAATTTGCATGACATCACCTTCCATAATTCAACCAATAAACTATTGTCACATACAGAAACATGATTCCATTTGGTAAATATAAAAATTTACAAGGTTGTTAATGATAATGACTTTTGGAACACCTTGTATATTAAAATGGCCAGTAAATGACCCTAAAAATTTAAATTTAGGTATAAAAATCTTATTTATTTTAAGGATTTTATTATATATTATAAATAAGATATAAAAATTTTACTTATTATAAAACTGTATTTTTCTAATTTATTTGCTTATTTAGTTTTTCTCTATTTATGGGATGAAAGTAAATTGTAAAATGTTTATTTAGGCTTTTCACTCAGTGGAAATGAAAATATCAAAAAAAAAAAAAAAAAAATCTAGCAAATCATTTTTAAGCATTAAATTTAGAACAACTACCTGGCATTTTAAAGTGGTCAGTTATTTCATAGCATCATTGTTTTCTTAATCATTTGAAAATTAATGTTTTTTTTTTTTCTCTGTGTTCTACAGTAATTTTTGTGACTTGAATTAATTACATGACTTGTAATATATATATATATATATATATATATATATATATATAATTTTATGGTAACTCCTCTTTATAAAATAAAAAAATTTAGAATTTAATGCAAGAATTTTGACAAAAAACGTTTTTAATCTGGCTTTTTGAGATTAGGAATTATTTTATTACATGCAGATTTACTAATCTCCTCATCTTAGTTGTTATCCTTATATTTTGGTCATTGTGACCCCTGCAGCCTTTTTTGGGTGTTTGAACCTAACCTTTTATTCAATTCACAAGGGTAGATTGTTCTCAATCTGCTATTCATGCTAGAGTAACTTGCAGCAGTTTATTCTGTCTAATTCCACCTTGTAATGTTCTCTTTTAACCTTTATATCCTGCTATGGCAACAATACAACTTTGAGTGAAATTAACAATAAGGTTACTGCCATTGAAAAGCTTTGCAAAAGAATGCTGTAATATTCAGGAAGTAATATTAATAATGCAGAGGGCTAAAGGTTAATGAACCAGTGTATGTGACTCCCTCCCACTTAAGCTACTTCAACTTCTGACTGCCACCTAACTTGATTAATTCATTTAAACAATGCCATTATCCACTAAGCCATGTTAATAAATGGTTTGCTTCAAAGAAGGCCTAAGAGTACAATGGCTGAAATAACTAAGATGAAGACATTAGTATGTATCAATTTGTGCAGACTATCAAAATATTTTTCTTTGGAAATTTGTCTTTTATTTCTTTTTTAGTTAAGCTTGAAATTTTCAAATTTTAAGATTTTTATACTAAAATCTAATATTTGTTTGAATAATTTTTCAAACAATTGAGGTTTTACTCTAAAAACTTTTTTCAAATCCAATCAGATGACTATTTCCAATCTCCAGAGAAAAACTGATGTCTTTAATTTTCGAGAGAGAATATTTTTGATAAAGTAAAAACAATTCAGTTTTGTCATTAACTGATTCTACGAGGCCGCCATTTTTATGTCTTTTGTCAACATTGAAACTGTATTTATAATGTAAGATAGAGTGAAAATAAACAACAACTTATTTTGGGGCAACTTGTTTTTGTACGTACAACTGTACATGAATTATATAATCAAATAAATTTGGTGATGGAATTTGAACTCTTGATTGGTTCATGGACCAATTGCTTATAATTATTTTGTGAATAGATTTGATATTTGCTTGTTTTAAACCGATTGGGTCATTATTATGCTTAAAGTAGAACTTTTTTTTAAATCCAAAAATGCCATTGAAATATTTCAGTTTTTAAAAATTGCAAAACTAAATTAGTTTTGCTTCTTACAATGTATCAGTTTTCTAAGTTGTAAAAAGTGGCAAAATAATAGTCTTGTTTGCTTTTAAATCATTGTACTGTATTGTTTGGTCCATGAAATCTACCTGCAAATGTTGAAACTTTCTGATTTGTTCAACTTTGTGTGAACAATGCCGGTGAAAAATAGGTTAATTTTTTTTTTTTTTTTTTTTTGTTAAAGATTAGCAAAACTGGCCTGTAAACTATATGGAAGATGTTAATGTTATGTATAAAATTAAAAAGAAAAAGTCTTTTTATATCTTCTTCAGAACTATCCATTTGATCTCCAATTAAGTAAATCAACCTGCAGTCCGACTTTCTGAAAGAGAAACACAAAGATAGGGAAAGTTAAGTGATTTTTACAAGTGATTCCCACGTAAAGGATATTCTACTTTAAAATGTATTGTCCCACAATTAATTTCACCATTTGGCAACATATTTATGTAAGACTTTTTCAAAGATGCTAACTTTGATCACTTAAGATGGATTTATTAGATGCAATGTTGATATTTACATCTCGGAAGGATTTTGTCATTCTCATTGATCTTTTTACTGTTAAGTTTATTTATGATGGCAAATATTAATAAGGTTTAAAATAAATGTTAAAAAAATACAGCTTTATATTCATAGTTTTACTTTGTCTTGGCCAACAAGTTAAACAAAAAAAAAAAAAAAAAATACAGCCAATGTTGCTCACTTTCAAAAATATTTGCTGGTTCTTGTTCTAGTAATAAAGATATTTTGTTATAGACATATGTATTTGATGTGTGATTATATAAAGAGTGTATTTGATATTGTTGCAATGTTTTCCATATAATTACCATAGATTTTTTTTTTTTTTAGTTTTATATTTTAGCCACATTGTTAAATCTTGAGTGGAGAGAGAGAGAGAGAGGTGGGGGGTAGAAAACCTGAGCAATTTGTTAAGAATGTTTAATTTAAATGGCCAATCCTTAATCATTCTTATTTGTTATATTTTAAAGGTTAACATTTTATTGCCTCATAATTATGGTTTCTAGAAAAAAGCTTTAGCGCATTTCTCATGTACACATCTTTCTATCTGATTTCACATTATCCAAGATTTAGTTTGGTGATTCAAAATAGACAAAATCTATGACCCTCCTCCTCTTACATGTTAAACAGCTCTTTTCTTCTAGACACCTTTTTTTTTTTTTTTCTATAATTGCAGGAAATCTAGCACCAATTACTGTTGCGTGTCTGACACTTAAGCAAATCCTGGGACACGTACTTACATTGCAAATGTTATGATGTAATAAGCCAAGGTTTTTTTCAATTGACAAAAACTTTTAAATGTTGAGGAAGAGGGTCAGTGTTATTTGGATCAGGGTAGCGATCAAAATAGGCACTTTGAAGAAATAAGAAAGCAATTTTGCTTCTTTTTTATACTGTGTATCATTTTAATTTCAAGAATTGGCATATGTCGTAGCTCAGAATGAGAAAAAATACTGACATCAAAATTTGTTGTAACAAAACGGATGTGGTTTAAAATTTTTTTCTTTTAGATTTAACAACTGATCATTCTTTAATCCTGATAAAAACCATTTTTCATTTATCCAATTCACATGTTAGATAATGGAGATGAATGATTTGAAAATGTATTTTAAAATAAATTTGTCATTGATAAATTTGAAAGCAAATGGAAGAAATAATTTTCAAGTTACTTTTTTTTTTTTTTTTTTTTTTCCTCTTTTAGTAACTAGTTTATACCTGATGTTATAAAATGACATTTAAGATGAAGGGTTGCTGAACAATTCATGGCCTCACATTTCCAAATATTGGTTTTAGGAAGTGTGTCAGGCTGAGAAATTTTCAGCACCCACTCACAAGTTAAAATGCAACTGAAGAAATAATTTAAGGTAAAAATAAATTTATTTTATTTGTCAAGTTTAAAATAATGAGTTTTTATTTCCAGAAGAATCTTGCAGAGATGAGCAATTCACCCATCTCTATGTAGTGGACTCTTGTAGTGATATAAAAAATGTCACTGGCACATGTGCGTGCACACACACAGCAGATAAATAGATAATTTGTAAGCTTAAGTTAATTAGACTATTAAATCCTATTTGTTTTTTTATAAATCCTAAATTCAAAAGATGAAAGGACAGACAAAAGTATGTATGATTAGCATTAATGTATTTCATGCTGAATAATTTTATTCATTCACATTACAACTGAATTTTGACAGCTTTTATAATTTGTTTTCTAGACATTTCAATACCAAAATTACTTTGTACATTTTCTAATATTCAATTTTATATAAGTTTGATACATCTTAAAAAGTATTTTGGTCATTATAAACTTTTTTTTTTTTTTTCAAGCTGGTTTGAATGAACTTTAAATAAAACTCATTTCAGTAATGATCGACTGAGTTATTGCATTCCTATCAACCATATTTTAGGATGTAGATTCATAACATTTTCATTCACTCATTCTATTAGGTTGGTGTAAAAATAATGACGTAATGTTGTTTTTTGACATATTTTTTAACGTCAAAAAACGATATTATTATGTCATTATTTTTGCACCAACCTAATAGACCTTGAAGTTAAAACTGATTTTTTTCAATCTTGTTCAATTTTCCATGTGTCTGCAAAGACCACATCCTTGCCAATATCTACAAATTATTTATTAAATACAGTGATCCTGTTCCAAGTTATATATTGCATCACAGAATTTCAGGGAGTTCAGAAGAACCACTTTCTCTTCAAATCTTTTACATCCAATTTGTTTTTATGGAAATTCTACCAAAGTAATCTCTTACCAAATAACTTTTCTTATGTCAATTTTTATTTTGTATAAGAAAAAAAAAAGTTCTTTCGTAAGAGATTTTGTCTTTTTAATAGGTATTTGAAAGAACTGTATTTGTAGCTTTGCTTAGGACCTTTTAAGTGTGTGTGTGTGTGGGGGGGGGGAGATATTCAAGAGTAGGTATAAAAATAGGAACTCCTGAAGGTTGACATGTGCTGACTTCTTTTAAATATTTTTACAATTTATGTATAAAAAAATATTAACCTCTTATCTTGGGACCAGCAAGAGCCTGAGTTTTTTTTCTGTTTTGTTTTTAAATAAATAATGTTCTTTGATAAAATGACTTTGTTTTTATTCTTTGTTGATTAGACATGTTTAAAACTAATTTGACTTTTTCTTCAATAAAAATTTTTTTTTTTTTTTAAATTTGTATCACCCCATGCAAGGCAGTAAAGTCACTAAGACATAAGGGGTTAGAGGTTGTGGAAGAATTAGGAACAGAAACATTAATAATGAGCAGGAAGAGGAAAGAGTAATCTATATTTACTCCCCCACCACCCATTAGGTAAGGTTGTGACACAAGGTCAGTTTAATGTGAGGAGCCCAAACACGTACACCTGGGCTAGGAACAAAAATTGTCAGTTGCGCTGATCTCTGTGCGAGCACCGATCACTCTCTCTAGGGCTGGGCACCTCTCAGTATAATTTTCCTCAGTTGTGCCACTGTCTTTTGATGGAGCCACCCCTGAGTGCACTCTGCCAAAAGACAGATGCAACTGATAGATGATAAATAAATGTATCACAAACTACTCGAGAGAGCATTTTAGACAGTCCTGACATCAAAATGTCTTATTTGTTTTTAATCTTATTCCAATTAATAGTTGTTATTAACATATTAAACTTATAAAAATGAAAAAGTACAAAACCAAAGTAGTTAAATTTTACTGTAAAAAAAGAAAAAAGTCACAACTTTATTTTTATTTAAACATCATCTGATTTTAAATCCCCTTGGATAATTTTACACAAAAATATTTTAAATTTTCCTGCTCAGGGTAAATTTGATCATTTTAAGAATTGCAATCTATACATTCATTTTCTAAATTGTCTGTTTATCAATTTTAAAATCCTTGTATTTTCAATTTAGTTTAAGCAGAAAACACAATGCATAAATGGTGTTTGTATTTTTTTAAAAATTGAACAAACAACATTTATTGACAAAAATATTTTCTTGCTTTGTTTATCAAATCAAAATCAGTTCTTCCATAGATCCAAATGCTGTTCATATTTAAAGAGAAATAATACAAATGTTTAAGTCTTTTGTCTAAAAACAAATTAAGTTTTTTTTTTTTTTTGTTTATATTATTGTTAGTGTGTAGCCCCATTTATTAAAAAAAAAAAAAAAAAAAAAAAAAAAAACTACTACTATTGGTGAGAAGTCAAGAATTTTTTTTCTTTATTCCAAGAAATTAGTTTCTTTTAGAATACCAATTAAAAATGTTGGATTGTGCTTGAAAAACCTAACCAGTGATCCTAATGTTTTTATTGTTCCGGAGACAATGTTAGAATATTTGACTTTAAAAGAAAGAAATGCAGAATTAATTTCAGTCATCTTTTTTTTCAAGAATGGCAGTCGGATCTAAAATTTCCTAACCAACGTTTATTTGTAGTTGCATCATTGAGTTAATGGTTATTAGTGTGTGTGTGGGGTGGGGTGGGGGGGGGGACAAAAAAAAAAAAAACTCTCTGGACCAAGTTCAAATTCTGGCCAAGGCTGTTTGCATTCACCTTCAACTTGGAAAGACATTTTTTATATAAGAAAAAAAACAAAAAAAAAAAAACTAGAACAGACTGGTCCCTGTAACACTATCATGAGAACTACTTTTCCCTACACATACTTGTGAACCCCTTAGTGTAGTATTACTTCAGGATATTTCACTCTGAGCTGGGGTACAAGTTACAATATGCTAACTGTACACTATGGTTAAGAAATACATTGCTTTATATCTGATTAATTTTTGGCTCCTCTGCCACATAGTTCCTTTATTGTCCTTTCTTCTCACTAAAGTCTTCTCATTCTCTTTCACTACATGTAACCTCTTGTGTCCTAGTGGCATTATTACCTTGCTTGGGATAAAAAGATTTTTCTTTTTTATCTTTTCTAGTACTCTGAGGAACTGTCTTAAAAGACATTCAGACGAAGAGGGTTTTATTTTTATTATTTTGATATTCACACTGACACTAAAATTACATTGTGATCAGTTTGTTATTGTAAATTTTTTTAAATGATCAGAGGTACTATTACATGTAACATTGAGAAAGAATGACTATACAAAGGACCATTATTTTTTCTTCTTCTTCCACTAAAACCTTAGGACAATAATTGAATTTCATTTCAGATACTGAAGAAAAAGAAATTGACAAAAATTGCTGAAAGGAAATGATTAAAAATGAATGAATGTCACAAATCCATCAATGAATTTGAAATGCTTTTATGTACAATAAGACACATAAGAACAAGCTCTAGTTGTAACAAATAAATGTAAATTACAACTCGACATTTCCATGCAGACAATCCAGTAGTTTTAGATCTACTGTAAAGAAGAAAAGAAAAAAAAAAACAAAAATTATGTATACATAATTATCTAAATTCTATCAATATTCTTATCACAAAATATTTTTTTTAATCTAAAGATTTATTAAAGTCGAGCAATAATCCTGTGAATATCAAAATCTTAGTTATTCCTATTTTGGTATAACTTGAACTTTGTAGTGGTCCACTTAAATATAATTTGGTTGGTAGAAAAAAAAAAAAAAGTTTGATTTGTCATGCGTGGAAATGTCGACAAACTCAATGTAAATATGAATATACTCACTGTATTTATCTCCCCTTAAAATGTCACTTTTGGAAGATCATGAAAATAGGAAATTGTCACCTGTTGGATACTGCCAAAGCCATCTCTCTCTTCCTATAATTTTTAAGTTTACATATATTGAGTTAATTATTCATTGAGTTGTAAGTTTGCAGTTCTTTACTAGTTAAAACTAACTTAGAATTCTTCCTAAGCTGATTTCATTACATCACAATTTATATAATTTAGCCTTTACTGAAAATGGATAAGTTTAACAATACAGTATTCTAGTAGAATTGAATTAATAGAACTGTACAGGTTATTTATCATTATTTCTCTGCTAGCCAAATATGTTTAGAATAAAAAAAAAATTTCTTTTGGTTTCAACTTAACTGTACAAAGGTTTAGGAATTTGAGAAACAAATGTTTTCTTAAGACAGAACTTTCCAAACTGATTATCTCTTGACACTTTAATGTAATTAATTACCCATTCATTCTTTAATTATCAATATATATATATATATATAATTTGGTTTAGTTAACTAAAATAATGCATGTTGCCCATGTATGAAATTGAGGATGCTCACTACTTGATACTCTACCAAGTCATTTTAAAAAATTTGCAATCTGCAATTTAGAAATAAGTTAAGTAAATAATTTTAAAAATACAGACTAATTTTAATGCATATCCAAAAGACATAATCTTGAAGCATTTGTAAAACTTCTTGTAGTTGGCCAGTATGCAATTTATAAGTTCTTAAATTTCTTCAGTATAGAATTTCATAATTATAGACCCGCACCCCAAACTACTAAAGTCCCAACTCGCTTAGGAAGTGCAAAGAAAACAACAAATCTTGACTTCTGTCTGGTAGAATTTCCAAGGAGTACTGTGTTTTGAATTTGTTCCACATGGTTCATGCCATCAATGCTGGACTGTATTGCCAGCAGTAAGACTGCGTTTTTGACAAACTAAAGAATTATCCTGCTTTGGTCAATCGAGATCAGGTTTTATTTCAGCAAGACAATGCAAGGCCACACCCTGCCAGGATGACGAAGGAGTAGTTCAAACAGATGGACGGTGTTGATATTCTTCCACATTCACTATTGATGCTGCTCTGAGTGACTATGGCCTATTCTGCTCAATGGCACACTTCTTTTGTGACCAGCAATTCAACACTTTTGATGAAAGCTTGTTTAGAGTTTTTTGATTCAAAACCAGCAGACTTGGTACCTGGGACAGATTTGAAACATGGTAGAAGATTGTTGGTAATGAGGGACTTTATTTTGAAGAATGAATGTTGGCGTTGCTCCACAAAATTTCATTTTCTTTCCGCTTCCTAAGTGAATTTTCTGACCAACTTAATATTTTAATTACTTTTCTGATAAACTGTATTCATTAGAAATAATGTTAGTTTTTGCTGTGATATTTAAATTTTACAATGTTTAAGAAAAAAAAACAACAGAAACAGTTATTTTTTTTTTTTTCACTATTTTCTGATCCAAGGGTGCCAATGGTCAAAGAGCATTATTGGTTAAGATTTGTTTCATAAATTAGAAATAGACTTTTAGTTGCACTTTCTGTTTGGAAAGAAAATAAAGCCAGCAATAATGGAAGCAAACAAAAACAAACAAATTATTTAAGTAATTTTGGTATAAATTGGATTAACATTTTAAGAAAATTGCCTTAATGGCCAGCAAAAAAGATGTGATTGAAAATGACCAATCAAATTAAAGCTATTGTTTTATATGCAAAAAAGAATTTAATATTTTTAAAGTATTGAGTTGGCCAAAAACTTCATTCGGTTTATTTAGCAAATTTTCTAAACAACCCAATATAAATCCAGACTTTCTATTCACTTCTTTGAAGATTATTTCGTAAATTAAAATAACTTTGTTTCTTTCCTAGTCAATCTGTATTTATGTTGAAATCAAGGGATGTGTGAGTAGTCTGATGGTTAATAGCTTGAAAAATGTAAGTGGGAATCAGATTTTGTGTTCATTTCACACTAATACCCTTGGGAAAAGTAAGAAAAGCTTTTTTCCTCCAGGTTAAATAGCAGGACACACTTGGTTGGCCATCAACCCAGGAGAAGAAAAAAAAAAAAAACTGAAGACAGTGGGAAGCTACTATTATTTTTCCCAAAAACAATAATAGTACAGGAAGCTGTAGAGAGCCATGATTATCTCCCTCCTGAAGGGACATTGTGATCAGAGAGCATAATATTGGCTTAACATATATTGAATAAATTCATAAAGGAAAAGAGAGCCTGGCTATTTTTTGCTTTTTAACTGTAGAGTGAGAGAGTGTGTGATTGATTATTTTCTATGGCTTATCTACCTTTTTTTTTAGCTTATTGATTGTAAGAAGTTTTTGGAGACAATAATTACTGATACAAGTCCTACTTATTAACCCATATCTGGGGGAGAAGAGGTAGATTCATATTTTCCCAAAGGTATTTGTGCATAAGTGAATATAATGAACCGAATTGGAACTTCGTTCTCCGATTTCCAATTTCTGTTATACCACCCGAGCATCCAAGCTTACAGTATCTGTTATTCCCAAGTGGTCACCCATCAAACTTGATGTTGCTTAACTATGGTGATTGTACAAGAACCGGTGTTTCAACATGATATGGTTGTAAGCCGTGTGTGTGTGTGCTTAAAATATTTCCTTGTTCTCTTAGAAAAGACGAAGTAAATAATTTATTCTAATAAATTATATTTACGTGGTGGTGGGATGGGAAAAAGAATTAAGTCAAATAATTTCTTATGTAAGAACCAAATTATTAGATAAATGTACAGTGAGATGAGTGGGGCTTTTTTTTTTTTATTGTGAGAATGTTTATGCAACTCAATAATTGTATATAATCACTACATAAGGAACCAAAAGATATGAATTTGAAAGACGTCAGGCATAAATGACTAAGGTCCAATGTTAATTATTATGTTATACATTTGTGCTATAATTCAAGTTCAAATTTGAACCATTAAACTCAATTTAGTCAGACCGGATAAACAACTTTTAGCCATGTTTCAAATTAAACTAAATATTGGAAATATAATATCTTCCATTTTGCTGGCTTAGACAGCGAAAAGATGCAACAAAGAAATTGGTGATTAAATAAAAAGAAAATTGATGCCATTTCGTTCTCTTCATTGAAATTAAATAACAGAGATAAGGATGTTAGACAAAGGATGGTGACGCAAAAGAAAGACAAAATTGCTGTTTGCTCATGATGACTCAAAGGGACAGTTTGCCATTGCAATTGAAGTAAATGCCAATTATCTGAAAGATAAACAGAGAAGATATAAAAAATGCTGATCACAAGGTGCATATTTGAAGAGGAAACAAAATGAAAATAAACAAGAATACTAACCAGTGTTGCCCATATATTTTATCAAAATATTCAAATTCATCATCATTATTATTATTGATAACAATAATAATATTTAAACCTGATGTTAATTTATTATTACAATTTAATTTTTTGTTATAAGTCAAATAAATCTATAAAGAAAAGAATCATTGATTCTGTTCTAAATCTTTTGTGCGTGTCTGGCTTAAACACCAAAACTATATCCTTAAAATCCTATATATTCCGATTTAGCACATCTAGGTAGGTTTTGATAAATAATATTTTTTGTACTTTTTATATAAGCAAATATATTTATAAATTAAAACCTTTTTCATCTTAATTTAATCTTCCCTTTATTTTTAAAGAATTTTTTACACTTGATATTGTTCTAATCAATAAAAAGAGGAAATTTATTTTTGCAAGGAAAGACGGCCTGTCAAAAAAACAAACTTGTAATTTTCAAACAAATAAACACTTTATTAAATAAAATGATTGCCTGTGTATTTTAATTCTTTCATGTTCAACTTTTTTGGCCTTTATTTAATACTTTTTGTTAAAATGTTTAGCATTTTTTTTATATTTATGTTATAGAATAATTTATTGATAATAATTTTAAAAAATTGTCATATATTTAAGCAAAAAGTATGGAATTTTCTACAGTTCATTCGTTATACATTCATTAAACTTTGCCAATATTTAAGAAAAAATTGAATGACATCAACTTTAGAAACCTCAAAAATATCGGCATATTTCTTTGCTACATGTTTTAATTTGCTAATATTTTTGTTTATATAAAAAGTACAGAAATTGTTTATGAAAAGCATCCTTTGAAACTGCTGAATCAGAATATAGATTTTTTTTAAGGGCCTAAATATTGTAGTTTTGGAGACAGTCATACACACAGATGTTTGCTAGGTTTATTAATAATAACTTACTTATGTTTTAATTTATAAATATTTTTGCTTATACAGTGTAACCCGGATATAAGAGAGTTGCTGGGACAGGAGAAGAAGTCTCTTATATCCGGGTTTGGTCTATTTTGTTTAGGTAAGTATGGCTCTAATTTGGGACCAGATAAAATCTCTCTCTTATATCCGGGTTACAATGTATATAAAGTAAAGAAATAAACTGTTTATATCAAAACTTTCCTTAGAACCTACAGAATCCAAAGAGTGATGGCTTTAAGAACCTGAATATTGTAGCTTTGGTGCTTATATCAGACAAATATACTCACAGATAAATGCTTCTTTATTAGAATAGCGAAGAATGATAAAAATTATACAAACATTTTTTTTTGATTTCATTGCAATTTTAATAAGAATTGTATAAAATAGAAATTTTTTCGCTTGGATTTATTTAGCTTTTTATCAGAATTTCCAGATTTTATTTTGGAAATAAAAATATTTGAAAATGTATCCTTACCCTCGAGAAGCTTGCCTGTTCATGACAGCTGTTTTACCAATTAGGTTGTTGTGGCCAATCAGTTAGAATCATTAAAAATAAGTTATACAGTTAATCAGAAATAAGAATTTAAATTTAGCAAGCCATGTGGCATTTGGGGAAGTATATGGCGAAATGATTCCTGTTGATTAGTCATAATAGTCTAATTGGTAAAGCAGCTGCCATAGAATTGTGATAAAAAGCAACAGAAATAAGATGAAAGAAACAATAGTTAAAAATTTATAAAACATTGTCTAAGAATATTATTTCTAATTTTTTCTTTTTAATGTGTCAAGCTAACTCCAATATTCATAAATCAATTACACCAAACATCTTGGTCCTACATCAAGATCATTAGGGAGGTATTGTGTGTCAGAACACAGCTAGTCAATAGAGGTGGTTGCTAGGCAGTCAAACTATCTTGCGCCATGGTTAGGTGTCCAGAACAGTAGATCACTCACAAGTTCTTATTTTGCTCATCAGCAGTGTCCTATAAAGCACGTTCTGCATTTATGTAAGATTGTAGACATATCAGAGATAGGCCCATAGAGCTGTGATTTAGTTGGTTGTCTTCAAGAGGTGTTTTGTATAGCTCTCAGTATCTGATTGTAGGTTTCATTAAAGCTTAGACTCTAGAGTTTTAGTTAATGTCCAGGCAGTGGCACCATACATTAACACTGCCTCTACAGTAGCTTGGAAGAATCTCTGCTTGTGGCTGTCTGGTACTACCAGAATAAAATGTAATTCTGTTAGTTTTGTCAATCAAAACTGAACAATTTTTCTCCAAGTTCTTTGTCTAATACAAATTGTAAAAAATCATGATTTTCTGCACAAAATGATAAAGCCCTCCAACTTTACCTTGTCATACAGAGAAGTAAATTGGAAAACGAAAAGTTATTCCTATATCTACAGACTGAATTTTATCTAACAAATCTTCCCTAAAAAAATGCATCTAAGGATCTATTGTGGTACTCATATTATGTAGCTTTTGTGGCATTTGCATTGTTCCAAAAATCATTCAATTTTGTTGGTTAATTTTGTCTAAAATCCTTTCTGAATTTAGATAACCAACACAACAGCAAGAGAATTGTTTGTTTAAATCTGTTATCAGTGAGGCAGAAACTGATTTTTTTTAAAACATGTCTAGAAATGTACACGTACAGGACAAACTAAAAAGTAAACTTTAAATTCTACACTGCTGTGCAAACATTACAGGCCAACTACATAAGTGATTATACAACCTTTATTTTATTGAGAAGTTAAGATTGTTTAGCGGTATGCTTTTATCAGTAGGGTCTGAATTTTGAAGATTGGAGAGTAAGTTGTGTTTTTGTTGGTGCCATGTAACAGAAGATACACCACTTGAAGCTGAAAAAAGGCATTGCAAAACGATTGGATGATAAAGTTATGATAATATACAAATTTCTTAGTAGGAATTGTCCCATCTTATTAACATCAGTTGCCTTGACAAGTCATTGTAGTTGAACACTAGCTTTTTTTTGTTTTTTTTAACACTAAAATCATGGCTAACATTTCTACTGAAACAAAGATGAAAGTTGTGACTTTGAAAAGGAAAGATGACATAATGAGAAATAGCTAGGCAGCTGAGAATTTCCAAAAACAGTGTCTAAACCACCCAAAAGACGTTCGCTATTACTGGAAGTGTTTTAAGTGCAAAGAAAATCAGAAGACCACAAATATTAAACGAGAGATGAAAGAAAAATACAGTAACAAGAGCAGTTGTTAGAACTCCAGAAACAACAACAAAATTTAGTTTAAATGATATGGAAGAAAACGGAGAATTCCCTAATTTACTCCTGATGCAGTGGCAAATGGCATATCTGAATTCACATACAATTCAGATGATGGAATTACCTTTTCTGTTTATTTTTAGAAGATATGAACAAATTTTCAGAGAAAAATGCAGTGACTGGGAAGATAAGAAAAAACAAAACTTTTTTTGAGAAATTTATCACCAGTAGAACATGAAAAATACTGTAATTTTGTCCTACCGAAAAAAAACCCAAAAAAACAGAAGAAATTTGCTTTGAAGAAACAGTAAATATTCTGATAAAAATATTTAGCAAGAGAAGTTTTTTATTCAATACTTGTTCGAGTGTATGAATCTGACAAAAAAGAAGACAAAGATTTTGTCACATATGCTGGAATTGTTAACAAGGAGTGTGAAATATTCAAATTAAATGAACTGATTCCAGTTATGTTTAAAGGGTTAATTTTCATTCAAGGGTTAATGGCAAAAAAATTTGCAGAAATGTGTGTTAGAAATATATGGAAACTTGAACAGATTGAACAACACTACAAGAAATATTGGGCAGATGTCAGAGATCCTAAATCTGAGACATGATACGGATGAAATTGAAGAAAAATATGTGCATACATACAAGCTAAAGAAAAATGTGAAGAAGAAAAATTAATCCATGTTTCAGATGTGGAAGTTTACATATTGCAGTCGACTGTCCCTTTAAGAATTTGAAGTGCTACAAATGTGGAAAAGTAGAACATAAAAAGTCATACTGTAAAACTAAAGCAAAGTAAAGTTATCACAGAAAAAATTGCGTACACAGCGTTGCAATGGAAAAAAATAATAACAGAAAAGCAAAGAAAATTTGTGTATGTGAAAATTAATAATGTGGATGTAAAAATGTAACCAGACACATTGGTAGGTGATAATCAATGGAGTCAAATGGAAAACAAACAGAAAACTTATATTAAAAAGAACTTTGAAAATTGCATGTGGCGTGTTGGGTAAAAAATTATTTTTTATTAGTTAAATGATTTGTAACATCTCATTTCATAACAATGTGTGTAAATCTTAAGATTTATGTGTACTGACTGGATGGAATTATTTGAGTTGTGGGATTTACCTATAAATATTTATTGCAAAAATGTAAATGCTAGAAGTGATCAGTTTAAAAAATACAGTGTGAAAATTTAAAGGAAGAATTGAAAAAATGTTTCCCAGATGTTCAGTCGGATGAATTGGGTCGGTGTTCCAAAGTCAGATTGAAATTTCAAGTAAAAAAAGGGTAAGCGCCAGTGTTTAAATTGAAATGTAGTGTACTGTTAACAACATTTAATCAGGTCAACAAAGAATTAGACAGACTTGAAAAAATAAGTGTAATTGAAAAGATTGACCATTCAAAATGGGCAGCACCAGAAGGGTACGTAAAGGAAAAAGATAATAAAATTTGTGTTTGTGTTGATTCTTTGAGCGTGTTAAACACAAGTTTATAATCCCATAACTACCATGTAAATATAAATGTTTCGCATTTGCTACTACCATCAGAAAAAAATTACAGCCAAATCAGAAAAGAGGCATTGGCAATAATATTTGCAGTGAAAAAAATGTCACAAATTTATACATAGAAGGAATTTACATTTACAGACAGACCCGAAACCTATATTATCAATTTATGGTTAAAAAAAATGCTAGGGTACGATCTTATTAAATTATGATTTCAGGATGAAATACCAACTGTCCAAGAAACAAGGGAATGTTGATGATTTATCAAAATTGATACCAAAAAATATGGAACTGTTTGAGGATACTGTTATTGCAGCATTAAAAAGTGAAATAAAAATTAAAAATATATTATGCAATGCATTATGTGAACAAACAGTTACCCTGGAAGAAATGACTGTAAAAACAGAACAAGACATGTTTATTTCAAAAATAATAAAATGACTAAAAGAAAATAAGAAAGATAGACAATTTTTAGAACACAATCCAGACATGAGCGTTTACTCACTATGTGACGGAGTACTGATAGTTTGCACAAAGACTAGTAAAACCTAGTATATTACAAAAGCAGATATTAAATAAATTTCATAGTAGACATCCAGGAATTTGAAAGCCAAAATCTCTTATGCGAATCTATGTATACTCAACCAAAATAGATCAAAACATTGAAAAATTACTAAAAGCTTGCAGAAGATGTGAACTGGGAGCAAAATTACCTCCCACGAAATTACAATCTTAGCCAAAGACATATTCTGTGATTAAAACTGCACATAGATTTCACAGGTCCAATAAACGGATCACATCTTGTAGTAGTGAATAGCTTTACTAAGTGGTCAGAAATTTCTAAGTGCAAAAAATCAACTTTCATGGTTACAGTGAATTTTTTTTACACATAATGTTTGCAAGATATGGCATTTGGGATATCATAGTCTCGGATTACAATACATAGTTTACTGCTTTCAAATTTAAAGAATTTTGTAAAATGTTCTCGGCTGAACATATAACTACCCCGCCATAATACCCAAGGTCAGACAGATGGAATAGTTTGTGGGTACTTTTAAGAGAGCTTTGAAGAAAAGCAAGTAATGAAAACGTGAGCGAAGCTCTAAAAAAATTCTTGAGAGATAATGCCAAATCCCAATACACCAACAGGCATGTCACTGGCAGGATTGATGTTAACAAGATAAATTCAATTGGTGTTCGACCAGGTCAAAAAAAGAAAAAAAAAAAAAAAAGAACAACAACAGATAATAAAAAGGACACAGAATTTTTCAAAATTGATGAAAAATTGTTTTTCAGTGTATATAAAAATGGAAAAGAAATGTGGGAAGACAGCATAATAAGATCACAAATTGGAAAAAATGATATATATGGTAAAAGGAAAATAATGGGAACACAAAAGGCAATGGAATCAGTTAAAGAAAAGGTTTACTGAAGAAAGGCCCACAAGAAAGGAAGAATCTATGCAAGAATTGTATGATATTTTTGATGTACCAACAACCCCAAAATTCATTGAACGTACAAGTATGATTACGAGAAAAAGGAAACATATGGAAAAACTAGAGGCTGACCCAAAACGAGAGAAATACAAAGTTCAGTACATTGGTGAAAATAAAATATTTACTCCTGAAAAAATAACAAAAATCTTAAAAGTGGTGATGTTTTGAAGTAAATAAGACACCTCCAGTAACACAAATGAACTAGACAGGATGCCTTATATAAAAAAACTCAAAGTGAGCCAGGGGAAGTAAGTTGGAGAGAATTTTAATGATGTCACGGTGAGTAGCCCAAGCAAAACATAATATTATAACCACAAGATATTACAACACAATATATGAAAGGCAAAACCACAGTAATATGGCAGAAAAGTTCACAAACGATGAATTTTAGTTGACACACAAAAACAAGTTCTGACAAGAGAAGGTAGCATTCTGATTTCAAGACAAGATGGACCTGGACTGAATCAGATGAAACTGAGAACTGGCCTATTTTATTGGTTAGGAAGAAATCCCAACATGCATTTTTGTGCCTATAAACTGGTGAGGGAAAAACGTTTTGCAGTCATTCTCATTTCAGATTGGAACCAACATATACTGAGGAAAGCAGACTGCTAATCTCTCTCAATTTGGGGGTAAAATTAACAAAAATAATTTACAAAGGTCTTACATACCAGATAGGATGATTTTCAAAACCTTGAAGGTAAAAAAACCCCAAAAAGAACCAAAAAAAAAAAAAACAAACAATTAAATGCTACCTTTGTGTAACAGGGGAAACAAAGGCATAGATTCAACATGGAACAGCTGTAAAAATAGCAAACAGAAAATTTTTTACTTACGTGAAAATATTAAAATATTAATTTTTGCCTTTGCCTAAAGGAATAAAATTCTGATAGAAACTTTTGGTCACATCAAACATCATTTCTAAGGTACATTCTGGAAGCTCTCCATAAAAACGACCTGAAAAGATTTCATGAAATAAATTCTTTTTACATATATCATTGTAATGAAATGAAGAGGTGGGTTAAATCCAATAAAATCTGCGTATAAAATTCTGTGACTTCTGTTAGTCCATTTGTCACACTATTTAAAATAGTCATACATTGACTGATCAAAACCAAATTTTGGGGAGATGTGCAAACAGTTAAGTGGGTCCAAAGTAAAGTTGATTTTACTAGGATGTACAATAAATTTTCATTAACTGTTTTGGAAAAGTTAAGTTTTATTATTTAACATACAAAATACTCCCACTATTTTTAAAACAATTTAATGATTAAAATAACAAATACTTATTTAATAAAATACAATATTGTTTTTTTTGCATATCTTTTCTTTAAGTTTTATATACGAGAATCCAATTTCCAGTTCACTCTGCGTTTGAGAACTATAAATAAATCACAAGGTCAAATGCTTCAAAAAGTTGGAATTTGGCCCCAGAAATAAATATTTACAGATGGCCAGTTGTATGTTGCATGCTTAAGAGTAAGAAATCCCAAGAATTTATTCTTTGCTGTTAAAAATGAAAAAAGAAATTTTCTTAAAAAAATATTGTTTACCATGAAGTCATATAAAATTAAATTAAATAAAAGAAATTATTAAAGTGTGGAGTAGGGTTTTTGTCAAAGTACATCAAATGGTTTGTGAAATTGAACAAAAAGTAGAGTTTGTAAACTGCAACAAAAAATGTTAACGATAATGTCAACATTCACAAATAATGTGAGGATTTCAACATGTGTTAGAATGCTGCAAAAAAAAATTCTAGATATTAAATAAGGAACAAATAGGAAAACTTTTATAAATTTAACATATTTTGCTATTTATTTAGCTTCATTAGAAATCTTTTGATAATGTGGAATTTTTTTCAATTTTTAAATTCTATGTGATTTTGTTTTCACTGGTTAGGTAGATGCCTGGAAAAAAAAAGGGATTAGATTTGCTCAGCAGAAAACATCAACAATGCATTGGAAGCAAGAATATAGGACATTTGACTGCTTGCATGCAGTGTTATAAGAAATAAATAGGTGAGACATCTAGAAGATGAACAAAAAAAAAACCCAAAAAAACTTTCACCCCAAGCAAGTTAATAAAGCCAATAAGATGCAAGGGGGCTACTAGAGTGTGAGAGAATATGATAAACAAAAAAAAACAACACTATTAAGGAGAGAGAACAATAAAATAATAGTAATTAAGAATACAGATGATAACAATTTGACACTGTATTTAAATTTATGAAGGTCAAAATTGGAAAGTGAGAACTGCAATAGAAGAAACTGTTAGCAGAGAACTTACAGTTACTTCTAACAATTCCAACTGTAAACTGACGATAGGTTACTGTCAATCTAATACTGCACTTAAATTCAAAGTCTGCGTACGATAGAGGAATGTTCATCAGAACAATTACTGTGAAATGATAAAAAAAAGGCAGAGGGAAGCTAAGTTACAGTGGTGGGAAAGGGACTGAAGCTAAGATGCTAGGTCAGGACCAATAACATTGCAGATTCTTCTTTGTATTTTATCAAGAATCTCTAAATACATAGCAGAAGCACCAGACGAGATGTGGTAGAAATGTTGAATGCAAAGATGAATGGTAGACTTATAAATATGCAAGATAGATTCTGGTGAGAAAAATTTTCTAGCACAATACATTGAACCAACTTTTCTACAAGCAGACCTAGCAATTGAATCAATATAATCATTCCACTTCATGTCAGTGGAAAATGTTAACTTCATTGTACAGCTTAGAAATAATATACAAATACAACAGGCCATAAATTTGATTTCAAAAATGCTTTGTTAAAAAAAAAAAAAAAAAAAAATAAATGCTCATCAGTTGCACTTTTACATCACCAATATTCATAAAACTTATACTTAAAGAAAGGTAAGATCCAAACATTTGCCAATGATGCAACACACTTACTTATTACACATTTACTTCCAATGTTCATCATATCTACTATTCAAATAAAATACACTCAGTCATATGTGATACACACTTGGGAGATCATGATTTATGACTGATAAAGCAGATTTGACCACTAGTGCCCCCTGTTACGGCCATTGAAAATTTAACACTTATATTTACTGATGCATTATAATACATTCATTCCGTCATATCTACTATTCAAGTAAAATATGCTAATATACTTAATTATTTAAAACACATTTAAATTACACCAATATTAAGTGCATAGTAATGAATTATATTATTGCTTATAACACAGACTGCCTAAAAAAAACAAAACAAACACAACCCATGATGGAGAAAATACCTCAAAGGAATATTTAATAAGTCAACAAAGCGATAAGCCTCAGATGTACTTTTTCATTTCACCAATACTTGTAAAACCTGGTACTTAGAAAATGTTTAAACTTAAAGATTCAAATATTTGCAGATGATCTAACATATTATTATGCATTCACTTACAACATTTGTTATATTTATCAAAGCAATCAAAAACAAACACTAATATATCCAATTTTTAATATACTCTTAGATTATGTTCTCATTTCAAGAATCAAACACATATACAGATACCAAAAGATAAATATAGGATATCCACAATAATGTCATGTGATATCTACACAACCAATGAAAAAAATAAAATAAAACTTAAAAATTGAGCCAATAGCAGTTTATCTGAAAATAATTCAGTCTTTCTTAATGATTTTCAAGAGGAGTTTCAAGCTTGTTCACAAACCTGGAGATCCAGCAAACAAAGTGAAAGGAGGAACGACAGTCTCTGGCGGTAACACTGTATTGTCTGCAATTGCACAGCAATCTTTCAAGATACTACGCCGACCCTGAAATAAAATCAAAGGCGTATTTAAAAGATGACCATCATCGATTAGTCACATTCACTCAAGACATGGCTATCAAAAATAAGAAACAAAACAAAAGAAAATAAGGGAAGTAACCATTGTGTGGCGTAATTAAACTGACAGGAGAGAGTTAAGAGAACCCTATTTATTTGAACAGACTAGCCGAGAGGGAGAGAGAAAAGTGGTTTTTGCATAGACAATCAATATGAGGTCTAAGCTTAAAATCCACACGTCTGAAAATTGATGTTATTGTTCAAACAAACACACACACATCTGGAAAGTTGACCAATTTTTTTTCTCCCTGTCCCTTTCACACAAGTATTGTTTGGTATTTTAGAAATAAATAAATCTTCCCTATTGGACACAAAGAATGAGAAATTTCATTTTACTACCTACTGTGTTTACTTTGTTGATTCAATGGTAGCATAAAAAAGAATTACAAGTGCTGTTTTTACTTTTTTTCCCCATATGACCCCTTTTTTCTAAGTGCTACCTGAAGTTGTCTTCTGTACAATCAATGCTGGTCAATAGTAATAGAAAAGAAAAACATTCAAATTAATGAACCATATCAGTTTGACTAATGTGATAACATAACACTTTCTGAATTTCATTTGTTGATGAGTCTACATAGTGCAATCATTAAGGCCATATTAGACATGCCCACAAAGATAAGTGATGTAAGATCAAACCTTATCAGAAACTTTATTTTCTAAGCCAGGTTACTTAACTATATATAAAAAAAAATTTGGAGCATTGTGATGGAAGAAAAACTAGTAAAAAATCTATAATGCCAATGTTTCATGTAGAAATCCACTGAAATCATTTTTAAGATTATCTCAAAGACAAATACATTTGTGTCACAGATCCCAAAACTATTTTATCCTTTCTATAAACTGTTTGCTTAGAAATGGCTATAGTCAATTTTGTTTAGTTGCATATCAGCATCTCTATGGGTTATTTAATCTTGAAATTTAAATAATTTGAACACAATTTTATGGTTTCAACTAAATATATTTTGAACACAATTGCATGCCTTCAACTACAGATAAAATGTATTGTTGGTCATTTTACTATAGGGAGGAAGTTGAAAGAGGCAGTGTATATTGACTTGTTGGCCAAGTGTATAATTCAGGAAAATATACATTTTTTAGCATTATTTGAATATCTTTGCTGTGTATAGACTGGAATTGCCTACATATATAAGTAATATGAATGGTTTCAGCTGTGTATCTAGCCTTCCCGAATTGGCCTGATTTGATCTGGATATCAGCAATCTTTTTCTGTTACCAATTTGTAAGGAAATTCTTTCTTTTTCTTTCTTTTTATTACCGATTATACATCTGACAAAGGCTGAACAATTGCTTGCCGAAAATGTTGTGGTAAAAAAATCAAAAACACAAAGGTGAAGTTGAGTTGCCCAAATAAAATTTAGATTGAACAGAAAATCTTTGCAATATATAAATAAAATGTCTTCCTTTTGATAACGTGAAATTTTTTTAAAAAGATGTTAACATTTTGACATGACAATAAAATCAGAATTGAAAATAATTCAAAGTTTCAAGAAATCAATTCTTAAATTTTGGATGAGAAAAAAAGAAAGTTTATACAATATTTTTTATTTGAAGTCTAAAGCTAGGGGGTAATAATCTAGAATATTCCAGTTGCCAATAAAATGTTTGGAAAAATAAATTCAATCAGTTCATACTGGTGTAGAGGGACTGATTTTCTGTTTCAGGTTTTAGAGAATTCTGGGTTTTTTTTGGGTTTTTTTTCAGTATAGAATTCTGTTTTTGCTTAATTCTAATACTTAGTGAGAAAGTATACCAATATATAAATGTTATTAAAATAAGAAAATAAAAGGAAAATGAAAAATTTTACTAGCTGGAATATCCATCCATTGGAATAACTTGTTCCAGCTTAATAGGCTTCAGCCCTTAATCTTGATGAGTTTCTTGGACAACCCTTGCAATCCTAAATAAGAATTAATTGAAAGTGGCAAAACCTACAAAAGAATTAGCACCACAAAATCATCTAGAAAGAAAAAAGCTACATTATCATGTGGTCATTTTATTGAAATTATTAAAAAAACATTTTTAGAAAAAGCCTAATGTGTGATAGGAAAAACAGAGGATAAAACAAGAAGTCAAAATTTTTGACCCTCCACCCCAAGACCTTATTTTTTTTTTTTTATTAAATCAAGTCAACGTCATAAAACTTGCTTCCTAAATTCTGTAAACTGTAGGGAGACAATTGGTAAGGGAGATGTATTAAAACATTACAGACTTTATGCTTTGATGTCCGTCAGACAAATGAGTCAGGACAGGCAAAAATTAAATTAAAATGACAGTTGGTAAAAATCTGAGTGTTAGAAAAAAAAAAAATTCTCTTTCAAAATCACAATTTCCGTTTCAAGTAGCCCATTCTATTTTTCTGGAAATTAAGCCCCTCTACACATATACTGGTCACTGAAGGGAACAGTATATGTGTGTCCAGGCTGACAGACTCGTGCTAGTTGGTAGAAGCTTGGTAGCAGTAATAATAGGATTAAAATTATAAGAATAATTTTTAATGTTCCATAAAAATAGAAAAATAGACATTTATACATATATGTGTTTAGATGTAATTTCTGCGTGTCTGCTACCATGTGACCCCTTAGGGGTAAAGAAACTACCACATGTTCTTTAGCTACTACCAGTCAAAGAGGCAGCAACATGGCAATTATAGGCTTCCTACTATTGAGTCTGAAATTCTGTCTTTACCATTTTTTTGAATTTGTCCCAAATTGTTATTGTTTCAGTTAGAAAAATGTTTTTCTTGTTTGTGTATTTCTTTGAAATGTATTTTGTTTATTCAGTTTCTTCTTTTGAGAGATAAATTTGTTATTTTTTTCTAGTTTTCAATGTGTATTTCCTAAATAAAAAGATAACATCAGTATGAAGTGTGGTCATTTTTCATTGAGACCAGAAGTCAATTACAACTGAGAAGGTCAAAGTTGATGATTCTGGTTGTAAATATATTGTTAATCAGCATGACAATAGACAAAGTAAGAGGTAAGAGGTAATTGTACTACTTACAATGACACAATTCTTTCCTACATGTACAAATGATCCAACTTGTGCTGCATTAATGACGGAATCTTCACCAATAAACACATGGTCACCTATGTGAAGTGGGAAGAAGGCAACACTGAAATAAAAAGGAAAAAGACATCTTTGAAATTGCTCTTTCGAACTAGATCATTTCATTATTGCTGTTGCTTCAAAGAGAGTATCTTTTTTTTTCCTCTGTAATTAAATTCAACCAGTTTTATTTCAATTTTAGTTGATTACTCACAGGTAGATTATATCTTAAAATAGCAGTCAGCATTGTAGTAGTTTTTACCACTAGTACAAAACAGGTCTTCCTGTATTTTCATTATTTTTTTTCTAACTGAACTTTTGGAATATGGGGTTATCATGATTTGCATTATTTACTGTTAAACTAATATCCTCATCTTTGTTGTTACTATCACATTTCAGCCATTATGCTCTCCAGCCTTCGTCAGTTGTCAGTTGATTGTTAACGCTGACGTGATAACAAGGGAGTTAACTCGCTCCCTAAATGAGAGAGAAGTTATGCCCCTTGTTCAGTGTTCTCTAGGACAACAGAGAAGAAAAGGGGTTTGCAAGATGGCAATCACACATGTCACGTATGGAACTATCGATCTACCAATAATCACTGGTCATGTTTTTCATCTATTGTTATACAATAGTAAATAATATGTATAAAGGTTCTTATTTGACACAAATGAACATACACCAAGCAACACAACAGTAACCTTCAGGGAATTTCAAACTGAACCTTTTATTCAGTATACCTGAATGGATTATTCTTGTTTTGTGGTCAATATCTGGGGATACCTCATTTGGTTAATTTTCCTTTTTAATATTTTTCAATTAGTTCTGTTTTAACCCAAGTTGCATTACATCTACATTACCAGATCCAGGGATTAGACCCACAATTACTATGCCGCTATATTGGTTTAAAATTCGGGTTAGTGAAATTATTGTTTAAACTTTGTAAATGTGGAAGGGAGTTTTTAATGCTGAATAACCTTTAAATGTTTAAAAAGTAAATATATGATTGTTTTTTAATTTTTGATTCCTCAACTGAATCTGTTTTTACAAAGCCAAGTTAAAAATGGATTTTTTTTTTCATTTACTCCTTCCATATCAATTACTTACACTCCTCAACTCTTGCCATTTTCATATAGCACTAGCAATTGCAGATCCAGTAGTAACAATTTGCCCACTTACAATGCACACAAGGATGAGAGAGAAACACTTTTTTTTCTGTGGTATATTTTGATCACACAAATTTTTTAAATTTGAAAGTTAGTTTTCAGTATTGAATAATCAGAAAAGGTATAACACATGGAACTAGAACAATCTGCCCCCGATGGACTAAATAAAGGGTTTGGTTCAAAATTCCAATGTATATCATCTCAAATAGGTTGGAGTATATAATGGTGGAAATATTGTGAATAGGACAATAAAGATGAGAGCTACAGTCTGAACAATGTAAATAGTTACAACAGCTCGTCTCAGAAATCTAGACAGATTATGTTAATGTAGTTTAAAAATGTCATGTATTAAAAATAAACAATTCTAATCAATAAATCTACATGTAAAATTTCATAAAAAAATAAAGCAGTATTTTCTGTTACATCCTAACAGGTGTGTAGGTAGTGTAAGGGTGTAGAAAGTTGAACTGGGGATCTGAGTTCAAATCCAGGGTTAATGTAATGTTTTCACTTTTGCATTAGTCTTTGGAAAAGGCATGAATCTGTTTCTTCTCTCACCAGCAAATGGTTAAGTAGCAGGGTAGACTAGATTCCCTAACCATGGGTGGCAACCAATCTAAGAGAAGGAAAACCATGAAAAACATCTTTCCTAAGAAAACCTGGTAATAAAGAAAAGGAATCTATATAGAGAGTCATCATCATCTACATTCTGAAGAAACATGGCATTTAAAAAAAATAAAAATAAAATTAACAGACATAGAAAATGCAATTTATAGAATATACTTACCCTTTGCTAAATTTTTTAAAAGGGGGTCGTATGACAGCTTTTGAACTTATGACACAATGACGTCCTATTCGAACATTAGCCAAATCTCCACGGATGATACAATCAGACATAATGACAGTCTGTAAATTAAGAGAGATTAGTGGAGATCAGATTATCTTTAGAGAAAGATTTTAATCATTAATCCAAATATTCAAAAACTCTGAAATAATAACTGAATTTTTATAAATACAAATTATATTTATAAAATTTATTAAACAATCTTTGTTGATTAGGATAAAAAGAATCCCAACAGCAGGTGTGTTCTTTTCATCCTAGATAATAAAAACTGAATTTGATTAAGACTTGAATTCATCATGCCCTATTTATTAAATAATGAAATTACATCTGATTAGGAATAAAAAAAAAAAAAAAAAAAAAAAAAAAAAAAAAAGAATTAATGAATTCCATTTTTTTTGTTTTTCTTTTTTTTTTCATTAAAATGTGACAATGTTTTCCAATATTTAAATTGCCTTTACTACTCTATCAGGGGTTTCATCACTTTTTTTATTTTTAATGAATACCCCATTGGCTTAAATTACTATTGCTTAACTGGATTGAGATTTGTCAACCAAAAATTGCATAATTTGTGTACTTTAGAAAAATCTTTATTTTTATTTTATATTTCGAAATGCACATCTTAAAAGTCTGATTTTGAATATAATGTCTATGTAGACGAAACGGTGCACTGTAGCCAAGGGTATTGAATTACCTTATTCATATTATGACTGAAGATAAAAAAAACCCAAAAAACTCCTGACGATTTTCAACTGAATGATAATATTGTGGAGTTAGCATTTGAGCTGAATTTGGAAGAAAAAAAAGGAAAGAAAACAATTTAATGGCGATAACTATTAAATGCTAATTATCTCCCTTATTTATTCACTTTCTTGCATATGAGTAAAACAATGTGTGCCAAAAAAAAAAAAAAAAAAAAAAAAAAAAATGAATAAATAAATTAAAAAAAATAAATAAATGAAAATAAGAGTAGTTATCCTTTGGCACGGAACGAATTGAATATTTTCTCCTCATTACAATTTTATCATTTTCTATCAAAAAGTGACTGAGCGGCTCACAGAGCTGTTTAGTTTTACTTTTATTTACTTATTTTAAAAAAATAATTAAGTAAATAAAACTAAACATCTCTGTGAGCCGCTTTTGAAACAAAATGAACTATATTTTTAAAAAAATATATGAGAGACTGATAGAAAAATGAGGAAATGCTGATATAGTGTCTTTCTATTCTGATAAGTTTTTATTTTATATTAGAGGAAATATAAACACGTGATTTGTTTTATCATTATGCTGTATTCTTTATTGTTGTATGAAGTGAAAACTTTCATAACTTTATGCACTGACAAAATAGTTCTGAAATGGTGTAAAACTAATAATAAAATAATGTTGTGATAAAAAGCAACAATAACAAAGTAGAATAAAACTAGCAATAAAATAATAATAGAATGCTTGAACAGAAAGCAACAATAAAAGTCTGAGTTGTATTTTAACATCTCTATGATTTAGAAGACAAAGAAAGACCACTCTTCATTCCAGGAACTTTTTTTTAATAATTTACAGTCTAAATTACTGTATTTTTTGGTGCATAGAACACACTTATTTTGAAAACTGTTTTGCCAAGTATCTAATGAAAATTGAAATATGGATTAGGCGATTACTGACATTAACTGCATGAAACACTCTGATTGGTGCATGGGCATTTCACATTTGAAATCCCTTATTATTATTGTTAAGAACACATTCAAGTGAACTAAAACATTCCTATTTATTAGGTTGTTACATATATTTGGTCATTTTTCTGATATTCTGCAAACGAGCTTGAATAATCTTTCATAGTATTTTTTGTTTCTTAGTAAAGCTGCTCAAAGCATTTGTGTTGTGTACAGAGATGACTTCATTACTGATAGAATGGCACAGAAATTGTTTTCCCGTTTCAAGGAGGGGAAGTTTGAACACATGTTCAAGCTGACCTGTTCAGTTTGATGAGAACCAATTGCAGGAGTTGACTAAAGAACAGTGCCAGACCCCTAGGGAATTGGCTCAGAAGATGGCAGGCTCTCATGTTAATGTTGCTTGTCATCTTCACTTAACAACTAAATGATCAATACTAAACTGTATGCTGAACAAATAAACAGGCTCAAAGAAGTAATTCAGCTGAAAAGACCTGACTGGCAATACAGTGATTATTCAATATGACAATATTCACCACCCCATGTCACCAACATGACCAAACATATAATTAAAGTTCTGCCACACCCATCAAATTCTGATTTAGCCCATTCAGACTATCACCATTTTAAGTCACTTTTTAACAATTTGAGGGATGTTTCATTCAACAATAATATGGAGCTTAATATGTGACTTAATAGATTTTTATAGTTAAAACTTAGTGATTTCCCAATATCGAGACATTGAAGAGTTAGTGGATCAATAGTATGAGGTCGTAAACAATGAAGGGGAATACATTGTTGAATGATTCATCAGAACTATTAATAGATAATAAGTATTAAAATAAATTATAAAAATGAACAAATTTATGTACCAACCTAATATATACTAGCTTTGGTGTATAGAATGCAGGCAGCTTTTGACATTACATTTTAAGGTAAAAATGTGTCTTATACACTGAAAAATATGGTATGTTCAGCAAAGTTGGTTAGCTTGATTGCAGATTTCAATTTAATTTACTTGTGACACTGAGGCTGTGACGTGGTTAAACATTAATTCAAAGCAGAAAAAGGGTTAAGCCCAAAATGAAATATAAACTGGAAGATAGATAAAAAGAGAGAATGGAAGACATTTTCCCAAGTAATGTGGAAGTGAAAAAATGGCCATCCGGGTTGCTTCACTTCTATGAATTGGAATAATGCACCAAAAGTTTACTCTTTTTTTTATCTATTGAAAATCTGGCATGTGAATAAAGCATATGGGAAATGGCTTTATCTCTTTCTTGGGAAATTAGAAAACCATGGGTCATTTGCAAAAGGAGAATCAAATGGGAATTAAATTTTTTTTTAGCAAAAATGAATTGAGAAATAGAAACAGAGAATGAACCCGCTGTGAGGGTTAGGATTATGAAAATCAATCTGTCATAACAGGCAGGTGATCAGGTTTATGTTTTCTCTAAGATGGTGACTGGCCCAAGAGTGGAAAACAATGTGTCTCTTTGTTGAGGTAAATGAAAACAATTTGGGAAATAATTTTTATCTATCACTTGGAAAGTTAAAATGGGAAGGTGATCTGGTTTGTGTTTTTACTGGACAGATGGATCCAGGAAAGGGAGTCAGAGAACTGAAATTAATGAGGAGAATAAACCACACTCTTTCTCCTTAAAAATTACTGAGAAGGAAGGAGGAAGGAGCATAATTTAGCTCTACCTGTGCAGAGTAGCAGTGTGAGATGTGAAGCAGATTTGAGTTAAGGGAGAAGCAATCCCCGTGACAACTCCCAAGGAAGGTGGATAATTCTCCAAATTTGGAAAGTTGATTAAGAAAGTAGAAATAGAGAACAAAGAAAAACTTTGTTGGAATTAATGAAAATTGGCGAATCACCGAAACATGCCAGTTTTCAGTCAAAGTGCATATAAGCAGATGACTTTAAGGAGCTCAGAGACTTTGGGTTGAGAACCCACATCGAGTGCCTCTGGAATCCATATCAGCTGCCACCAGATTTCCTGATTCCAAAACTCTGAACCCAGGACCTCCAGAAGTTTAGACAAGGTCCAATGTCACTATAGAAATCGATGCAGGAAGGGTTCATTTTTGTTGTAATAAGAGCTATATAAACTAATTGAAGATTAACTCCATGAATCTTTTGTTTTATTTTTTCATTGTCAAAATATATTTTCCTTAATATAGCACCTGCCACAGAGATCAAGAACACAGTGTGGACAGAGTTGGTGTGGATCAAAGCGGCCAGCAATCAACAACCAGCTTGGACAAGTGTCAGCATTGACCAGAACAGAGTTAACCCCATGGTTAAAACATTGTTCTAATACCCTGAGGACCAGACCACTAAAACATGGTTACATCTCCAGGTGTAGGCAGTGAAAGGTGTTATATATCAATGTCTTTATTTACATATCTTTTCACAAGTGTAATAAAAATGATTTCATCAGAAGAGAACAGCTTTGGTACTACTTTTACTACAAGTACAAAAAGCCATAAATAGTGGATCTCAATACAAGAAAATTTGAATTTCAACATTTTTTTTTGAGCAAAAAAAACAACTGAACAAGTAGTCAATAATCAAACACATGACTTAGACACTTTTTCTGATCCGATCATTCTCTATAAATAAATAGTTTCTACAACACAATCCAATTATTTCTACTGAATAAATTTCATAACCAACAAGAATGTGTTCATTTCTGTCTGGATTTCTTGGAAGAAGGGGTTGTCATAATTTACACTATTTACATGTGGATGGTTGACCTCATCTTTGTTGTCGTTATCACAATGTTATGATCGTTGTCTCCTCTGACCTTCGTAAAGTGTATATCAATATGGCAACTGCAGCATTCATCAGCATTCAGGTTAGGTTTAAATTCTCTAAAGAGAATTGTTCTATGGAATTAAAGTGCTGATTTGTGAATTTGGTGACATAGTAATAATGAGTTCAATCCTTGAGCCAGGTAGTGTGTTCTTGAACTCAGTGAAAACTGGGTGAGCAATAACAGAACTGTACTCAAAATAACTAGATGAGATATCCCTAGACATGAATAGTGGAACAAGAACAGTCTATCCATGTAGAATCTATATAGATAGATAGATAGATTGTTCTTTTTTTCTACATTATAAATTAACCTTTAACACACTGCATTATTCACTACTTTCCTTTCCACTGCATTGTTTTTCAAGGCTCCTCTATTGCACGACTTATTTTCAGTCATGCTCATTTTCTGTTGCCATAGAAGGATATGACAACACAACTGAAAAATTCTAACACTGTATTTTAGTTTTGATTGTATACTCTGCTGTACAGATTAAGCTAAATGACAACCCCAATGCACAATATAATATAAATATATCACAAAACAGGCTGTAATTTATGCTACTATATGTCTACACAGATTTGTAAATAGCAATAAGCACAAGTTAGATTATAACATAAATCATAGGGACTGATATTTCACAATGTCTTATATATGTGTGTGTGTATATATGTATATATATATATACACACACACACATTTTAACAGACAAAGTGTCATAAAGATGTATAAGTGCATCTTGAAAATGTATATATATTAACAAAAGTCAATGAAAGTTTCATAAGGACATACAACTCATTTTTGAAAATGTATTTATACATCAACAGTAGGCAACATAAGTTTCATAAAGACATACAAGTATGTCTACAGCAGTGGATGTGGTAACTGAATGTTTGTTAGAATAAAATTTGTTTATCTCCTTATTACTGAATTGGAACAAAAGTTTGTAGCATTTTTCAATAAATCACATTTGAACACATCATTTCATTTTACATGTGACTGAAATTTATGACATCTTTATATATTCTGGAAGATGACATTTCAATGTATCCATCTATACTATTTGTGTGTGAATTTTGAATTTCAAATGTTTTTTATATTAGAAGTGAAAAATGGTGGAAAAATGAGATGTATTTTTGTCATTTGACAAATTTACTTGTGACTTATTTTTGGAAAGGAAGATAAAAACATCAAAAATAAGTTATTTCGGAAAAAAAATGTGGTTCTGGTGTACAATGATTTCATAAGCAATCAATCATAGCATCCCATTCCCAATAATCCTCAGAGAAAAGAGATTGGAAAACAACCCACCAGAGAGTCATGTGAGCCTTTTAGATATACCACAATGATCCTCCGGTGCATTGTGTGAGAGCCAATGTGTTAAAGATAGCAAAAATTTATGGAATAAATGTACAAACAGCAAAAAAGATATGTGCCATTCATAGAGATGGTGCTTCAGCTGAGAGTAGTGTTTATAAGTAGTTCACTAGATTCAGCAGTAGAAATTTGGATATGTTAATCTCTATGTTCACAAGTAATGAAAAATGGATGACTGTTGTCTTTAATTTGTTCAACTGGGAACATTGAATTATGTACAAATATTGAAATATTGTACTTTGAAATCTACTTAAAAAATTGCTACAAATTTGTTCTGACTCAATATTTCTGTTACCTACCAATTTATGTTGAAAATATCTTAAATATGGCTTCAGAGTGCAACCAAACCATTATACTGTTCTTTAGTTTTCCTTCAAGAATTCTACAGAAGCTTTGTTTCAAAATTACTAATCAAGATCAAAATGCCTTTCTACCTGGTTATCAAAACATTTTCATTATAATGGTTTAATTCTAAAAAAAACAAAAAACAAATAAATGACTTACTTTTCCATTCAGGACAATGTTTTGACTTCCACACAGAACAGACTGACGACTCACTTTGTTCCCTGAAGCCTGTTTAACAAAAAACACAATGGATAAAAAGAAGCAACAGACAATGATACAGTCTATAAACAGTAAGACAAGAGATAATTGAAAATAAAAGTCTCCATAAAAGGTTCATAGATTATAAAAAAAAAAATTCTAATCAAACTGCAGGCTTACATCTGATTTATTTATTGACTTTAATTTCAATAATTTCCCTAAATTGACATATATCCACAGTTCAGATAATAAATTGATGTGCTGAAATAGAGTAATCCAGCTTTCTGGTCCGAATAATCATTCTGCTGCCAGTGTTAAATGCTCTCTGCATTCCATGGCTGCCACAGCTATACTACCTCTTTCCCCATCATATCACACATATACATGGATGAGTTTGTTGCAGATTGGAATCAACCCACAACAAAGAAAAAGGTGAAAAAGTTTTTTTTATTTTTGTGTTTTTACAACTAAATTTTTCTTAGTGTGTCAAAGTTCTTATAGTTCTTGTTTGTAGTTGTTTTGTTAGGATGAAAAGAAATGTGATTTCTTTGTGTGTATGTGTAAGAAAGAGGCAAGGAAGAAAGTGAGGAGGTGAATGAGTAAGGGAATTTTCTTTTAAGCCGAGCACTGTGAACTGTTGACGTCTGTATGGCTTTACTCATTTTTGTCCATCTAGAGACTTTGCTTAAATACTCTTCAAAGAGATCATGAAGCATGTTTTTATTGCTGGTGGGAACACAACCTGTTGGCTGAAAAATGTTAAATATTTATTGTCAAAGCATTAATTTATTAACTGGAAGGATGCACGAATCCTCCAAGTCAGAAAACATTTTTTGTCAACTGTTTTGGTGTTTATATTTCCGTTTTTGTTCCACAAGTTCATTTCTAAAAGTGAGGGAGAGCAAAACCCTCCAAATTCTAGTTGAGGGGGATTACCTGAGGTTTTATATAAAAACAAATAACAATGAGATGACACCCTACTTTCATAATAAGAAAACTTTGCCTGTTTAAATTCAAGTAGAGAGAAAGATCAGTTGTAATCAAATATCCAGGTATTGCCAAGTTAATTGCTCCAGACGATTTTTGCATGACAAACACAGAATTACTTCCCTAAATTTTTTTTAACTGGCCTCATATTCTGAAAACACTTTTGGATTTGAAAAGTCATGAGGAAATAAAACAAAAAACAGCATCCAAAATGGGTGCACTGAAAAATCCAATAATTCAGATATTTTCCCCAATTTTTTTAAGTCAAATTTATTTTAATCTCTGAAGAACAATATACAAATATATAATCTTTTTATATGAAAATATATTTTTGGCTAATTGCTAATATATGCATTTTTTCAAGGAAAGTAAGGTTTCTTTATTTTAAAATTGAGTTCACTTCAAGTAAGGCAGTAAAGCCACTAGGGTACAAGAAGTTACTGTGTGTGGAAGATTTAGAAAGCAGAAACTTTACTAAGGAACAAGAACAAAAGAAGAGTGATCAGGAAGACAGTAGATAGTGATTGACATTGCATTTAAATTTTTGCAGATTGGCTGGAAAGCATGGAGCTGGAAGGGAGTTCCACAAGTGAGAAATGCGAGAAAAGAAATTGTTAGCATAGAATTTATGATTACATTTAGCCAGCTCAACTATAAATTGATGAGAACTCATTGTTAATCTAGTACTGTGTTTAAATTCAAATTAAAGTCTAGGTACCATAGAAAAGAGCTCATCTAAGCAATTACTATGAAAGTATGTATAGAAAAAACACAGAGACAACCTTATGGCAGTGGGAAAGTGACTAAAGCTGAGATGCCAGATCAGGACCATTAATATTGCTGATTCTTCTTTGAATTTTATCAAGGAGCTCTGGATAAATAGCAGGAGCACTGGACTATATGTGGCAGCAATATTCTAAGCATGGATGAATGGTAGATTTATAGATATGTAAGATAGTTTCTGGAGGGAGAAAATGTCTCACATGACACAGTAAACAAACTTTTCTAGCTGTTGACCTAGCAATGAATTCAATATAGTCTTTCCATTTCATACCAGCTGAGAAGGTGCAATGAGTCACTCTCCTGGAGGTTAGCATCAGCCATGCTGATGGAAGTCAGCGAGAGGTTTCTAAAATGATTAATTGAGAGCAGTTTAATTTTGGTGATGCTAAAATTAACAAGCCATTTTTTGCCCCATTTAACAACAAACTGAAAGTTGTTTTGAGGATCAGCTGCCAATTTGACCATATCGAACTGATCAGATTTTACAGGAGTAAATGGTTGTGTCATCAGCATAGATACCAATTTGAGAGCTGATGCCACCAGGAAGGTCATTAATGAAAATTAAGAGCAAAGTAGGTCCAAGTATGGAACCCTGGAAGAGTAGAAAAGGATCTATAGTAGCCATTCAAGATAATTTTCATTTCAATAATTTGATAGGAAAGACTGGATCAATTCAAAAATTTGTGTGGAGACACCATAACTTTTCAGCTTGTTGAGAAGTCTTGTATGCTAAACTTTATTGAAAGCTTTCGAGATGTTCAAAGCTTCACCATTTTTATCTAGAGCTTGACAGACTCTTTCTGCAATTATCATCAGTACACCAGCTGTTGCCCTGGAGAAATGAAAGTCGTATTGCTTGTTTGAATAAGGGCACTGCTATGTGAGATGCTTTAAGTTAACTTATATAACCAATTCAGAATTGATTTAGGCCGATAGTTGGAAGGGCTGGATGGTTCATCAGAGATCTTAAAAACTGGAACAACAGACGATGACTTCCAGCAGGTCAGAAAGCAAGAAGCGGGGAAGCGTTTTACTTACAGGAAAAAAAAAAAAAAAAAAAAAAAGGTGAAATTGCGTTTGAAATGCTGAACAGTGAAATGGACTATGCTCGGAGTTTGTTTTTTGCAGATTCAGATTTTATTTTGGGTTAATTAAAAAGAGATTTATTGGAGGATTTTATTTTCAAATAAATCAAGCAAATTGGATACACACATCCATAAAATACACAGAGCTTCAGCAAAATAATAATAATAATGTCCTACGAAAATATTCAAATTTGATTACTACAAAAAATGCACTTAATTTGAGTACACTGATAGCTGATTAAAAAGAATTAATTACACACACACAAAACAATATTTATTAACTTTTTTTTCAAAAAAAGTTAATTATTCTAGGCACCTTCATTGAAAATCGATAGCATGACAAGAACGGTCTGAAAATTAATGAAAAAACATTTTCTTCGTGTTAATATTTAAATTTAATTTTAGTTTGGTCTATGCTATGATTTTAAAAGAATATCACGGATTTTAAAATTCTTGAAAACTCCTTCCAGTTGCTGTTAGTGTTTTAAATCAAACTAATTGAAATAAAAAGAATAATAAACAGAAATAAAAAACAAAACAAAACAAAACCTTTCTTTTTCTTTGTTTATTCTGAAAATAAAATCCGACTTAATTTTACATGGCCTGCATGACATAAAGCAAATAAATTAGTCTTCTTTTAATTGAGTGAAATCAAATTTCTTTGTAAGAAAGAAATCATTATTTCAACTTCATGTATTTTATACGGAAATTAACTTTTTTTATATTTATTTTTTTCATTTCCATAAACTGTCTGTCGCTGATCGCAGTTATTTTCATAATTATTTATCATTAGGCAAATTATCAACTTCGTTGAGTCTATTTTTATATTCAACATATTTTTAATTATCACCATGATTATTATTATTATTTACGTTTGTTTATTTAATTATTGATAAGAACATAATTTCGCTGTAGACGTTCAAAATTTTAAACAACACATTTAAAAAATAATTACGTGAACTATTAATCTTTTCTTTTATTATTATCAAAAAATAATTATTGACAACTTTGAGTTTTTTAAATTATTTTTTCTTTTTAAAAAGGCATTAATTTTTATCTTAATCTTTGCGTTGCAATGCATTGCACTTATCAAAATATTCAAAACAACTGTTTAACTTTAAAGAAGCATTTTTAGTCGCTGATAATTTTATTTTTTACAAATAAATCAGCTTAATATGATTATTTAACACTGTTACTTTTAAAACAAAATGAATATTTATGTTAGTAAGAAATGAAAAAAATATCTCGAACAGCTGCAACACAAATCTTTTAGTTTTAAAAAACGATGATGAGTCATAAAAAAACGTAACCACGATTTCAGCAAATTAATCCTTTAAAAGTAATTTATGTCAAATGGATTTATTATCCATATTATATAAATGATTATTCTCACAATAAACAAACTTTACTCACCGTTTCTATATATTCAGTCACATCATATCTCATCTCAGGTAATTCCATTTTGCTGGAATTCAATGTTCCTCACCCACTTTGATAATTTCCGATTTAGTTAACACAGAATTATCTCCCCTTCTAAAACGGTGAGATGGCAAATTGTATCTTCTCTATAAAGAAAAAGAAAGAGTTATTTTAAGCTATGAAGTCCTTACACCGTGTTTCTAAAAATAAGAATAAAAAGATGCTTTTATATATATATATATATATATATATATATATATATATATATATATATATATATATATATATATATATATATATATATATATATATATATATATATATATATCCTCCTTGGATTTACCCATACGGATTACCTAGTTTTTCATAAACTATATATATATATATATATATATATATATATATATATTAGGTTGGTGCAAAAATAATGTCGTTTTCTCACATATGTTATGTGAGAAAACGACATTATTTTTTATTTTTTCGTTGCGATCTGAATGTCGAGATTACAAACATTTAACAACAACAACACATCTTTTAAATGAAACATATAAAACGTTATTTTGTAAAGGAAAAGTGTGTGTGTATGTGGGTGTGTGTGTGCATGTACATGTAGATCAAACTGTTTTGAGCCTTGAGAAACAGTAAGTTTCTATTTTTATATCTAAGGGGATCTGAAATTCAATTTCACATAGAGGTGTAAACTTTTTGAATACAAAATTTTCTTTGGTTAGAAAATCATTTCACACTGGGTCACTAAAATCTTTTTCTTGAATTTGTGGGAGTGGTGAATGGAGTTATTATTGTTATTTTCTAAATGGTTCAAAAATAACATGTGATGGGTTTACAACTATGTCTGCAAGTATTTTGGTGGCATTTGCCCTTGTAATGATTGTTTATCAAATAAAATTTCTGATGAGATTTTATTGGTTGAAAAATATATATAGGATTCAATTCCTATAGACCCCACCAGCAATAGCTCTGTTCACTTGTCATGGGATATATAATAGCACAGGATAATGAAAAAATAGGAAACATTTATAAATTTAACATGTTTGGCTTTTATTTAAACTTTAGCAGAAATGAAATATGAAAGAGAAAGTTCTGTTATTTTAATCCTTTTTAGAACCTTTGGAATTTTGGTTCAAAGTCTTAGTTTACTGGTGTCAAAAGAGGACCATAAATTAGTAAGGGAAATTTGAGTGTCTTTTTGCAGTAAAAAATACATTAATTTGGAAATTCTTGCAAAAATCAGATTTAAATGAAACTTTCAGGACTTATTCAGAAATGAATGAAATTATTTTTGAAACATTTTGTTTTTTTTAGAAAATGTAGTTAAAAATATTTTTTTTTTTACATCTGTTTCCTGCTCGCCACTTTTAATTTTAATTTTATGAAATTTCAAGAAATTCTTTTTTTTAGTGCTTAATGTTTATATTAGTTATAAAGAGAAGTTCTCCAAGAATTTAAATCATCAATTTTTTGGGTCTAACAGGACATCCAGTTAGAGGAAAATTGTAAAACAAAAAATGCAATAAAACTAAGATATTATTTAATTAGAAAAGCTTTTAATTGCTTTTATGAATAAAATATATTATGGACATTATTTTCTTAAGAAAAATGTCTTTCCAATGAATAATAAATTTTTACAGGAATTGTTTTCATATAAGAGTGATAAGTTTAGTAAAGTTAAAATTTATTGGTAATTTTTTAACATTTTCTCGGCAAGAGTCTTTGTAAGTAAGACTATAAAGCTAAAGTACCTAAATTTCAATAAAATATTAGATTGTTTAAAATTTATCTATATTCAGTGACTTCTGTCACACTCTCTAAAATAGCCATACATTGACTGATTGAAACCAAATTTTGTGGAGAAGTGCGAACTGGTAAGGGGTTATAAAGTACACTTGGTTCTACTAGGGTGCATAGTTTAGTACAATAAATTAATGAATTTTTTTGAAAAAATTAAAAGTTTTATTATTTAACATACATAATACTCCCTCTATTTAAAAAACAATTTGATGATTAAAATAACAAATGCTTATTTAATAAAAATTCAATATTCAATATCTTTTCTTTAAGTTTTTACATATATTTCATTCTGGTAGAATATAATGTCCGGTTGTAGCACTATAAATATAAATGCAGTAAGGAGAGCATCAAAGTGATTATTTCAACAATACTAAATACTGTGAAGATTTCAACCAGCATTAATGTGTTGCAAGAAAATTCTAGCATTTTAAATATTACTGGATGGTTAAAAATGATCAAAAAATGCATTTATATTGTATTTGTCATGTAATCTTTCCTATTTCAGCCTTACATAAATCTGTGTGTGTGTGTGTGTGTGTGTGTACACACACAAGTCTGTGTGGTTAGAATGTTAGTGTTCTAACCATATGAGATTTGAATTTGAATCTCACCATGGCCAATTTGTCAAGTAGAGGGGACTTCTTGATAATACTGACTTGGGGAAATGATCTGAGCATGTGTTGCTGTTGGGTAGTCCCTGAAAACCATATCATGGGTTGACCCAAGTCTGGTGAGCAAAACTGTGTAGATAAAACTGTTCAGAAGCTTTTGATGGTTGTGCTAACATAAAGCTACAAGTCATCATGACCAAGAATGTGAAAATACTAACCTTGTTCAACTATTGATCATACCAGATTCTGTGCTCCCTCCAAAACTGTAACTAAAGTCTGCTCAATATAGTTTCAGTATTAATCATAGGTTGGTTCTGTAGGTGATGAAAAAACTCAATTATGCATGAGCAAGTATCTGTCTATATTTCTGAGATGAGGTATTATGTACACTATTTACATTATTCGGACTATTGTCCTCATCTTTGTCGCCATATTTATTACAACATTTCGGCCTTTCAGTATCTGTCTATATTTCTGCGATGAGGTATTATGTACACTATTTACATTATTTGGACTATTGTCCTCTTCTTTATCGCCATATTTATTACAACATTTTTGCCGTTGTATGATTCGGCTTTCTTCAGGTGGTTGCAATGTCGAACTTAACCCTTTATTCCTCATGGACACATGGCACAGTGGATAAAGGCATTGGTTAGATCCAGTGACAGGACCCAAAGTTCAATACCCGGTTAAGCCAGTGGAGAACTTTCAGAGGGGAATTAACAGGAGATAACTGCAACTGACATCCATTAAACATGACACATGGAACTAGTCTACCCCAGTGAGCGAAATAAAGGGTTCAGTTCAACATTCCAACCACCTGAAGAAGGCCGGAGTGTACAATGACCGAGATGTTGTAATAAATATGGCGACAAAGATGAGGACAATAGTCCGAATAATGTAAATAGTGTGCACGAGCAAGTCTTTGTAACATGGATTAGTTATTCACCCTAGTGGACTCCATAATCTCTCAAGATTAATGGATGCATTATATATATTTTATCATCTAATGTTATTATATATATATATATATATATATATATATATATATATATATGAAGGACCTTCATAATGCAATCACAACTATGGGCTGGCCATGTGGCAAGGATGAGTGATGATCACATACCAAAAGTTCTTTTTTACAGTGAACTCTATAGTGGTCATAGAAATGTTCGTAGACCTTGACTCAGGTATAAAGATAAACAGCTAACAGTTTTCCTGTTGCATTTGAATACAATACATTCTCTTGTACTGTTTGTGTTCTTTTGCGAAATTCTCAAGCTGGTCTCAAAAGTCATGCCCGTCATAGGCATGCAGATAATTAGTTCATGGTCGTAGGAACCTCATACATCAAACTTGATGGGAGAGTACCTCATATACATATATATACATACATATATATATAGATATCAAATATGTGGTGCAGTTCAATTTATATTACATGAATCATTCATACAAAAAGTAGATTAGTAAAGTTAATGATATAAATGGCGAAAAACATTTTTGCAAACAAATTTATTAAAGTTACATAATCCACGAATCTCTCGATGAATGTTATGATCCTTGTTTTTAATAACTTCAAGTTGTATAAGGTGTTTTTTTATTTTGCTAGTACTTTCAGCTGTACTTACAGCCATCCTCAGGCATGGAAATTTAGTACATGCCACATCGACTGAAAAACTAAATTTAATAATAACACATTTCTAAAAAAACATATTTCGATTAACATTTAATCTTTTGTGTCTCGCTACTACTTGGATTTACTAAAAAAACAAATTAATTTCCTTTGTGTTTATTTCCTTCTATCATACTAACACAATGGATTTGGTTGTATTGTAAAGAAGACAAACAATAATATTTTTGTGTGAAGCTATTTCGCAAAAATTCTTTGTAGTTCATTTCTTTCAATTTAAAGGAAAACAAATGCTGAACAATAAAAAATAAATTTTTTAGAGCCATGTTTGAAAATTCTTTATTTTCACACACCTAAGCTGATATATATATATATATATATATATATATATATATATATATATATATATATATATATATATATTCGGATGTCTAGTCACACTGAGGAGCTGTGATACAGCAAAACAGTACTATCTGTGAATGACATAATTTAGCTCTTGAAAATATATTTCAATTGAGCACTGTTGAGTGATAAGCTAATTCTATAAACAACTGCCATCTACCTTAATGCTAAGCTCTTCAGTAAAATGAATGGAGCACTTTGGCTGATTGGCATTTGTTTACATTCATAAAAACAATACACTATATTTAGCTGTGTATCTCTGTCGAATGAAGATATCTCAGTGGTAGAAGCTCTGACTAACACCAAATCAGTTGGGTTTTGATCCTAACTTGAGGCATTCAGATGTCTAGTCACACTGAGGAGCTGTGATACAGCAAAACAGTACTGTCTGTGAATGACACACACACACACACACATATATATATATATATATTGTTTATTGGAGAATCTGGCAATTCTATTTGTTGGGTATTTCTGCCAACTACATTTAACCATGCACAATTACTCTATACTTACCAAAAGTGCTGACAAATTCTAAAGACACATATGCCAGTTGTTAGCAGAGACTCCTTTCATCTGTTCTTTTCTTTAGATGCTCTGACGAGTTCTAGTGATTGCTAGTGGATTTTGGTCCCCTATTTATATTATAGAAACAAACTGTTTTAGGCAGATGTTTTTTTGTATTAAATTAGATTTCAAACTGTTGTTTGTAGCTGGACTTGACAACCTAGTGAGTTGTCCCTATAAAGCAACCCAAACAAATTTGTGAATTAAAGATGACCACAGGTGAACCATTTATTCAACACAATTAAGAAAAGTTAAAAACAAGGTGTACAGAATGAGAGAAGATTGAATGTACTTACAGATATACTGTTTTTGTAATAATTACTCCCTAACTAACATAATACAGTTTTGTAGTCTAATGATTTATACTTAATAAAGTACTGTCATGCCACGCCTACATTTTCTCCAATTCTAATTGGTCAATAAATACATACTTAAAAATAACAGGACAATTTATCTATCGCATCCCACCATAGTAAATTTGTTCCTACACTTTGTTGAAAACAAGCTTTGCTACAAAATCGCTGATTGGTCCATTTTCTATCCAATAGGATATTGTTCATGTATATTCAAAAATGTACTATAGCATCTCTTTTTGGAGCCACTCCAGATAGTATAAATATTGGATGCATTCCAAAAAACCAGTAGTAGTAATTTCAGAACCACAGTCGAGGTACCCAGAGACAATAGTTCTCATTTACTCGCTCGTGTATTTCATCCTACTCACTCCTCACGTACATACACACTACAGAACTTTATGTGACACACCACCAGTTCTCAGTGGACACACCAAGTTAAATTAACTTTGTAAGTTGCAACTACTGAACAATTTTCTGAAAGAAATATTCTATTTTCAACACTGAACTCTGAACATTTTTCTCAGACAAATCTTCTATAAGACATTTCCTTACAGTCAAGGGGAAGCTACTTTTTTCTCCCTTTTTCACTCATATTGCAACTACTTTGTATTATTGTTGAATTTAATATACATATTTCTTCGTTAAACAAAATTGGTTCTCATTGTTCTTTTTCCTTGATGTTTTAAGTATTATGTATGAATGTTGATTACCTTCTCAACACGCAGCCGTATTATCTATTTAAGTTAACCCATTCAACATTGGTGACCACAACACTCGAGAAGCAGTACATTCTATAATTGATCAACCCGACGTACTAATCAACACTTTACAGTACTAACACTTAGAGATGGAAAGGTCCTCTTAACTTATGCATACATGTTATCTTTTAGGCGTCATGTCATGGAATTAAAGAAAAAAAAAGTCATATGGCCAACTTTAGCCACTGCAGATGTTTTTTGTGTCTCTCTGACATAACTCCATCAGCAAAGAAAATGTTAGTTTGGCTTCCTTGTATAACAAAGTGTTTAATGACCCAGCACCGCTTATAGTAACACACAGACACGCACAGATGGAAGGGAATCATAATTGTCTCCCTAATTGGTTTCACCGAAATCATTAAATCTTCTTTTGGTCGAATTTCACTTAAAAATAAAAATTTAGAAAATTAAAGGGAGATAATTTGAATCTGGCTATATCTGAATCGGTTTTTTAAATTGTCTATTTTTAAATTTTATTGTTTATTTAAATAATGAATACATTTTTCTCCATAAATTAATCACTGGAATTTTAATTCAGATAATGTTGATTAATTTTAGTTTTATGCTAGGAATATTTAAAAATGACTAACAAAAAAAAAAAAAAAAGAAGAAAAATAAATAAATAAATGAAAGAAAACAAACTCATTTCTCTTACCCAGAGTAATATGAATTAATAAATAAATATTTTTTATTAATTCATATTATTCTTTTTATCTAAATATTTATATTTTAACCATTTCTTATTTATATTTTATTTTTGTTGACTTGAAAAAAAAAAAGAGAAAAGAAATGGCTTTAATTGATTTCAATAAGTAATGCTCTTCTTAAAAATCAAAACAACTCTCTTGTCAATCAAATAAAATAATCAAATAAAGCAGTTATCTCCCTTTAATTTCTTACGTTTGGATTTTCCGGTGAACTGAACCATTCAACGAAGTGAAAATTCGATTTAACCATTAAGTCAAAACTTCACTTCGTCGAATGGTTCACTTCCCTGAAAAATCCAAATTAAATTTTAATGGTTTCTGTGAGGTCAGTTTTCGGACAAATGACAATCATTGTTATGAACTACACAGAGAAAAAGAACTAAAGAAGTGTCAAGATCTATTTTGACTCGAATATTAAAATGTCTTTGTACAGATAACATATCTGTTGATTCAATTTCAATTCTAAGCTACCTTTTCATTTACAATTTAAAATGGCAGGACAGTAGTTGACTTGATTAAAAAAAATAAAAAATATTCTTGCTACTGACGATTGCTTTTTTATGACTTATAAGCTGATTTATTTTAGATGGAAAACCTTTTTGTGGTTGCATGTCAGAATTACTGAAACTTATTTTTTTACCATTTTCAATGTTTCATTTTATAATATAAAGAGTAGATGAAAGGTTTTTGTCAGAAAGTCTAATAAAAAAATATTTTTTTTTATTGTATCCACAGCAATAAGAGGCTAAAAAGTAAGATTAAAAATTGATACTGGGATAGAATTTTATGCACAATTCCCTGGAGGATATAGTTGTTATCATACTATCACCAACTTTAAAACTCATCAACGCCTTTTCAATATTCCTGTTCTCTAAAATTATTTCGTTAAAATTTGTTTTACAGTACATTTAATAAATGATGTAAGGGAGTTAATAAGAATTGAGAAATTTAGAGTAATTTCTCTTCAAAGAGTTATTTCCCTTGAAAATTGAGAATTCATTCATCCGATCAGTATATTTATCCAGACCTTTGTTGTTATTTATTAAGCTTAGCTTAACACAAGAAAGCCCATCGCTAAGAAAACATTCACTATCCCTAATAGTTGTCCACGCCATAAGTTGTCTGCCACTTCCGACAAAATGATGTGAACTAATTTTAGTGTGCAAATTCTTACTCGAGGCCACCCTAAAGGCTCTACTCCAACTAAAACACTCTCTCTAGCGATGGACTAGGACACAAGACCACAAGAGGATTGAAATCATTCATTCGTAATAATATTCAACCAAACTAATCTCACTAACAACTATTCCATGGACAAACACCAAACTGAAATGTAAAAAATTCATGATAACGTTTTTAACATTAATTATTGTAATTCCAGTAATGTATACTGTAGAGAGCTTACGCTATAATTTATATGGGGAGATTGTCTTAATTTATTCCTTTATTAAACAAAGAATTCCATATGCAAATTTCAGTCTGTTAGAATATAGCATTAGAATTTTGATAGATTTCTTATCAGAATCTATCTTACATATTCATAAGTCTACTATTCATCCAGGCTTTGAATATTGCTGCAACATATAGTCTGGTGCTTCTGCTATGTATTAGATATTCTTGATAAAATACAAAGAAGAATCTGCGCTGTTGATGGTCCTGACCTGGCATCTCGGCTTCAGCCACTTTCCTACCACTTTCCTGTGCCTTTTCTATAAATACTTTCATGGTAAATATTCTGATTAACTATCCTTCATGGTACCTAGACTTTATGAATTTAAGCACAGTACTAGATTTGCGTCAAGGTCTCATAATTTTACAATTGAAATGGATAGAGGTAACTAAGTTCTATGGTAAAAGTTTCTTCCCTAGCACTTCGTGCTTGTGGAACTCTTTTCCAGCTTTTTGCTTTCAAGTCAAGTTTAAGCTTCAAAAATTAAAATGCAATGTTAATCATTATCTTCTGTCTTAATACCTGTTCTTTCCCCACAATAGTTTTTTCTCATATTCTCTCACAATTACTAAACACTTGCATCTTATTGGCTTTATTGCCTTGCATGGGGTGAAATGATTAAAAAAGAAAAAAATGTTTCACACAATGCCTGTATAAAAAAGAAAGAAGAAAAAAAATTGTAAATATAACACAGAAGGGAGAACAGTGGAATTTGAAACTAAGTGAAAAAAGATAAGAAATGAATTCCTACTGTAGTGCAATGATTATCAAATTTGTATCACAGACAAACTTGGTAGTATAGTGACTTCAATCATGATTAATCACTTCATGATTTTGGCTTCATGCCAAAATCATGAAGTGATTAATAATAAGCTGTTTTTAACAATTTGAGAAGCTTTGTAAAAAAAACTAAGAACAAAAATAAATGAATTCATTCCTATGAAAGGAAATCAAAGAATTATTTTAAATTTTTGATGAGTATTTTTTTATTCCAACTTTTTGCTTTTACTTTTTTCAAATGCCAAATCATATTTTCTTGATTGTTAGTAACTGGTAAAATGATTGTATGGGTGTTGAGATAAAAAGCAATTGAAATGAAGATGAAAGAAATATCTGTTTATATCTCTGAGATGAAGTATTATGATTACTTACATTATTTATATTATTTGGACTGTCATCCTCATTTTCATAACGTTTTGGCTGTTGTATACTCCGGCATAGTATGTGGATCTAAAACATTTACCCTGGTGGATGAAATAAAGAGTTTGGTTTCAAATTCCTATCACCTGAAGAAGGCTGGAGCATACAATAGCTGAAATGTTGTGAATATGGCAATGAAGATCAGGATAATAGTTTGAATAATGTAAATAATGTAAGTAATGAAAGAAATATTTGTCAAAAATGAATAAGAATTGACAATGCTTCAACTTGGGATCTGTCTAGCCAGGTTTTAATTTTTATCTCAGTGTTAAGATCCCAAATATTTAACAACAACAAAAACAACACATCTTTTAAATGAAACATAAAAAAGGTTATTTTCTGAAATGTCAATTGAAATAACATTTATATATTCTTTTCAGAAATATACAATAAAAACAAAATGGTCAATTTTCCATCCAGTGAAGTTTGTTTTATCAAGGAATTAAATGTTTGTAGAGTGGTGAGAGATGTGTTGACAAACCTACTTTATATCAGTGAGCCTAATATTTCTGTCAGTGCATAGACCAGGGTGTAGTCAGTAGCTGCTTGCTGTCATCTATTGTGTATGAGTGTGCATAAGCACATGTAAAAACTGACCTCTGAAATTGTTTTGAACCCCGAGAAGCTCTTTAAAAAGTGGAGGGATAGTAAAGTTGTTTTCAATAATTTCAATTTGAATTATTGCAATCATCATCACCCCTACCATGACCCCCAATCATCCTCATCAGTCCCATCCCTCTCGAGGTCAGGCCATAGCCAATGTCCTCTGACTTGAAGGCTTGTCTTGGTCACAACAGAGGAACTCTCTTCCCTGGCCAATGACTTCAATCTGGGAAGTCCTCTGCCTAGCAATGCCATGTCAGTGCAAATGCAATGATTATTCCTGGAAAAGTTTTAAGACTTTGATTTTTCAAAATGTCATCATCATAACCACCACCACCACCACCACTGTCATCTTCCTCGTCCGTAGGGTAATTGCACAATTCAGCACCTTTACATGTCTTGATAGGTATTCATTCATGTATACTGCATCTTGGGCAAAGTAGATATTATTTTTATTTTTATTATTCAGTTGAATTAGCTCGGATATTCATGAGTCTATCAAGCGAACCATCTTGGTCCTGCATCAAGGTCAGAATGTCATTAGGGAGGGATTCTGTGTCATAACATAACTGGTCAATGTAGGTGGTTGCTGAGTGACTAACCTCTTTTGTTTCATGGCTAAGTGTCCAGAGCAGTAGATCACTTGTGAGTTGTTGTTTTGCATAAGATTGTAGAAATATCAGGGACAGGTCCATAAAGCTGTGGTTTAGTTGAATGTTGTCCTCAAGATATGTTAAGTATAGCTCACAGTATTTTAGTGTAGGTTCCATCAAAGCTTAAACTCTAGAGTTTTAGTTAATGTCCAAGCAGTTGCACCATACATTAAAACTGATCTCTACAGTGGTTCAAAAGAAACTACTTGAGGTTGTGTGGCAGATTAGATTTCCAGATTACGTCTATTTTATTCAAGGCAGCCCAGACTTTAGCTATAAAAATACTCGTCTCCTTTTCAGTAGAATTTATTTCCCTTCCGAGGTATGTAAAAGATTTGACAGATTTTATTGATTCATCTGAAACAGTCTTGCTGGTTGAAGTCTATGAATTCAGTTTTAGAGGCATTGACATAGAGTCCAACATCATTGGCAGCATTTTGTTGATTATGTAGGAGAACTGTGGCTTTGGTAATGGTGTCTGTAGTGATAGCTAGGTCATATGCATAGTCAATATCTGTCAACCAATTTGCAGGATATCAGCTTGAGAGTCTTGGCGATAAAGTAAAACCTAGATGGGTATGTTTGTCAAGAGGAGAGCCTCCCCTTCTCCGGGTGAGACCACAGCCAATGTCCTTTGACTTGAAGGCTCAAACACATGACTGTTGCTTCCATCCTTGCCATCTCAGCGTCAGTCTAGGAAACCCTCTGACCAGTGATGATGTGTTATCATCACACTAACTCTATCCATAGCTATAGAGCTCCAGTTTTATCCCCCTGTGCTAGATTGCTGTTAACTGTAAAAGAAGGTTCATCTGTCTTTTTGACAGGTCTTGCTTTTAATTCTGCTTGGTATCTAACCATCTTCCTCATCATAAAAGATGGATGGTGGAACTGGTTAAGTTGCTGATGGCCTTACCATGCAGCAGGTTACATTGTACCCATAGTATTTGTAGAGTGACCTGATTGCAATTGCTTATAAGAATGATAAATTATTTTACTAAATATGTTCTTACACAGTAGTTGAATTGTAAAATGTAAACTTATTTTTAAATGAAATGTTTCATTTCAAAAATCAGAATTGGCTCTTTTGAATCATATTTTACAGAAATATTACTTGAAGTCAAAATTTAAGATATTTTCCTAGGATCAAACATTTTCTTAGAGAATGTGTTAACTTTGTCAATAAGGCAAAACTTATTTTTGATGACACTTCTCATTGGTTTCTGAGCTCTTGAGTTCATTTATGTTATCAAGCATTGTATTCACAGCTATTTTGGCTTGAGTTGTTCAAATATCTTGAAATGAACTGAGATTAGTTTCTTCTACTTTTCCTTCTATTTCTTCTTCTTCTTCTCCTCCTCCTCCTCCTCATTCTTCCACTTCTTCCTTCATCCATTTCTTTTCTTCTCCTCATTCTTCCACCTCCTTCTTCATCCATTTTTTCTTCTCCTACTCCTCTTCCTCTTTCTTCTAGTATTTCTCCTCCTCTTCTATTCTTCCACCTTCTTCTTCTTCTTCTTCTATTCATTCACCTCCTCCTTATATTTCTTCTTCTCCTCTTCCTTCTATTCTTCCACCTTCTTCTATTTTTCTCCTCCTCCTATTTATTCTTCTTCTTCTCCTCTTATTTCTTCTCCTCCTACTATTCTTCTACATTCTTCTTCTTCTTCTTCTATTCTTCCACCTCCTCCTCCTATTTCGTATCCCCATCCTCCTCTTCTTGCACCTTCATCGTGATGCTGGATTACAAATATATGAAGTCCAATATACCCGTCATGATAAACAATCTGATATGATAAAAGTTATTTCTATTATTAGAATTCAGTGAGTGAGCTGTATACCAACAAAATGAGGGTAATGGTCAAACATTATATACCCTGTAACACCCTATATACCCCTTATGGTACCCAATCTGATAAGGGTATATCAGGCACATTCATCACAGCCAAAAGTTTATAAAAGCATTGCATATCATTTCAAGTGAGGCCCAGTTAGAAATACTATCAGCACAGGTAAAACCTAATCTGCATAGCAGCCTTTGATTGAAGGTGTTCATAAGCATCTAGATGTGTGACTGCCAAGTCCTTCCTTTAAACTTAAAATGTGTTAGACCCTAGAAAAATACTCAGCTGGCTAATATCAGGCAACATACAAGCAACTCTATTGTAATGAAACGGATATTTACTGTAGTCCATCTTAATTTAGCCAAGACAAAACATGTACATGGTAACATCAATTAAAACCAGAAGCCATGTGAGCCATGCTTTATTATTATTGCTGTTATTGTTGGTGTTGCTATTATTATTATTTTCTTATGTATAATACAACTTAAGTATAATATGACGCCTTGTTTCTGAAGCTAAAAACAGTCAATAAATTACATCCTTGAGTAGAATACGAGCCTGCTGTACAGCCATCCCTATGAAATTTGTTTTGAAAAGTTGTACTATATTAAAATCACATTGTCATACATATATTTCACTAAAATATTTAATTTTTAACAATTTTAAAGACTAGAAATGAACTGGATCTTTAGCCATTTTGTGTTTCTTCTCCTAATTTCCATTTCAAATCTTCCAAGTTGCTTTCTTGCAACATTAATGTTATAAAAACATGACAGATCTTGTGTATTCCCTTTATTAATTTTCTAAATGAATTTTGGTGAATTTTCTGTCTTTGAGACAAAAGATGTTGAATTATGCTGATTCCCAAAGAACAAATATTGCTGATATATCAAATACTTGTTGTAAAAAATTGTTATCAACACCTGCCTATTTTGTGTTTTATTTTCTATCGTTCTGAGTGTATTTGATATCTTGCTTATTTCAAATGAGAGATTTTTAAGCTGAGTAAATATTTATGAAAATGTCTACTTGTGTATAATTTGACCCCACTTTTTTGCCTTTAATTTTCCTTCAAAATTTCTTGTATTATATTACATAAGAAAATACAACATTTGCTTGTTACCATATAAGATATTCATTTCTATTTATGGAGAAGAAATCCATTGATTTTATCAGATTCACAAGAAGGAAATCAATAAACAAAACAATTCATAGTTCTTCTTGACAGACTTTCTTTCTACTTTAAGTCTTAGAAGAATCACTGAGATAACCCAAGAAGAATTAAATGTTCATTTTTTCCCCACTATAATAAAATAGCCACTATTAATAAAAATCAATAAGGCTGTATTCAAAGAAAACAGTGCATAGATTTTGGAACAAAAATAGTAACAATATACAACTATTTAAACAGTTTTATTTTCCTGGCTGCCGATAAGGGGAGATCATTCATGATCTGAAATTGAGATGTAATTCTTAAAATATATAAATTTATTCAAATGGTAATATTAGTTTTTTCCTTTTAAGGAAACATTCACCATTCATTGACCAAGCTGCTTGTACTATCTTCCATTGAAATTTATAAAATATTTCTCTTAAAACAATTTTTCAAGAAAATAGGTTTCTTAAGTCCAGTAGGTGTTACTACTCTTTCTAGTATTGATACAGGTTTTATTTGAAGTAGAGTGAAATGTTAACATCTTCAATCATTATTTTCTCTTTTAGTTACATATGATATCCATTTTTGTGGTTAAAAGTCCTCAAGTGATGTGGTTTCTGTTGTTTGGTACAGTTCTTTGTGATTCTTTAGTGCCAGGCCACAATGTTTACTTCAACAGTTTCTTTTCTCATATTCCCCACCTGTGGAACTACTTTCTGTTTACTTGCTTCCATGATAATTAAAATCTTCAAAGATTTACATGTAACATCAATCAGCATCATCTACTCTGTTCATCTTTTGTCCTTTCTTCAATCCTCCCTATCCTCAGTCTTTAATCTTCTTTTCACTCCCTGTAACTAGTGGCATTTATGCCTTTGTTGGGGTGATATAAAAAAAACAAAAAGTGTGGTCTTCATCAAACTCCACAAGCTTCACTTGATCAATGTCATTTTTAATCATTGATTTTAGAAAGTGGTTGTATACAGCTGACAGTTTAGATATTTTTGAATGAGTCTGGCACCAAAGTAAGCTTTAAAGAACTCTTCTCTTTCAAACAATTCTGATGTGAATGAAAGGACCATATCTAAAGAATTTATGGATGTTTAAACTTAGTGAAAACAGAAAAAAATAATAAAATATTTATTGATATATAAGTAAGGGAATCCCCAGAAACCAACTGGAAACAACATGGGAGAGAAAAAAAAAAAGCCATAGAAAGGTGGCCAATCTGTTTTGTCATATTCAATGACTACTACTACTACTACTACTACTACCACCATTTTGTACGGTATTGCTTATTTTGACTACTTTGTACTACCTATTCAATATATCTTGAAACAATGATTTTTTTTTTTAGCTTAATTCATAAGCTTTGTACCTTCAGTTTTTGTGTGCGGTCATTTCCATGTTTGCATTCAAGATATAACCGTGTATGAGTATAACAGCAAAATTGATATATCAATCCTTCACGAGTTTCTGATCCTTAGCTATTCAAATATATAAATTATTCAAATATCCAATGTTCAAATATATGAATTATTCCAGGATCATTTTCCAACTTATTCAAGATGATTTTCACCCTCCCTAACTTTCTAACCTTCTGTCCTGGAATAACAAGTTGCCTCAGAGGTTTCACATTTGATTTCATTTTCAAGTCTTTTTTCACTGCTCTTTGGATTGTCATAGCTGAAACTTCTCACTCACATGCCAAACATCTTAGGGATTGAGTTGGATCTTTTCTAATTGATTTCTTTAGATCTAAGTTGAAATGATGATCCTGATACAGTTTTCCTCTCTACTGTTCCCTCTTTTTTAAACTTATTCACCATTCTCTTGATGGTTCTTGAATGGACCTTGAAGATGGAAGCCAGAGTATAAATATTGGCACCATTACTGAAGGTCTGAATGATCTTTTTCCTCTCACCATTGCTCAGTTGAGAAGACAGTGGGGCTGACACAAAACAATTTTAACCTGTTCTCTTTCTAGCTGAATAACTCAAAGGATTTTTCAGTGATTCTTAAGACAAATGTCTAAACTGAAAACCTTGAAAAAAAAACTCAGCTTGGTGGGATGGCCAATTATGCTGCAAAATGATTTGGAAAATTTGGTGGTACATCCCACTTGGCTTTGCCATAATGCCTTCTGAATGGGGGCACACTTTAAGCCTATAAATCTATTCTCTCTCTTTTTCTTTTTAGCTTGTTTTAACTCTTGCTTCCAGATGTAGTCAACATTGATAAAAAATGCTGCTGACAAGGCACGTTTGCTTCCTTGTCTTCTGTTGACTTTTGAACTCTCTCTCTTTCTCTCTCTCTCTCTCACACACACACATACAGACAAGGACATTCTTTTTATAGCTAGTTTCAAGGTTTTTTTCCTTTCATTATAATTGTACACATATGTAATGCTTTTGTTAATAACATGCATAGTTGTTTGTTTTAAATTCCTTTATTTGTGTTTCTTATTTTGAATGTCATCAAATCCTGCAACACAAAAAAGAACATGTAATTCCTTTTGTCGTTTATTTTATATTCATTGTTTTGATTTTGATTTTTACACAGACTCACAGAGTCCACCAGTATTGTTTGTGGGATAAATGTTCCAGGAGCCCATAAATATTTGCTATAAAATGTATATACACATCACAACTAAAGAAGTGGTACTTGCAACATAATGGTGACTTATTCTACTACAACATATATGAGGTCTGTCCAAAAACTATCCAGACATTTACACTGAAATACAAAATAGAAGGAAATGTTGGAAGAAATCTGTACGCTTGGCTTCAGTCAATTTCCCATCACCACAAGATTGTCTTCCTGTGCCTTTTCTATACATACTTTCATGGTAATTGTTCAGATGGGATCTTTGCTATGGTACCTAGACTTTTTGAATTTAAGTGCAGTACTTGACTGGCGTGAAGGTCTCATCAATTTACAGTTGTTGGCTGAGATGTAACTGCAAGTTTTATGTTAGCAGTTTCTTTTTTTGCACTTCTCACTTGTGGAACTCCCTTTCAACTCCATGCTTTCCAGCCAACTTTAATCTGCAAAAATGTAAATGCAATGTCAACCGCTATCTTCTGTTCTCCTGATAACTCTTTCCTCTTCTTGCTTGTTATCAATGTTTCTGTTCCTAATTTTTCCACACCCTGTAACCCCTTGTATCTTAGTGGTTTTACTGCTTTGCATGGGGTGATACCGAGTAAAAAAAAAAATTGGGAAATTCCATCAAAATTAATTTGGTTTTGGAACAAAAAAAAGAGGTAGAGAAGGTTGGAATAAACAGAACAAATGAAAAAAGTAGAAAATAAAATAAGCTCGGAATCTGGAATAACAGTGGATAGGTTGGAAAAAAAGAATCAAAAATTAGATAATTGGCCAGGTCACTCTATTCTGAAATTGAGATTGGCTATTAATGAAAAAAATAGCCAATCTTGAATACAACACTTAGGACTGTGGTTCCCAAACAGTGTTTGTACCCCTCATATGTGTGATGGCAAGTGAGGCTGAATGATTGAAAGACAATCAAAGAGTTAGAAACAGTTTCAATAAATTCATATGCCAAAAATAAATGATTTCAAAATTTAAAATATTATTATGGATTACTTGTAATTGCAAGTATGAGTTCCAGTCTAAATAGTTATAAATAATTATTGACCGATTTTATCATTGGGATATTTTTGAATTATATCAAATATTAAGAATGGTAACAAAGGTCTGCAAATTGGAGGAGAGAGTTATCAACAATAATATTCTGACTTCAAATCCACAATTGTCTTCCTTTAACCCATTCTCTGTTTATTTATTTTTAAATGTACTTTTTATCACATAAAATTTGGTGAGGTGTGAGCAAATTTTCATTTAAAAAATGTTTCCCAAAGCAAAAAAGTTTGGGAACCACTGTTCGAATCAATTGCATCTTATATGGTGACCAAGATTCTAATTTAAGGCATTTTAAATAGCAATATATGCGGGAGATATCCTAACTTTTTCTTCACAATAGAATTACATATCTATTAATAAACTTTTCCAAATTATTTAAAAAAAATTTTTTAAATAAATATTTTTCAGTTTTATTGACTTGTTTATATTAGCTTCATGTTTTTTAGCTTCATGTTTCTTTTAGCTTCATGTTTTTTGCTTCATGATTTTAGCTTCATGTTATTTTTTATTTTAAGTGTACTTTTTATCACATAAAATTTGGTGAAGCACGAGCAAATTTTTATTCTGATGTTGTGGCCCAGAGAAAAAAATATTTGGGAACCACATTACTAATATTTGAGATATAGACAAAAATATATGAGGTGATATCAGAAAGGTCCAAGGCTATGTCCTGTGATTGAACATTTATGGGAAAAGCATGTGCATTTTGATATTCAGTTTAATGAGTTTCTCAACCAATAAGGCTTTGCATTATTTACTCATTTTCAATTATTTTGTTTAGCTTCTTAGCAATCTATTGGAATGAATTTGATTTTTATGCTGGCTGACAAATTAGGGGAAAACATATCTTGCATCAAATTTTATCAAGGGACTAAAAGTGCTTTGTCAGGATTTTGGCAAATAGTCTCTTATTAGAACATTTGTGCAGGACATATCTTTCAATATGATGAGTCTTCAGAGTGACCATTTACCAGTAAAATGTCAGAGAATATTGAAAATAAAATAATTTGTGGAGACTTTTGTTAAACAATCCATCAACTCTCTCGTCCATATGATTGAATCAGCTGTGGAGTCTCCCAGTAGAGATCCTGGTTCAGAAATATTTTGATGCCATCTTGTAGACACTTAAGGATTATTCAAATACATATTTGTTTGTCAAAATTATAATCTCTTGTGTTCATCAGAAAAATGTGGCTGCTATTATAAATTAATTCCATTAATCACAAGGAAATGTTGCAACTGCTTGATAACCATGATATATTTGGGAAGAACCAAAGCATATAATAATTATCATTATGTATTTAATTATATATTTCCTGTCCCATCTGTAGTGGGAAGGGAGGTAAATCAATTTAAGTAAATTTATGAGTAATTACTTCCCTTAGTCATTTTACTAATCTATACAAATAAAATATTTAACTGCATTTAGACAAAATTTGTTTCAAAGCAAAATGAACTGTTTAATTAATCAGTTCCTGTAGTGATAATTGGAACGAAAATATTCTCCCATCTGATCGCAAATGGCAGCGTATATGTTCCACGTGCAAGGTTAATCTTTTTGACCGGAAAAAGAAACATGGCCACCCCCAGCAAGCTTGTATTGCGAATGGTCACGTATCCTCACGCGGACAGTCTCATAAAGCCACGGAAAGTGGATTCACACATGCAAATGAAAGAAGACAGAAAAGGACATAAAAAACGCTGAACGCCAGTGTCTGAGCAGTGAGAAAAATGGAGTCTCTTTTGTAACATGGAAGGAGAATTGTGTAAAGGAGAAAGCAGAGGCGCAGAAGAAGATTATTGAGAAAATTGAAGGAGTTTATCAGTCGTTGCAGTTTTGCACCAGGCACATCAAGAAAATATTGTGTTTTGTTCAGGAAATTTTGTCAGACATTGTGGATTGCAACAACAACAACTACAGTTCCTTTACTCCTATGTTAGATTGCAACCTTATGTGTTCAAGCCTTTCGTGTGAGGCACCCAGATACCTTTGTCTATTGTGATTGTCTTGCTTCTTTGTTCTTTGCTAATCTTTTTCTTCCAAGAGATATTACCATTTCTTTGTTATATTAAACACATAAAATTTTTAACCTGAAAAGATATTGAGCAAAAAGCAATTTATATAATACAAGGAGTAATCAATGAATCATTAATACCACTAAAAAATATAAAGGATACAGATTAATTAAATGGTTCATTGGCCTCTATTTTTACTTGTGAATTCTTTATCTCTGCCCTATTGAATCTTGATACATTGTTTCAAGATTTTTTGTTTCATTGCATCTAATTATTAAAACTTTCTAACAATTGCCATCATTTTTGATGGCACTAGTACACTAGTATTAGAATAAACCAGAACCTATACTAACAACAAACTGGATAGAATATAAATTCAGTAAATATATAAAAACAAGGTGTGTCTTCTCACCAAACTTATTCAACCTTTACAGCAAGACAATTCTAAGAGAATTAGAAGTCCTACCAGGATTCATTATTGGCAGCCACCATCTTAACATGATGATAGAGTTTTGATAGCAGACACAGAAAGGAAACTACAAGAACTACAGAAGATAATGAAGGAAAGCATGAAGAAAGGACTAAACATCAATTCCAAGAAAATAGAATGCATGGTTGTTAGCAAAAGAAACAGCTGAACATACAAAATTACAAATTAGGGATACCAAATCAAGCAAGTACAATAATTTAAATCTCTGGGAAGTGTTTTAACAGAGGACAGAATGTACTGGACGGTTATGCAATATTACTCTTTCCATTTGGCAGTGAAGCCTGGACAATCTCCTCACAGATGAAGAAGAGACTTGAGCAATAGAAATGTGATTCTACAGAATGATGCTGAGAAAACCATGGACCGAACATGTGAGCAATGACTAAGTTTTAGAGAAAACAGAAACAAAAATGATACTTATAGTTAAGGAAGAGGCAGTTGAAATTTCTAGATCACATAATGAAAAAAGAGGGCTTGGAAAATTTGATACTCACAGGACAGACTGAAGGCAAGAAGGACACAGGAAAACAATGCATAAACTACCTAGTAAGCTTTATTAAATGGATGGTAGAACAAGGTTTAGGAGGATAACAAAAAAATTATTAAGCATTACATACAACACACAGGAGAAGAAGACTGACAGAGAACCTCAGCCATTTTGTTTTAATCTTTCATTCCAAAGATTTCATTTCTGGCTTCAAATTATCAACCTAATTAAATGGTTGGGTGTTTTTAATATTTCATTTAATATGCTTATATTCTTTATTTCTCTCCCTCTGATCATAAGGGCTTAAAGCTACATCATGTTGAAACACAGGTTTCCATATGATCGCCAAAGTTAAGCAACATCAATCCCGGTCAGTACCTAGATGGGTGACCGCATTCTCTCCCTCTGATCATAAGGGCTTAAAGCTACATCATGTTGAAACACCGGTTTCCATATGATCGCCAAAGTTAAGCAACATCAATCCCGGTCAGTACCTAGATGGGTGACCGCATTCTCTCCCTCTGATCATAAGGGCTTAAAGCTACATCATGTTGAAACACCGGTTTCCATATGATCGCCAAAGTTAAGCAACATCAATCCCGGTCAGTACCTAGATGGGTGACCGCATTCTCTCCCTCTGATCATAAGGGCTTAAAGCTACATCATGTTGAAACACCGGTTTCCATATGATCGCCAAAGTTAAGCAACATCAATCCCGGTCAGTACCTAGATGGGTGACCGCATTCTCTCCCTCTGATCATAAGGGCTTAAAGCTACATCATGTTGAAACACTGGTTTCCATATGATCGCCAAAGTTAAGCAACATCAATCCCGGTCAGTACCTAGATGGGTGACCGCTTGGGAATATCAGGTGCTGTAAGCCTGGATGTGCACCTGGTTTAAAAAGCTTATGACCACATCACATTGGAACATTTGTTCCCATATGATCACCGAAACTAAGCAATGTTGATCCTGGTCAGTACCCAGATGGGTGACTGTTTGGGAATACTAGGTGCTGTAAGCACAGATATGTGGGTGTTGTAACAGATAACAATTTAGAATTGTTAATTGGAGGGCTGAGTTCCAATTCCAGTTGGGTTCATTGTATTCACTTATGTGAAAATACCCTTCAGAAAGGTATGAATTCACCTCTTCTCCCACCAGCTATAGGTTAATTAGTAAGACTTGTGCCATTAACCATTACTATCTCAAAAACATAAAATAAAATTGTGCACAAAAATGTTTAGATTTTGGCATTAAATAACCCATAGATGTGTTGATATGCTGCTAAACAAAACCAATCAACTAACCAACCAATCTGATTGGGAGATTGGAAGTTTTTGTGGAATGACCTCTTAATTGCTGTTGTTCCCAAGTCCACCCTGACTTATGGTGGTAGCACCTGTTAGGGTCTCAGTTATCAGCAAATAATGAACCCTCAAACAAAAATCAACAGTACACTTTTATAGCAAAATTTTTATATCAAAATGACAATCGATACAACACTAAAAAAGTATAACAATACATTTTTGTAGTGAGATTACCAGCAATGCATTTTTTTTTAAATTACCAGTAATCCATTTTTTAAAATTGACAATACATTTTATCATTTATAAAATATATATCTAAGAAAACACATTTCCCTGAAAGTATAAAATAATGTACAAAATATTTATAGTTGAAGACATAAAATTGTGAACAAAATATTTAGATTTCAGCATTAAATAACCCATAGAGGTGTTGATATGCCATTAAGCAAAAACAACAAAACCAATTATTTCCCTCATTATCTTGATTCATTTTATTATTTGATTTTATTTTTATTTATTTATTTTTTATCAGATCAATTTTAATATTTGATCTTTGCAATTGTACAATATTAATATTTAATAATTTAAGTTTATCCTCAAAACATTTGAAAGTGATTTATATTTGCTAACCAATTATTCATTACCTACATGCAACTTGTCTGAATTTTGTTAGAGAATGTCTTTTTGTAATCAATGTACACTACAGTTCAAATGTTTGAAGCTACCCAGCAGAATTAACATGGGTTGAACTTGAAACAAGAGTGAAAAAAAAAAAAAAATGAAAAAGAGCTCTTAGAGTCATTGAAAAAAAAATGATAATAATTATCAAATTTATACTTTGAGAAGCTTCTGCAACAAATGGCAAAAATTTGTGCTACAGTAATCAATGATAATGGAGGATATTTTGACAAGAGAAAAATTTAATCATAAAATAATAACATTTCTAATAAAAAATCATATCTCACTTTTTAAAAACATTTATAATTTTCTCTTATTTAAAGTACAAAACACAACTTTTTGTGGCAGTTTACAAAATTACCAGACGTACCCTCAAATTTTTGAACTGTATTGTATGTAGCCAATTCAGACTACTTTCCTTGCTTTTGTTGTTTGTTTTTCTCATGTTCCCATCATGTATATCCTGCAGCCTTTGTAAGGTGTCTAATTCATTCCCGAATGATATTGAATCTTGATTGCATTGTTGAATGTCATTGATTCTTGATTTGATGACATTGCAGAACACAGTGAACAACTTATAAAGGCCAGACAGTGTGTAAGTGAAATGTGAAAATAAATAAATAACCCCTCAAGTATTGAATAGCTGGATGGACACTACTACTGTGATATCACATCTTTCTACTTTTGTTTGGCTGAGGGCAAGGGTGTATAAAGAGTCAGCAGCTAAATGCTCTGTCATGCTTGATTTGATGGGTTCAGTTGAAGACTGTAGTTTTAAAGCAACAAGTAGATTTTCTGTTATCGTATCAATCAGACAGATACATTAATAGGAGATAAATGATGACTTGTCTATGCAGAGAACATTTCATTATAACCTTCTCTATTTTAAAACAATTAGACATTAAAAGAACTAAAAATCACATATATAAAACAAAGACAAAATTAAATGCTCTTAATGCCACCTAATGACATCTGTTTTCAAAAGTTAAATTTATTCCTTTGATGTTAGAATTGAATTAGCTTCAAGATTTTGAATCTTGATTTTTAGTTTTGGGCTGTTGGCCCAATTAGCCCTTTGCAGTAGCTAGCTTAAAAGTTATATAAATTCAAATTTTAGCAACAGCTGATGATATTTAAGGAATTTTCTGACCGTGAGGAAAGTTAAAAAGCCTCTTTCTTTCACATGTAGCAGTAACACTTAAAAAAAAAAGCTAAGATATTTTATAATAACAAAAAGCAAGTTTAATTACATACAGTAAATACATAGAAAGGATTTTATTGAAAATGACATTGTGAAATATTAAGCAAAAATATTAATTCTGCATAAAATATATTTGGGCAAGAGATGAGGTTTTAGTATAGCATAGTTGAATATAATGTTGAATATTCAGTTAAATTAAAGTGTAAAGTTCCTTTTGCTTTATTTATATGGTGTGTTGGGGTTTCAAATGATAAGTAAAAAGAGGTGATGAAAATTTCTTGGTTTGATCAAGAAGTTCTTCCAAAAAAACAAAAATCTGATGTTTGGTCATTTGGTCAGATTTTGGGAAATGTGTCAGGTCAAGAACTTTTCAGCAACTCCATATGATAGGTGTATGTTTATACTGGAAATAAAATGGGGGATCACTTTTTATTGTTATAAATAATAAACTAATTTCCCCAAAATTACTATGTACAAGAGAGGGCTGAACAATAATCACTTATAAAAACAATTCCAATAATTGATCATTTGGTTAAATTTTATAGCAACTTTTATTAACTCCACCCAAGTAAAAAAAAAAGAAAGAAAAGAAAAGCAGAAATTGTGGTAATGGAAAATTGCTACATAGGAATAGGAAAAAAATAAGAAAACTAACGAGGCAAGGTCAAAGAACTTTGTTGGATCAGGAGTGAAGCTCTTCTTTAGCACTTGGGGTTCTGAAAGTATTTGTAAAGGTGTGGGGGTGTGCAAATTTTCAACTTATAGTAGCTGGGAGGTTATCAGTTATGGAGAATTTATTACAACATCTGTTCTCACCATATATTGCTATATATATATATATATATATATATATATATATATGTATATATATGCCTAAAAGATACTATGCTGCCTAAATACACAAATTTCATATATATATATATGTGTGTGTGTGTGTATATATATATATATGTGCGTGTATATATATATATATATATATATATATATATATATATATATATATATATATATATATATTTGTGCTCTCCCCAAGCAAGGCAGTAAAGTCACCGAGATGCAAGGGGTTACTGGATGTGGAAGAATTAGAAACAGGAACATTGATTGAAGATTGAGAATATAAGAAGAGTAATCAGGAGGACAGCAGATAGTGATTGACATTACATTTAAATTTATGCAGATTAAAGTTGGTTGGAATGCATGAAGCCAGAAAGGAGATCCACAAGTGAGAAGTGCAAGAAAAGAAACTCTTTGTATAGAATTTACGGTTGCATCTAGCCAGCTCAACTGTAAGTTGAGAATTTAACTCCAGTCTAGTACTGTGCTTAAATTCAAAGAGTCTAGCCACCATAATGAAGAGCTCATCTGAACAATTACCATGAAAGTATATATAGAAAAGGTTCAGGGAGACAACTGTATGGCAGTGGGAAAGTGACTGAAGCTGAGGCGCCAGATTGGAGCCAATAATATTGCTGACTCTTTGGATTTTATCAGTGAGCTCTAGATAAATAGCAGGAGCACTGGACCATATGTGGCAGCAATATTCTAAGCATGGATGAATGGTAGACATAGATATGTAAGATAGACTCTGGAAAGAAAAACTGTCTTGCATGACACATAGTTTGGATGCATATTGACCTTTTGTAAGGATTAAAAGAAAATGCACAGAGTGTACATAAATACAAAATAAATCTTTATCTACACAACATAATTTACAGAAGGATAAGGTGAAGTTGCAGTTTTCCTGGTACATACAAGCTGCTGACGATCCGCTTAGGTGAAACCTTGGTAGGCTTGTCTGGCTCTACATTCATATATATATATATATATATATATATATATATATATATATATATATATATATAATCATTTATTTAAAAAAAAAATTATAACATAAATATGTTATAAAATCACTACAAAAATAGCCATTTTGTTTCAACCTCGGAAACAAAACAAAATGGCTATTTTTGTAGTGATTTTACAAAACAAAATGGCTATTTTTGTAGTGATTTTATAACATATTTATATTATAAATTTTTTAAAAATAAATAATTATATCTGCTCTACTTTGTATTGAGCACTCTTTTAAGAATAGTAATTGTTGGTTATTGGAATTCATTCCATATACACCAATCATATACTTGGGTATATATATATATATATATATATATATATATATATATATATATATATATATATATGCATCCAAATGTAGTAGCCACCTGCTTAACAATGTGGGTGAAGGAAGGTATACGTCTTCAAATGTAGCACATGATTTAACTCTTTCAATTCACCAGCTGGTCACATTTTCATTCTGGTTGTGTTATGATGACCACAGTATTGAAGAATGGACAAAATTTATTTATCAATTCTGGTTTTGGTTGATTTTCCATCTAGTTATATACATCTCTAGAGATTTGTTTCAAAAGTGGTACTTTGATTCTCAATGGCTTGTTGCTTTATATCCTGGTTGTGAAATCTTTCTGATTAGTTGGTCAAAATATGGCTTTGTGGCATAGTGATTCTGGTTATGCATCTATTTTTAGTGACAGTGAAATTTTTGTCTCCTTGTTATTATTTTTATTTATTTATTTCTCTATGACTACAAACTCCCTAAAGTTGCATACTTATAAGAAAACCTCTTAGTTTAAATGCTAGCAAGATGGCCTAACAACCATGTACCAGTCACTGATATTTCAAACTGAAAAATATAGACAGGTCAAATAAATAAAATAAATAATGGTGGCTCAAATACTGCCATACCAAAAGTCACAGACAAAGTCTCAGTCCAAGTGAGTTTCAAATCACATTAAATAAAATCATAGTAATTATTTCAGATGAAGTAAGATATCTTACATGAAGTCTAGAACAAAATGAATTCTTCCTTGAAATCTCAGGCCAAATGCATCTATATAACAAAAAAAGACTAATACAGGAAAAGCAAAGCAAATGAACCAATTCCTTACCACCCTTGGCAATAAGAAATTGATTGATCCAACTTCGAATTGCTATTCTTACAATTTTGAAAAATGAGTTGGGCTAAGAACTTTTCAGTATCTCTTGATACATTGTTGATAGAGTTTGGTGTGTATGTGGTTTTTGTGTTGAGTAATGTCTGTGTGGACTTGACATGTCTTACTCCTTTATCATCAAATATAGGCTCAAGTGAAAGGTTTTTCAACTTGGACATTCTGTAATTTGATTGGTTTAGAAATGCAATCTGCATTTTTTGATTGGCCAATTTAAATTTATTTAACTTTTTTGATGGGACTGTATAGTAGCTTCTATTTTTCGAGTAAAGCTAAAAAAGATTTTTTTCACTTGTTCATTTCCGGTCGTTACATCTGTGTGGAATTTTATCAACCGAATTTCTAATGGCAGCTGAAAGCCAAAGAGATATAAAAAGAACCAGGCAGATATGTTGTTCATTTGAAAAAGGAAAATTTGAAGAAAAAGAAAAATGTTACTGTTTGTTAGTCTGTCATGTGGTGTATGTGAGGGACCAATCACTGGCACAGACAGTCCGATAGAGTGGACAGGAATCTGGAAAAAACGTTCTTTTCTTTTAACAATTCCCCAGAATTGCTTTCAATAGGAATTCAGCTGTCACTGACAACGAAAGAGCCTGGTTGTTCTGGGAGAGGTCAGAGAGAAGTTGTATAAATATGAAGAAATAAAAGATGGAAAGAAATCATGGGTCTGTCTTCATAGACAAAATATTCAAAGAGAAATGAGCAGACTGTAGTTTTCATAGTTCACATTGCAGTATATGTGGAATATAAATGAGAGAATGACAAAGACCTTTGATCCAATATAAAATGCGAGTAATGCATCTTTTAATAACTGGGAAGACATATCTGATACTTTCTTGATATTGTATTTCTTTAATCATTTTTATTAATATAAATAAGAACAAAATAAATCAGTCATACTTTGAATAAAGACTGCCACTGTGTATACTAGAATAAGCTTTGCATTCAATTTCATACTAGACCATCAAAGAATCCTGGTGCAAGCTTAACTTGAGATGGAGATCTGTGATTCACCTATTGTCAGGAGTCCCTGATAGGTGTGCATGCAAGAAAAACTGTTGGACAGATGGTTGGTTTGGTTGTTTTTCTTTAGTGACATATCAACACCTCTATGGGTTATTTAATGCCGAAATCTAAATATTTTGCCTGCAATTTTATGCCTTCAACTATAGATATTTTGTACATAATTTTATACTTTCAGGGCAAATCTATATTTTTTTAGATATATAGTTTGTAGATGATAAAATCTGTTGCTGGTATTTTTACTATAAAAGTGTATTTGTTTTCTTACTGCTGTATTGATTGCTATAAAAATGTATTGCAACTTGTCATTTTGATGTAAAAATGTATTACTACTGGTCATAAATATATTACTGGTATTTTTACCATAATTTATTTTTATATTTTCTTAGTGAAAACTGTTGTAACCTAGAAAAGGTTACTGAATGAGGAATAACCAAAAGGGAGGTTGGAAATGAAATTGTAATCTTTATAACATCAACAAAATACAATACTCTTCAGCAGTGTGAAGTCGGTAAGCCACTACTTAGACAGCATATCACCCCCACTTACAATAGTGTCTAACGTATTTATGAATATTGGAACATTAGTGTTCATTAGTACAGTACATAACTAAAAGAAAAATGAAAATACTATTTTCCCAAGAATGGGACCATAACAGGTGATACCAACTTGAGCCAGGGTGTACCCAGGAACAACAGCAATTGAGAGTTGGACAGATGAATATATAAACAACCATCCCAGAGATGAGTTAAGCAGTCTCTCATACATTACAGTGAGAGAATGTAAGGACCACACTTTGGAATGATGAGTTCATTTATAGGCATACTGGCCAAGTATTGGAGTGTAATAAAATGTAACATTAGATGTGAAAGATTCAAGTTTCCACATGCCTTATTATTATATTTGTAATATGACTACCAGTAACCATTCCACCACCCTCACATGGATGTGTGGGTGGTGGAATGGATAGTCGTTCAGGATGAGAAATTGGAAAGCCGAGTTCAAATTCCAGTTGGGTTTATTATATTCACTTATGCACTTAGTCACTTATTATATTATGTGTTATATTCACTTATGCCCTTAGAAAAGTTATGGATCTATTTCCTCCCCCTAGCTATGGGCTAAATAGTAGGACTTGCATCTGGAGAAATTATTGTTATTCTCGCAAAATTGTTAATGCAATATTCACTTGCAAAAAAACGTTATTCTTAAAATCCAAAATATGTTTCAAGTTTAAATAATCCTCAAGGGGTTAATAAGTCATAAAAAATAACAAATCAATCATTCAATAATTGCCCCTCCACTTCATTACATCTGTAATAACTGACAGTCCTGGGTATAATGATAAACTACATCCTGCAGCAAGGCCAGTGATTGGAAGATGGGAGGTTTACAGGAATGTGAAATTGAATTGTTGCTGTTACCCAGGTCCACCCTGACCTAGAGTGGTAGTACCTGTTAGGGTCCCAGCTATGGGCAAATAGTGATTCCCACCCAAACAAAAATCAAAACACTAGGAACTAAAAATATATTTTTATAGTAAAAATATCAGCAATACATTTTTGTAGTGAAATTACCAGCAATACATTAAAAAAAATGTCCATCAAGATATTTTATAGTAAAATTGAAGACATGGCATAGACTGTCAAAAAAACACCAAAAAACGCCAAAAAAACAATTTGCTATGATTAATCTCATTTCTTGTAAGGAGAAACAAATTTTCACTCTTTGTTTGATATTGTAAGATTATTTGATTTAAAAAAGTGCAGCTAAGTAATTATAACTTAATCAGGAAATAATGTCATTCTCTTGAATTAATTACAAAGTTTGACATCTGTCTATTTCTGAGATGAGGTATCATAACTATTTACACTATTTACATTGTTTGGACTGTTGTCCTCATCTTTATTGCTATATTCACGACGTTTCAACCATTGTACGCTCTGACCATCTTCAGGATCTGTCTATATTTCTGAGATGAGGTATCATATTTATTTACATTATTCAGACTCTTGTCCTCATCTTTTCAGCCATTAAGTGATATACATTAGAATTTCAAACTGAACCCTTTATTTAGTTCATGGGAGTAGATTGTTCTAGTTCCACAAGCCATGCCTTTTCTGGATATCTCAGTTTTAGTTATTTCCCTTTAGTACCTCAACTCTTCAAGTTTATGTTCCCCTCTGCTGTGGCCAGGTATTGAACTCACAACTCTTTGGGTCAAATCACTTTCTGGATTACTTTGATCAATGCTTTTAGGGTTTGGTTTGAAATTCCAACATAAATCACCTGAAGAAGGCCAGAGTGTACAATGACCGAAATGTCATGAATATGACAATAAAAATGAGGACAACAGTCTGAATAATGTAAATAGTGTAAATACAAAGTCTGAATTTTCATATTTAGATTTCAGCTTTAAATAACCCATATGGTTGATATGCCACTATACAAAACCAACCCAACAATCAACTGATTATTACAGCAATTATTTAACAGCCATTTTAGAGAAAGTCTCTTTTTTTATTCCTTATCTTGTATCATTTTTAACCAGGTGGCTAGTGACAGTCAACTATGGATCTATTTTCAAATGAGTTGAAATTCTATTTTTAAATTTACAGCATCTGTTGAATATGTCAGATGAACAAAAATATCACAACCAAACTGTAACAATTTTTGCTTTATTCACCAAGGAAATTTTATTCTGATAGAATGTTACACTTTTTCTCAAAGATAATTCCAAACAATTTACATAAATTATCAACTTCAGTTAATCTAATTGGGAGGTTTTTGAATCATTTGTTTGGAAGGATCATATAACGTAGCAGTTTTTATTACCCTCCATCATTACCAATCTAAAAATAATAGAAAATGTAGTTACAAGGAGGTCAGTGAGACAAGTTCACTCAACATGTGCAATAAAAAAAGATTTACAAAATTATCTTAACTTTTTGGGGGTTTGAAAGTTCTTTAAGAATCTGAAAGGAAGTTTCAATTTTTAATTTACTTCAAGTTGCATTGTTAGTTGGTCTCATGAGTGTCACATAGTTTGAAGCTCAGCAACATAGCTAAACCACCATCTACTGGTTACTGGTAAGCATAATTCAAATACAATCCCAAAAATGGATGAATGTTAGCAGCTCAAATACTGTGATATAAAATGCTATCAAGGAAGAAATAGAGTCAAAAGGTTCACTTTCTCACTGCTGGCATCTAAATCTGGGATATAATGAAATGAATTAGTGTAAGAATATTTCAATATGTAAATAAAAAAACACAGCAAATGAGGACATTTCTCCCTATATATATATATATATATATATAATAAAAAATAAACAGGTGACAAGGTTGCATTCTTTTCACAAAACTGATCTTGTGTGTAGAATAATTCTTACAATAGTGTTGCAGAAGAGGAAGGAAAGTTAACCCATTAACAATTTGTCAGTAAAACCCAGTGTAAACAGAAAACAGTTTTCAGGAGGATACTGTAAGGAGGAGTTGCTTTCCTGCCATGTGGGTAAACACAACCTCTTGCAACATGTGTTGGACTTGTGAGTAAAGAAAGCTAAAACTTTTCAGTCTACTGTTGACACATTTAGCCCTCATAATGTTATCTCTATAAACTAAATAAACAAATTAAGTCTGTGATGATGTATGAAATTTTTATGGAAAATAAAAAATAAAGGCTATATTTAAATTACTATAGTCATTTCCCCCCTGTGGTCTAATTGGAAAGGCAGTTGGCTTAGAAAGTCAAGCTCTTGAGGATAATGGTTAAATTTAATTGGAACCTTTATTGATCAACCGCAATGTTTGTTAACAATCTGTTGTGGATTCCGAGATGAATTTGGTCTCCAAGGAATGACAAACGCAATAATTAAATATAAGAAATAAAATGTATTTACACAATCATACAAAGAGTAATACTGTTAGTAAGTCCAGGAACGCGGTTAGTAGCAAATACAGATAGATATATACAGTCTCGAAGTAGGACTTCCTTAGAGTCTACGTGCTTGTAACTGACCTCCCACTATCTCCGTTCGTATATTCTCTCACTCACTATCCGACTACCGAGTCCCCCCACTGACTGTAACTCTAGGTATTTAACGGCAGCAGTCCAGGTACACTTAGTAGAGTCCACTTATATGAAAAAGGGGAGGACCCCATAACACAATCATAGAATTTTGGATTTGAAATAAAAAGTAACAAAATTTAAATGGAAAAAATAATAGTCAAAAATTAATACCAATCGTTTTCTGATGTTTATAAAGGATGAACGTAAAATTACCTTTCTCTCTAATTTAGTGGTTCTCCAATATTTTCTAACTACTGCTCCCTTGGCTCCCTGGTTCACCCCATACCTATATGAGGACATTTATATTTTAGTATTAGATATACTTCAACTCCTAAATGACAATTAATCTAGTGCTGTAAACATACATATGCATTTTGGCTTTTCTTAGATGTCAGTAGGTATCAGCAGATGAACATCCATAGATGTATTATTGGAAAAATAAATTGGAAACTGACGCCTATGATCTTGAACATTTATGGAACAATAATACAAGAATCAACAAAAAGGGGGGAAACTTGGTAGTGTATTATCATGAAATTTCTCCTGTTTTGGAACAAGTGACAACAAATCTGATATGAAGGTTAACAATATAAACAAGACAGTGATGGAAACAAATGACAAATGACAATGTTTATAGAAATAAGAAAGAGAAGCTTTATTTATAATATAAACAGCAGTTATATGTAGACAAAAAGGAATAATACATGAATTGCACTAATAATGGGTTTAAGTGCTATGAGATTTTTCTCATTTATTTAACATCAAACATATAATAAAGTGATTTTTGTACTTAAAGCAGAACGAAAAAAGGATAACTCAGCTATTTTCATCTTAGCTGTTGTATTTTTTTATTTTAAAGTTTTATATAATCACAAAGGGTCTTAATAAACAGGTTTTAAATTTAATTTAACCCTTTAAAATCTCAGCTTACTCTGCTGGATATTTAAAATTTTGGCTTCGTGTTTTTCATTGCGATGGAAGCTATTACTCCTGCTGGTGTTGAAACCTTCTTGAAGTTGAGGAATGAGGGGAAGATGACATCAGTCTCCCTTCTGCCTAAAGACACCCACCAGGACCCTGGGTCAATGCCTAAAAGAACTTTTTGAAAGGCTGAACTCGCTCTTTTATGAGCATCTCCAAGGCATGGCTAAACTTAAATGAGTCAATTTGCATAGAGATGAGTAAACCCTATATGGAAAAAATAAACAGATCAGTTACCTTTTCCTGCTAGTATCCAAAAATTCAACCTCTTAATTGATGTTGTTCCCAGGTCTACACTGACCTCAGTGGTAGCACCCATTAGGCTCCCAAATATGGGCAAATAGTGAACCCCCAAAGAAAACACTATGAAAATATAAAAATACATATTTATAGTAAAAATAGCAGCAATACATTTTTATGTAAAAAAAGTTACCAAAAATACATTTTATAGAAAAATTACAAGCAATACATTTTATATGTAGTTGAAAGCATACAATTATGTTCAAAATTTATTTAGTTCAAGCCCTAAAAGTGTATTCAAAATATTTAGATTTCAGCATTAAATAACCCATAATGGTTGATATGATGACAAACAAAATCAACCAAACAACCAACATGAAAGAACTCATGACATTAATCCATAGAATATCCTGCAATTTCTGAAAGAAATCAAATTGTATTCCAAAATATAACATAAAAACTATACAACATATACAAAACTACAACATAAAACAAACATATTAGTACCGCAAGTAACTATATCCACACAAACATGTATATGCACAAAAGCTGAGTATCATCTACCGTGTAATCAATTGTGAAAGCATAATAACATATATCATATTTTTATTATTACAAAGCTCCCAAGAAAATTAAATTTCGGCATTAAATGACCCATAAGGAATTGATGTGCCATTAAACAAACAAATCAATCAATCATTATTAGTTTTGAAAAAATATTTTTAAGCTATAATTTTTCTAGTTAACTTATATGTTTGGTTTTTAAGCCAAAACAAAAAAAAATATTTATTAGATTGTCTATTTACAAGAAGAATTTTATATTTACAACATTCTAAAAACTAATACAATAAAAAATAATGTAATGCAATATTTATCATTTACAAAGAAATAAATATGAAAACAATATTTTTATTCATAAATTTATATGCATTTACTAAATTAATAAAATATGTGAACCAACTTTAAGGAAATAGTTGTTATTTGATAAAGTTCGAATTGATTGGCAATTAAGTCGATGTTTTGCCAACCATTCCAATAAACAATATAATAAACAGAATTTATTATTTTTGTTAATTTGCAAAAACAATTCATATGTTTAGGTTTTATTAGAATTCTAATAATTGCTTTTTAAAACAATAAACATTATAGAGTAGTGAAGTAGTTAGAATAATAGCGTATCATGGAGAAAACCATTCTTTTGACAGATTGATTTTTTTGCAGGCAGGAAGATCCAAGTTTGCTGGAAAGAATTAATAAAATAAACTTGCTTTATTTCTGTAGACATCAGAAGGGATTATGTCTGTAGTAAAGATTATATATGCTGTAAAGGCTTCAGTTTGGTGAAGAGTCCTTGTACGAGAATTAGCATCTATAGGCAAAAAGGTCAATGCAATAACAAAATGTCTTTCATGAAAGGGAATATACTTTACAGATATTCATTCATGTGAAATTATTGTGAAAAGCTTTTTGCCTTTGTTGTCTGTCATTCCAAGCATCAAATGTCATCTTGGAGGTCCAATATTTTACTGTTGACTTGGCATCAATGGCGACATGAAAAGAAGAGAGATGGAAAAAATTGATCCTGGTGGTGTTTTGTCAAGGTTGTTGGTAAAAGTCAGGTGCTTCTTAGAAATCAGTATTTTCAAATGAGTGGCTTAGGATTGTCTTTCATTTGTCTAGATTACCTGTTAATTTCTGTTTCAAGAAAGACCAAACAAAACAAAAAACAAAAATGCTCAGATTCAATATCTTTAGAAAGTTTCCTGACTGAAAAACAAGAAACCAGTTATGCTACTCTCAGCAGCATCACCCTACCATTTGTGCTGCCTGGGATAGTCATAGAGTTTGTCATTCCTCTAAACAATATTCCAAAACTGGATCACATTGACAAAATATAAGGAAAACTTACAATTCTTAGTGGTGTTTACCTGAAGACTCTCCTCTCTATTGAAACAACTCCATTCATTGGCTGTAAAGGGTCACATGACTGTCCAATCAGTCATGTGACAGCTATTCTAGTTTATTTAAAGAATTTGCAATCAGTTTACTTCAAGCTATGTAAATGTAATGATCTGGTAATCATGAGAAATAAAAATTGTGCAGTGATCTCACAATTATGAGAAATAAAAAAAACTCTAATTTCCCATGATTCCCTTGTAAAAAAGGAAAATGCCCTATTGGTGAAAAATTTAGAATCTGATGTCTTTTCAGCAATCTCTCATTATGAGCATGAGATCTCTCCAGGAATGAAAACTAAAGATAAGTTTTGCTCAAATATTACTTCCTCATATTGAATATGTCCTCTTAATAATAGACTTATCACAACAAAAATAATTCACTCATTCAACAAGACTTAAATCAGAACATATCAGAACATTTAGCAACCACATGATGAGAACTTTTATCTATCAAAACAACCAAACTTTCTGATAATAAATCCTTATATATTTATATATAAATGTCTCACTTTGTTGTTACGATATATATGTGTATATTTTGCTAACGACAAAAATAGAATTCATACAATAAAATATATCACAAATAAATAATACCCAAGACAAATGCCGGCAAATTAGATGGTGGCTTTGTCTCATAATTTAATTAGCCTAGGGGCCCCCATAATCTGGCTCTGAATGTGGTCAACTAAGTTAAGCATTTATATTTAAAGCAGAATGTTCTCATATCTGTAATGTTATCCATGTAAAATTGTAACTGTAATTTGTCATTTGTTGCATTACTTCTCTCTCCCATATATATATATATATATATATATATATATTTCATTTAAGCATGTCTGATTAAACAGTTTAGACATGTGCTTGCTTATTTTCAATAATATCCTTTTGTATTACATAATCATTTCTTGTTTCCTGATTAAAAAGAGCAAGGAAGGTACCATGGCTGTATTCCAATATCATCTTCATGTTATGTGTGAGTCTGAAGTAAATTTTTTCTTTTGTGGTTAAATCATTAGCAGTTCTGATCATGCACAAATGTTGATTTTTTTAAAAAGTATTTTTATGAAAGGATATTATTGAATAGTGACTGTCGACTTGCAAAGTGAGTATGACCAATACTGACATGTCCAGCCCTTCACTTTAAACACACAACAACACTGCATTCATCAGTTGTCTGAACGACAGTGGCTCATCAAGCCATCTATCGATCCACATTTCTTGTGACATATGTGTATATCAAATCATCTTCAGATGGTGGAAAGAGATTGATCATTATCACTTCCAATGTGCCCCTTCATATGCCTTGCCAGGCATGACCTGAACTTGCACACCCATGTGCAGGTTGGGCATTCAAGCATGCCATTATGAAACAGTCATCTTACTTATTATAAAACGCAGATTGTGTGTGTGTGTGTGTGTGTCTGTACGTTTATATATTGGATCGGATTTCCTACATTTTTCAACTGATTTCAACAAAACTTTACAGGACTACGTAAAATTACCTTGCGGTGGTTCTAACAGCGCGAAAAATCGCAAAAACACAATTGTTTTTGCACAAAATCAATTTGAAAACACGATTAAGAGGCATCACGAGAATGAAAGGGGGACAACTCATATCGAGTTATACTTATTATAAAATCCAGGTTGTTTGTGTGTGTGTGTTCATTTATATATGGGATAGGATTTCCTACATTTTTCAACCAATTTCAACAAAACTTCACTTTTTTTTTGGCAGGTAGTGTTTCTTATTGTCTTGCACACTTTTTTCTTTATTTTTACATTCAGAATGCTTTAAAAATTCCATTTACAAGACAATTGTTTATAATAAAATTCTATTCAATCGGTAGACTCATAACGATTGAAAACAATGTTTTTGTTTGAGTTTGGGTTTGACCAATTCGTAAAAAAAAAAAAAAACTAATTAAGACATGCGTGTCCGTCAACCTTAAACAATAATCTTTGTCAATTTTATTTTTCAGTCTTTATGATGGTCGATACTTGATCTATCTCTTACTGTTACACCCCCGGGCAATGCCCAGCTCTACTGCTAGTATACAATAGACTGTTGGTGTTGGTGGGACTGCTAGTAATTGAGCAGACCCACCCTGGACTAACATATCCGATTGCATTGGGCACAAGGCCAGGTTGGCATCTCATGGCAATTCAGGGATCCCTTTCAAACCGCTCTCTTCAGTTATGCATATTTTTGTGTTGCCTCATGGAAGATCTTGACGCCATCAGCAATATCAGTTCTCCAAGAAAGCCAGTCTTCAGCTAGAGTTTCCCAGTTTTCAAGACCAATATTGCTCTTGTATAGTGACTCTTTAAGGCAATCTTTGTAACAAAGTTTGGATTGTGCTTCAGTCTTTTTCCCATTTCCAATTCTCCATACAGTCTTTGTTTTGGAATCCTGTCATCCACCATATGAACAACATGGCCAGCCCATCGCAATCTGTGCTTATGTATAACTGCTTCCAAAGAGAGTGAATTGACCCTCTTTAGAAGAACAGGGGTGTGAGACATCCAGTGAATCTCAAGCACAGAACAAAGCCAGCATTGATGAAATATATATATATATATATATATATATATATATATATATACACACAGGTTTCATTAAATATGACAAACGAAACATTGCAATTTTGGACATAAAATGTGTAAAAATATCTCTCTGACCATAGATCAATTAGGACCAATTTAAGCATACACAGAAATATATCAAACTCTATCCACAAGCAGCTTGTCTATAATAGCCTTATCCAGATGTAAGAAAAGCTAAAAATTATGCAAGTCTTAATAATCAAAAAGAAAAAGCCAAACACTTAATAATATCAATTATGAATATATCCACAATGTGTTTAAAAAATGTTTAGAAAATAAAAAAAAACATCCCTATCACTATAAATAAACATATATAGATAAAAATCTACATATTCAGTTAAAAATAATAAAAACAAAGCATCCTTGATAATGACTACGCATACATGGATATACAGAACATCTGGACAGTTTTTATTGCAGGCCCTTGTTTTCTCTTCTTTATGTGCCAAGTGTGATACACACTTAGGTGATCATGTATCGTTTGATACATGACTGACAAGGCAAATTTTTTTCCTGTAATAGGTTGCTATTTCTTTCTGTGGTAGACCAGTTGCTATCCAAGGCTACAGAACCTGGTCTGTCCTGCTATTTACCTATAGCTGGGGGGAGAAGAAGAGGACCTTGTCAGTTGTCTTTAATGAAACTTGTATAAAAAAACCCTACATAAAACCTTAAATCTATCTATCTATCTATCTATCTATCTATCTATCTATCTTAGTTTGTTTATCTGTCTAGCTGTTTGTTTATCCATGACAGTCTGTATCTATCTATCTATCTGTCTATCTATCTATCTATCTATCTATCTATCTATCTATCTATCTATCTGTCTATCTAAGTTTGTTTATCTGTCTAGCTGTTTGTTTATCCATGACAGTCTGTATCTATCTATCTATCTATCTATCTATCTATCTATCTATCTATCTATCTTAGTTTGTTTATCTGTCTACCTGTTTGTTTATCCATGACAGTCTGTATCTATCTATCTATCTATCTATCTATCTATCTATCTATCTATCTATCTATCAGTAAATAATAAACAAATGAACAAACCGTGCCCATCAGAATAACCATTAGAATAATAAAATAGACTACCTGCAATGCAATAGAATACTCACAATGCATCCCTGATCTGTATATATAAAAAGTCAAGTAAAACATTGTCTGACGATTGTTTAACATGAAACAGACTGTTGTCTGTTGGTGTTGACTCCAATGTCCACTTTTATATTTACATACGCTCTGTCCCTGATATTGAGCACTTTAACCCATAAATATAGCATACCATGAATTATATTTTATCACAGACACAAACACGCACACACATATATATACATATATATATATATATATATATATATATATATATATATAACACAAAACACACACACACATATATATATATATATGGATGGAGTTGGTCTTATATATGTATATGTATATATATATATATATGTATATTTAAGACTGATTCCATCCATGAAACCATTATTAGTCTAAAGAATTTCCTTCTAGGTATAAAATGTGTTATGTAGGAGTTTTTCTTTTTCTTTGGCAGGCAAGGAACTAAAATAACAGGATTTCCTAAGTTTCATGCCTGGCTGAACTTAAGTTTTCTGTTTTAGGAGAGAAAAAAAATGTCATAATGATGAAAAGAACTACTGAACGAGTTTTATTTAAATCAGAGCCATCAAGTAACAATTGAAAGCATCAGCTGGAAAGAGAAAGAGAGACAAGCTGAAAACAACACCTTGCAGGGAACACAGATGACAGATTCTAAAAGAAAATGGTCCCCTCATGGGATGCGACATAGAACAAAACACAAGACAGAATTCAGCAGAGGGAGAAGATGGCTGCCTCATAGCCTAAGTAAAAATTAGTTTCAATGTTACAGCAGGAAAAACAAAAAGATGAAAATTTTGTTACAGCAGAAAAAAAAAATGAATTTTTATGAACCAAAATCTTTAAAATTAAACTGTTTTAAGTGGTACATAACATATATATATATATATATATATATATATATATATATATATATCGATTTGTATGTCATGCGACTTTTGAAGAGCTAATTTTGAAGCTAATTTTTAGAGGATCACATCATACACAAGATATAAAATCAGCATATGTACTGCTGGCCCTGGTTACGCCATTGACCAAACTACATATCCATTTATTGTAGTAAAAAATACAGCTGTATTTAAAATAAACAAGATTTTGATAGAACTGATGTTTTACTTAATTGTATTCAATAATAATGCATGTAATATTCCCATATTAATATCGTATTATAAAATATAAACATAGTGAATATGCATCTTTTCCATTGTTTACATTTGTAAGATGTTTAGCTGTTTCTCATTTGGTTGTTTATGGCTGTATGTGTTTACTCAATGAGTATAGCGTTACTAACGATACTTTTGTCATTCTTTTTTACTTTTCTTATTTAACTAGAAGATGGGATAAAGAGATAGAGGAAAAGAAGTTAGTCTAATGTAATAAGGAGTCAACTATTGGTGTAATAATAAAAAAAATGGAAGAAACACCAATTGACTATCAATCTCCCTCAGTCTTTTTTTTATATTCTATCTCTCACTTTCAAGACAGACCTAACCTGAATATTATAGACCGTTCCTATTTTTGTAAGGTGGCAAACTCAGAAAATCAGCAGAGGATGAAATACTTATTTTCCCCATTGTATATTCAGTTATGGCTGTAAGCACATCAGTGGTAGACAAGGCAAAGTGGAATCCATATTGTTTGTTAGAGTAGATCTCGAGAAGTAAGATGCTTAACCACTTCAGCATTGATTAAAGTCTTGAAGACTTTGCTGACAAGTGGTAGGAGACTGATAGGGGGGTAATTAGAGGTGTTAGAAGTTTCTCTAGAGTTCTTAAAAACAAGGACTATAGACAAGGACTTCCATCAAGCTGGAAAGCAGGAAGCATTGAGGCAATAGTTATATAGTTTGGTGAGAACTAGGGCTAGCTCAGGAGCACATTTCTTTAGGCTGGTATTCTATTGCTTCCACTTGTCTTATGGGGATCTAATTTAGAAATGATGTCTGAGACCAGCAATAGGGTTAAGTACATATCATTCAGTAGAGCATCAGTTCTTGAGGGAAAATCATGTATAGGTTCTCCAGATGAGTTGAGTGTTGAGTTGGATGAGAATTTCTGAGCAAAGCATTTAGCCTTGTCTGCTATGAATGTCAGGACATTGAATTGGTTGAATAGAGGAGGGATTGAGGATTTTCTGTAGTTCAGCATATTGGTTGTCAATAATCTCTTGAACCAAACTTACTAGATGCAAACTGTAATTTCCGTGAGGATATGCTTGCATTCATTACAAGCAGAGACAAAGAGACGTCTATTGCAATCAGACTTGTCACCCTGGTACAGTTAGAAGAAGTGATTCCCATGGGCAGCTGAGCAAGCAGGAGAGGACCAGGGAGATGAACACAGTTTAACTTGGTATTTCCTAGCTTGAATGACGGTATCAATGCCAACTTTCACTCAGGAAGAGACATTTCTGAATGGGGTGATTAAAAAAAACACATTCCAAGGTATGTCTCAAAGGAAATCATGGAATGAGTCACATTCTGCTCATTATAGCAGAAAGATATTTTTTTGGTAGGAGGGTCATGGCAAGGGGAGGAGTGAAAGGAGATGTTTACAGATACTACAGCGTAATCAGAGCTGCCAAGAGGGCAGAGCTGTGTAGTACAAGAGTCAGAAATAGAGGTAAAACAGAGATTGAGAAGAGAGGCATTTCCATCAGGGTTACTGGGGAAATGCATGGTGAAATCAACCACTTGTGTGAAAGATTGAGTGATTGAGAAGTTAAGGGTTTGGATGCCAGCGAGGTCGGTGGCAAAGTGTTTAAGCCACACTGGGTATGGTTGAAGTTAAAGTCTCCAAATACGAATATGTTTACAAATGGGTATAGGGAGAAGAAGTTGTCTATATTATCAGCAATACTATCTAGCATGCAACAGTCTTGAGAGGAAGGGAATAGTGGAGAAAGAAGAAATAGCTGACTAGTAGAGAGAGACAAAGAAAACAAGTACGAGTGGTCAGAAGATTCAAGAGAGGATTCCTTAACCAGCTGGAGATATTTTGCGAATATGAACTCCCAGGCCATACATAGGAACTTTAGAGTCTTTTATAACTAGAGGAAGATAACCAGGAATTGAGAAATCAGAAGAAAGGATAGAAGAGTTGAGGTTAGTCTCACAGTGAGCTAGAATGTCCAGAGACTAGTTGAAAGGGAACAATTCTACACTGCAGAAGTTGGTACAAATACCATGAATGTTGGATAAAGAAAGGTTAAGGGGTTTAGGTGATTTTTGTTGACCTGGTTTAGGTTTATATGTTTGGTTGTTTATAGTCATGATGTGTTATATTGGCAAGGAGAAGGCCTAAATTAGTACTAGCAGTTGGTCATTTGATGTGACATATGCAGAAGGGAAATAGCACAGACAGCAACATAGTGTGTGCCTGCCAGAGGTACCTGCAGGTATACCTTTCCATGTGTGACATGGTACCGCAAGAACCCCGATATTATGGAACTATTGATCAGAGCAGCTTCTCAAGATGCTACACAAGAGTTCAGCTTCCTAACTACCAGTCAGGAATAGCAACCAGAAAACTACCAACCCGGTACCCTCAGTATGAAGAGACGTTGCCACCAACCACACACATTAAAAGAAACTCATGACAGCACCATTATTGAGGTCTGAGAAGAGGAAAGGAACCGGAAATACTTTCCTACACAGGAAACAAGAGGCTCACCTCTATTTCTGTCCAAGAGAAGAGGGAGGAGAGCCTATCTACTCCTATTAAAAAAAAACAACTTCCACATATATCTTTATAGAGAACAATGAATGAAGGCATACCTGTGCATGAGTGAGATAATAATAATAATAATAAAAAGCTGTAATTTGGAATAATTAATTTTTAACTTAGTTAAAGTCCAAATATTAACTTTTTTGGAGCATGTTAATGCTACCTGATCAATGGACCAAATTATAAACAAATTAAATCAGAGTAGATGGTACAACACTAGAGAAAAAAATTAACAATGTCTTAGTACAAGATTAGTAAAAACAAGTTAAATTTCATAGTAGAGATGAAAAAGGATGTTGCAGAATTAAGGGGGAATATATATATATATATATATATATATATATATATATATATATAAAATAAGAAATATCAAGTTAACATGAAAACATACATTATATTTGAAAAAAATGTTGAGTTATACACACATCCCTGATGATGATTCATGTGAACTGAAAGTTTGGACATGGCCTTGATTTTGGATGAATTTTGCATTTGCAGCAATCAGGTTTGTCGATGATTATTTGTAATTTAGAAAAGACGATTGTTTGAGATCCAATAAAGGACCATTCTCTTCATTGTACCACAGGGTACATTCACCTGAATTCATTTTTAGTGATTGATATGAAAAAACGTTTGTATATGATTGATATATATATAGTGAAATAGAGAGTTGTGATTCTGTAGCTCCAATCTATGAGATCCAATGAAGGACAGTCCTCTTCATGACCAGCTTGGTTCATTCATTTGAATTCATTTTTAATCATTGATATGAAAAAACCCTTTGCATAAAGCTGAACAAGTTGGACATCATACATGTTATCCATATGAAACTCCAGATTTAACTTGTTTAAGAACATGCCTTGAGTTAATATATTCTTCGTTTTGCTTTTGTAATATTTTCTATTGTTTGCCAAAACTACTTTTAATGCAATCTATTCTATGTTCAATATACTTATCTCTTATACTAAATTTTTATTAATACTGATCCATACAATGAAATATTTGAAGTGTTTAGTATTTATTCATTCCACATTCTGGATTTTTATGATAAAGGTATGGGAGCAATTATTTCAAGTCCTTTGTAAAGCTATCATCTTTTATTTGCTTTCTTGAATTTTCTCTAGATACGATAGATTTTATAAATGACAAAATTTATATCTTGATATCAAGACTTTCTTTTATTTTGGTGTAGCATTACAGGCTGGAGAGTTATTCTAAAGCCATTGTGAGGCATATCTATGAATATGTGCATTTTTGTTAAGTCTTTGGAATATATTTTATACATCAAAATGCTCAAGAGTCACTCAAGGCAGAGAGATACTGTTTAAGTGGTTATAATGAATAAAGTGTGTGATATAAATGAAAGAGGGTGTACAATAAAGTGAAGATTGTGAGCATAAAGAGGATAGGCAATAACTGAATTCTGGTTTGAGGAGGTTAAGATTGTAGCATTCAGGTAAACATCCATGTGGGAGTCTTTTTTATTAATGTCCAACTAATAAAAGGCTCTAAAGCCACTCAAGATAGAGGGTTACTGTTAAAATGGTTATAATGAATAAGGCGTGTGATATAAATAAAAGATGTAGAAGGAAGTGAAGATTATGAGGATAGGGAGGATAAAAAACAATTGCTCCCAGACTTTAAAACAAGAAAGCATTGAAGTCATTTTTCTTATTTTTACTAATTTTTACCCAGTCAAGCCTCAAGAGCCACTCAAAGTACAGGGTTACTGAATGAAGTGTGTGATATGGGAGTAGGAAGTGGAAATTATGAAGATGTGACAGTTAAGTAGCAATTTTTTTAAAGCATTTAACCCTAAACAAGGTGGGAGTGCCACTAGCACACAAGGGGTGGGGTGTCTCACAGAGAGTAAAAATAAGAGAAAAGACGTTTGTTTGAGGAAAGGATAAAGAGAAGGACGGGGATCAAGATCAAAGCATCAGAAGATGTCGATTGACATTACATTTAAATTTTTAATATTATAATTATTAGGGAAGCAAGTAAGCAGAAGGAAGTTCCACTGTCAGAAAGTGTGAGAGAAGAAGCTGTTTGAGTAGAAGAGGCGGTTACATTTAACTGTTTTGACAGTAAAAGGGTGGGACCGAGATGCCAACCTAGTAGAACACTGAAATTTATGCAGCTGGGGGTATAACTGAAAGTAGCTCGTCAGAGCAGTTGCCATGAAAATATTTGTAGAAAAGACAAAGGGAAGCCACATCATGTCTGAGAGAAAGTGACTGGTATTGAGATTCCATCTTTGGATTTTGTTGAGAACCTCGAGATGAACAGTAAGGGTCCCAAACCATATATGGCAACAGTATTCAATGCAAGGATGAATGGAAGATTTGTAGTTTTGAAGGATGGACTCAGGTGAGAAAAACCTTCTGGTGTGACACAGAGAACCAACTTTCCTTGCAGCAGATGTAGCTATTGATTTAATGTAGTTGTTCCACCTCAGGTCAGTGGAAAATATGAGACTGAGAAGGTGCAGATAGATGCTCCCATGAAGTTGACTATCAGCCATGCTGATAGGAGGCAGGGAGGTTCCTCTATGGTGAGTAAATGAAAGCAGTTTCATTTTGGAGGTATTAAAATTTACAAGCTATTTCTTACTCCAGTCAACCACAGATTGGAGGTCCTTTTCAAGACCAACGGCCAGGTTAACTTTGTCAACAATGCTGGATTTACTATAGAGACAGGAGTAAATAGTTGTGTTGTTTGTGTAGATGCCTACTTGAGAACTGATGACATAAGGAAGATCATTGATTAAGATCAGAAACAGTGTAGTTCCCATGATAGAGCCTTGGAGAACATCAGCATTCGTATGAAAGGAGCCCGAGAAGAACCCATTTAGGATGACCTTCATTTCACAGTTTGACAGGAATGATTGGATTAAATCAAATAATTGTCCTGTAATACCATATCCCTGAAGTTTACATAGAAAGCCAGCATGCCAAACCCTATCAAATGCCTTAGAGATATCTAGAGCTACAGCTCAAGCTTTGCACTTATTTTCAAGAGCTTGGTATACATATTCAGTTATGGCCATAAGCACATCAGTGGTAGACTGGGCAAAGCAGACACTTGATTTGAAGAGGTTACAATTATAGTGATGCTCAGGGAAGTTCTACAGCGTAGCAATTCTTGGTAAAAATCTGTCAGAATGGAATTTTAGCCTTACATTTGGAATTAAATCATTTAGTGATTTTTGTAAATGTAATATGGCAAAATTATGCTTCTTGTGAAAGTAATCAGCAATTTGATTTAATAAAATCAAAAATTAAGCTAAAACTACATCTGAATTTTGATTAGGTAATATACCAGTAAAATCAATATCAAATTATTGATTTGTTAATCTTGTTAAGAGTGTATTCAAAATTACTGACAAAATTAACAAGATTAAATATAAGCAGTAATTCTATAAAATGTTAATGTTATTGACCACATTTGGACTGTGAAGGATTTTTGTCTGGTCCATCAACTTAATACCTGGACACTAATTATCGCATTCATTTGTGGAGCAAGTGGTAGAAAAACATCAGTTAGAGTTAATTGACATAAAATGCGATGAATTTTTTAAAATCAAAATTTAATCCTGAATCCACTAGTGACTTCTACAAGAAACATGTTTTGCCAATCATGTAAAAATGATGGTAACATTATTTGGTACATATGCTTGTGAACAACTTTTTTTCGGAAATGAAATATGCTAAAAGTCATTTAAGAACAAGGTTGGGTGATAACCACCTGAATGATATTTTGTCCAGTTTAGACTCCTAAAGAGGAAAAAAATATTAGATGCTAATTCACAGACATTTACGAAAAGAGTGGGTGGTGTAGTAAACACTAAAAACAATAAGGGATGGTAACATTATTTGGAAGTATATATGCTTGTGAACAACTTTTTTTCGGAAATGAAATATGTTAAAAGTCATTTAAGAACAAAGTTGGGTGATAACCACTTGAATGATATTTTGCTCCTGTCATCAACAAATATTTCATCTGATGTGGTAAAGTTATCAAACAATAAACAGAAAAAAATGTCTCATTAAATTTACCATTTCTAAATGTATTTTGTTTGTCATAAGGAATTTGCATTTTTTTGTTGTTTGTCTTAATTGTTATCCTGTTATTCCTGCAGTAAAATAAAGAACCTTGTTTAAAAAATATAACATTAACTTTGTTGTTTTTTTCTTTAAACCTCCAGACCAAGGCAACCTTCTGGATGGAGCGGACTGAGGTTGAGACAATTTGATATCATAACCCTTCTCCAAGACACTGCATAGCTTTCTGGCCCACACTCCCCAAAAGGTTGCCGACCCCTAAAAAAAAACCTAAAAATATTAAAATTAATGATCAGTAAAGGCTTATCATAAAGAACTATTAGGTAAACTTGATTAATTTGGGAAGGATATTTGAATAATGCAGAACTTAAAGTATACTCATACGCAGAGAAAATTAATTTAGTAATTCCAAGATAATTAGATGTCCTACCAGAATTAATTGTTGGCAGCCACCATCTTAACAACATAAGATATGCAGATGACGCAATGTTGATAGCAGACGTGGAAAGGAAACTATAAGAACTCCTTCAGAAGGTATTGAAGAAAAATGAGAAGAAAGGACTAAACATCAACTGTAAGAAGACAGAATGCATGGTTGTTAGAAAAAGGATGAGCCCAAGTGCAAATTGCAAATCAGAGGTACCAAAATCAAACAAGTGTAGAAATTTAAATATTTGGGAAGTGTTTTAACAGAGGATGGAAAGTGTGACACTGAAAGGCACAGGGATAGAGAAAGTTGACTTCCAAAAGCTAAGCAAAGTATTAAGAAACAGGATAATTTTATTATAAATAAAGAAAGGTTTATTGAACTGTTATGCAATGTCAATCTCCTATATTGCAGTGAATGTTGAACAATCTCCTCAGTGGTTAAGAAGACACTTGAAGTAAGAGAAACAAAGAAAAGAGTACTGAACTGTTATGTAATATCAGTCCTCCTATATGGCAGTGAATGATGGACAATCTCCTCATAGATGAAGAAGATACTTGAAGCAAGAGAAACAAAGAAAAGAGTAGTGAACTGTTATGTAATATCAGTCCTCCTATATGGCAGTAAATATAGGACAATCTCTTCACAGATGAAGAAGAGACTTGAGACACCAGAAACAAAGAAAAGAGTAGTGAACTGTTATGTAATATCAGTCCTCCTATATGGCAGTAAATATAGGACAATCTCTTCACAGATGAAGAAGAGACTTGAGACACCAGAAACAAAGAAAAGAGTAGTGAACTGTTATGTAATATCAGTCCTTCTATATGGCAGTGAATGCTGAACAATCTCCTCAAAGATGAAAAAGATACTTGAAGCAAGAGAAACAAAGAAAAGAGTACTGAACTGTTATGTAATATCAATCCTTCTATATCGCAGTGAATGTGGGACAATCTCCTCACAGATGAAGAAGAGTCTTGAAGCAAGAGAAATGTGTCTCTACATAAGGATTGTGAGAATACCATGAACTGAACATGTGTGCAATGATGATGTTTAAGAAAAAAATGGAAACAAAAAAGACATTTATACTTAGAATCAGAAAGAGACAATTGAAATCTTTAGGGCACATAAAGAAAGAGTGCTTAGAAAATTTGACACTCAAAGGGCATACTGAAGGCAAGAGGAAAACTGTGTGTAACCTACTTAACAAGCTTGTGTAAATGGATGGTGGAACAAGGTTTAGGATTTATAACAAACAGATAAATTTTACTAAGAGCTACAAGATACAAGAAATAATGTAGAGCCATAATCACCAATGTCTTGAAATGATGTAGCATATAGAAGAAGTGAAATAGGAGTTTTACTATATAAAATTTGTTAGCAAAAAACACTATTAAAAAGAATAACTATTTTGCTACCTGCTGCTTCGTTGACAGTAAGATGATCAAATTTCAAATTAAAGTTGTTTGTCCATTTAAAATACGATCCAGGAGGTCCTTGAGTTATGATAGAGTTCTATTCCTATGATGCATCGCTACGTAATTTTCCATGTAAGTCAGAACATACCTGTGATTTCCCGTGAATAATCACTTACGTCACTCTCCTATGCTAATGCAATAATAAAATAATAATCTCAGACATAACAACACGTTTCTATGACATATGTTAACATAATCAGGACTAAAAAACCACAAAACTACATATAATGAAATGAAAATAATATATATAATTAAGTTAAATTGTCTTAAGCTGCTTGTATATTGCCAGTGATGGTAGATGAGATGATGAAGTACAAGATTTTGTTTCTTTTGCAGTAAACAGAAGCAGCAGCAAATCTGAGGAAGAAAGAAAAACAAATGTGAGTTTGTTTTTCTTTTTTTATTGGGATTCACCAACTTATAGTTTAACAAGAAAATATCTTCTTATCTCTTACAGTGAAACAAAATATGTATACAGATATGTACATGTTTTAAGGTACATAAAAACAACAAACCAAGGTCAGTGGTGATGAACATGCATATATATATATATATATAAACAGTTGTACAGGGTAAATTGTTGCCATTTTATAATTTTAATTTTGCACATGAGTGTTTTGATTTTGTTGACTGCACAGTATAATAGGGTCAATTGGACATTGTCTGTGAGAAAAAGAGCATTATGACGCAATTCATTTTGCCAGAAATTTGGAAATGTCATGTTGTACTACTTGGCATTCACACTGAAAGCTCCAATATGAACATTTCAGAGTGTTTGGGTGTCAATCTGAGGACAGTGCAGAGGATTTGGAAAGAGTTGGCTGAGTCTAATGGTGATTACAAAGGTGTTTGGAGTGATCACTAGTGATGGCAACTCCATGCCACCATTCATCTTCCCACAGGGCCTCAGACTCAACATGGAGGCCTACATCAAGTGCTTTGAGGAGGCAGTGCTACTCTGAGTCAAGAGGATGGATTCTGGAAGACTATATGTCTGGCAACAGGACTCTGCACCATATTGCACAAGCAGGAGAAACCAGTCATGGCTGCCAGACAATTTCTGCAACCACATCACCCTTACATCTGGTCACTTAACTCCCCAAACTGCAACCACCTCAATTATTATGTGTGGGGTGAAGTTGAGTAAGGGACCAATAAAACTCCTTCTGACACCAAAGATAAACTGAAGGCAAAGATTATGGTCACATTCACCTACTTAACACTTTCACTGCAACTCATTGGCGGCCCAGTGCTGCCCCCATCCGGCCAGCCATTTTTAAAGAAAATGCCAAATTTCAACTTACATATTTTATTACACAGAAAACTGGCACCAGTGTGTTTTACAGCATTCCATTTTCATGGATATACCAGGGAATGACTTACCAGATCAGTAATGGGCATACCCATGATATCTTTTGAAGCATTGTCCTTTGTGATTTTATGATAGATAGCGCAACGGGACACTCATACCAGTGGTATGCAAAAAATGTAGGTTTCTGTACTTAGCCAACTGGAGCAAGACAAGAAAAACGAAGATCTCCGTAGTTAGCAGCGGATGTGTTAAACAAGGAGACCGTCCAGAAGAGTTGCAGGAGATCCTGAAGTCGTCTGGAGGATGTGGTTGAAGCCAATTGCGATTTTATTGAGTAAATTTACTCTTTAGTATTTCAAGATATTTTTGTGTAATTTTGATCACAATATATTTATATTTATCATTTGTTAAAATGAGATATCAGTTTTATTTTCATTTTTGCATAATTTAGATCACAATTCATCCATTGCACCCTGTATGTACGAGGCAAACATTCCAGTCATAACAAGATTAATGAAGATTGTTTCGTAACCACAAATTGTTGTAGGTTGGGACTCTCATAACTCAGGGACTTACTGTATATATTAGAAAATAAATTCAGTTCAAATAAAAAAGGAATCATAAAAATGACTTCAAAAGACCACTTGTTTTGGCCCATACTCTTTTCCTGTTATCCAGGTGTTGTTGCCAAACATAAAGGGAAATTAGTCTTTAAGACACAAATGTCTATTTCAAATTGTGTGTGTAGGTATATTTGCATATGCATGGATATTTTAATTCAGTGACAAACCTAAAAATATTTGTACAAAATTTTTTAAAAATTAAAAAAAATAATTTTATCACCAAAAAATTGCTGAAAAGTTAAAATAAATCTTATAATTGTTGTATTTTTTAGGGTTTAAAAAATTAAGCTTTTCTTTTTTCTTCTTGTCTCCAATTTTATGATGTTGTTGCTCAGCCCAGGGTAGGGGTTGTCCAGACTGAGTTGGAAGTAAATGTACTATTGAAATAATTTCAAAGTCGGTAAAAGTGAGTACATATGCCTGTGTGTAGATTAAATGGCACAAGAACATACATACACAATGCCGATATATGCATATACGTTATATATATATATATATAAATATATATATATATATATATATATATATATACATATATATACATTCAAAATTATATGTAGAAGGTGCACAAGAGACAGAGGATCAGATTTTCTTTTATAAACTACTGTTGACAGCATTTATTAGAAAAGTTAGTGACTAATAATTTCTTTTCTTTTTATCTTTTGTGAAGCTTTGTCATTAATTTTTACCAAGTTTTCTTTAATCTTATTTCTGTTGCCTTTTATCATAAAGGTCAGCTCATTTTTTGACATTATACAATCATTAAGTAAGCCACAAGTATTAACGGTGAAGTTTGTACTTACGTTCTTTTCAAAGTTTCTAAAGATATAGGATGCAAGTTCAAATCTTGTTGACTGCTAATTCTTTATTTTCCAATCTGTTTGTAGAATACTGAAAATTGTCTAAGTTTTGCAAAGTTGTCATTCATCTTGATTTTCTTTTTCAATATTATTGTTCATCCTATCAGAAAAATGAGTAAAAAATTAATAACATTAGGATGAATATTTGTGGAACATTTGACTGTAGTGAGTTTGAGCCTTATTGGCCTCCATACATTTTAAAAATAATTTCACCCCAAGCAAGGCAGTAAAGCCACTAAGATGCAAGGGTTACAGAAGGGGTTACTAAGGGCTAGATGAAGCTTAATAAATATTGATAAACATTACAACAGTTAAATCTGTTGTTATTTAAATGACAAAATAGAAAAAAAACTCAAAAGGATATCTTCAGACTAATAATCATTCAACTTTGATCTTCAAAAATTTAAATGTCAATTGTTATCTTTTTGTCTTCTTAATTCCTGTTCTTTTATTATTCTCTCTCCTTAATAATGTGTTCTTTTTCTCATATTCTCTCATAATCAGTAACCCCCTTGCATCTTAGTGGCTTTATTACCTTGATTGGGGTGAAATGATTAAAAAAAGTCATTCTCAAATTCTCTCAACATATATATATATATATATATATATATATATATATATATATATATATATATATGTGTGTGTGTGTGTGTGTGTGTATTTTATTTAACTGAGTTCACCAGAAGCAAGACAGTAAAACCACTAAGACAACAAGGGGGTTACTGGATGTGGAAGAATTAGAAAACAGAAATATTACTGAGGAGTGGGAACAAAAGAAGGGTAATCAGGAGAACAGTAGATAGTGATTGACATTGAATTTAAATTTTTGAAGATTAAAATTAGCCGGAAAGCATGGAGCCATTTAGCCAACTCAACTGTAAACTGATGAGATCTCAATGCAAGTCTAGTGCTGTGTTTAAATTCATAAAGTCTAGCTAACATAGCAAAGAGCTAATTTAAACAATTACCATGAAAGTATTTATAGCAAAGGCTCAGGGAGGCAGCCTTACAGTGGTGGGAAAGTGACTGAAGCTGAGCTGCTAGATCAGGACCAATAATATTGCTGATTCATCATTGGATTTTATCAAGGAGCTCAAGGTAAATAACAGGAGCACCGGACCATATGTGGTAGAAGTATTCTAAGTATGGATGGATGGTAGATTTATAGATATGTAAGATAGATTCTGAAGAGAAAAATTGTCTTGCATGACACAGTGAATTGACTTTCTTAGCAGTTGACCTAGCAATGGATTCAATACAGTTTTACTACTCCATGTCAGTCAAGAATGTTAGCCTGAGAAGGTGCAATGAGTCACTCTCCTGGAGGTCAGTATCAGCCATACTGATGGAAAGCAGAAAAGGTTCTCTCACATGATTAATAGAGAGCATTTTAGTTTTGGAGGTGTAAAAATTAACAGGTTGCCCAGTTAACAACAAACTGAAAGTTGTTTTGACATCAGCCGCCAATTTGGCCTTATTAAACTGATCAGACTTACTATCGAGGTAGGAGTAAATGTTTGTGTTATCAGCATAGATGTCAAGTATAGAGTTGATGCCATCAGGAAGTTCATTAATAAAAATTAAAAACAATGAGGGACACTGCTATTAGTACGAAATGATCTAGAAGAGTAGCCATTTGGGATAACTTTCATTTCATGATTTGATAAAAAAGACTGGATGAGTTCAAAAATTTATCTGGAGATGCTGTAACTTTTCAACTTGTGAAGAAGACCTGTATACCAAACCCTGTTGAAAGCTTTTGAGATGTTCAAAGCCACAGCCCAAGCTTCACCAATTTTATCTAGAGCTTGATAGACTCTTTCTAAAATTATCATCAGTACATCATATATATATATACATATATATGACATAACAATATATATTTGATATATAAAGAACAATATTGGGAAAATTGTAGGAAAAAGTAGGAAAAGTTTACTTGTACTGCATTTCATCTTTTAGGAATTCATTGGACTAAATTTGTTATGTTGATACAACTACACATGTATATGAATGAGGGGTGCTGGGGATTTTAGAATTTTTTTTTATATCTATCCAATTTCATTTAGAGTCTTTTCTTTTTCTTTCCATCACTTTTGTTTGTATCCCATACTGCAATATTAGAAGATCTGCAAAGAATGGTAGAAATGTTGTAAAAGTCAGGGTAAAAATTTACTGTAGATGACTTTGTGATCAAGGTGGGAATTGTTTTTTCTTTTCTTGATCAGAGTAGCATTTTTTATGTCAAAATTGTGGTCAATCTCTTTACGGTGGGCAACCACTGCATTTCACGTATTGTTTTGTAAAATATCCCTTTTGTGTTCATATAATCTTTTATTTAGATTCCTTAAGGTACTCCTATATATATATATATATATATATATATATATATAAAATGTGTGTGTATATAAATATAAATAAATATATATATATATAATTATTTATATATTATATGCGCGGTACTTATTAGAAAGCGCTCAATATCAGAGATAGAGCTAACATATTTGTTTGATGATCGCAAATGCATGAAACCCAGGGTCACAAACTCACATCTATCCAACCAAATATATATATATATATATATATATATATATATATATATATATATATATATTTGTTTGATTTGTATTAATTTTTACCCTCTTTTTTTCTGATATTCATTATTGTTTATTGGATACTTTGTCAAATCTGTTTTTGGGGAATTTCTGCCAATTACATTTAACCATGATCAGTTACTTGACAGAAATTCACTATTTGGAATAAAATCTGAGTTTGCTACTAAACTCATAAAAATCCTTGAGCCAAGGTTAACAGATAAAAAAACCTGGTATGCACTTTTGCACAACAAAAGTATTATTAAAGCTGAAAGGAATGCATAAAAGGAATTGATTCAAAATAGATCCTGTAATGAGGTAAGAAAGAATGCATTCATATGTGGTTGGTTGTATTTTAAGCATCTTCAAGAAAATACTTATTTCGGTAATGTTTCTTCTCTTTTTGTTTTAGAAATGTAATCTTTGTTTAGTTCAGATGAACTCATATTTGGGTTGCTATAGTAAACATAAAAAATCATTTTCTGCAAAATGAAACTATTTTTTTAATTGATTCCAAAAAAACAGAGAAGCATAAAGCAAACAAGCCAGAAAATAGCATAGTGGATTAAAGCATTGATTTGTAAAATTGGTGGCATAGTAATTGTGAGTTCAATCCATGGGCAGTACAGATGTAGACTCAGTGGAAACAGTAAACATTAATTGAAAAGTACTAAAAGGAACAAGACATGATATCCCTAGTCAGGACCATGGAATGAACACAATCTACCCTTGTAGATTAAATAAAGGGTTTTGTTTAAAATTTAATGAATGACTGGCAGAAGAGGAAATTAAATTTTTATATAAAAATCTCAAATAAACAAAAAGAGTAAATGGTTCAAATTATTTATTGTTTAAAAATATTAGACACATTTAAATTATCATAATACAGGGTATCCCTAAAGTCTGGACACCTTAGGCAAAAATGGATATTTTCAAGAAATGAAATTTTCAACAACATTTTATTGAATTGGAATATTAAAAAATAACATCTTTAATATGATTTCCATCATTTGTGATGCAAAGGTTGATGTGATGTGATGCAAAGGTTGATAAAGCAACATTTATGTGAACTCAATGCAATAACACCACATAATTTTAACACATTCACTCTTTATGCATTCAATCAAGTGTGTTGCATCTGTGATTTTCATTGAGTGCACCTTCTCCTTTTAGCATACACCAGAAAAAGAAGTTAGTTCTTTTTTTCTTTTGATAAAGCCATGTTTAATCTGTGGAGGTAAAAAAATTTAATTATTGAGATTTCCTAATGGTCCAAGCTTTAGGGACACCGAGTAAAACCTTGGATGACCTCAGTGTCCATTCTATATTTACACATGCTCTGTCCCAGATATTGACCACTTTTACCTATAAATATAGTATACATTGAAACTATATTTTATCATATATATTAAGTTTATATATATATATATATATATATATATATATATATATATATATATATATATATATATATATATATATATATATATATATAAACTTGCAGAAATGACAAAAAACGTATCTATGAACACAAAAGAGATCTTATACACAACAATTTATCAAATGTATTATTTATATACAGAAATAAATTCAACAACTTTGACCTTAAAAATGCCACATTTATTAATTAAAAAAAGAAAGTAACTTACTTAGATGAGAATTCTTGAGTGTGTCCCTATCAAATCTTATTAAAATATAAATCTGCACACTGGATTTTTTTCAAATATCTCCATTTCTTAAAAGAATTACTCCCATTCTAAGCCAATATATACATGACAAAAAATACAAAAAAATTAAAAGAAAACTGTTAAAACAATTATTTAAAAAATACATATATATATAATGAATATACTAAACATACTAAAATAATTTAAAATATTAATTGCATAAAAAATAATTTGTAGGGACATTATTATTATTAATAAATAAAAAATAAAAATATAAAATAATAATGATATTGAATATCATAAATAGAATTAAAACATATAACATTAAAACATTCTTTAAAATAAATTAAATAAAACCTACAAAACAATAAAAGTTCTCCCAGAATGCAACAGAAACAATTCTTGCCTGAAGACAGACTTTACGCAAAAAAGATGCTGAACACAGTCTCTTTCGCTACTGACTGTTGAAATGTCAAGATGTCGATGTCCTCTCTTAGGAATGTTGCTTGTTATAATATGAAGTCACTTCTTCCTTTTATCAAATGCAACTGTAAAACACTTGTAACAAAAATACACACACACCAGTACACAAAAATAAATAAAATTGTATGATGTTAATTTACAATTTAACATGCTTTTAGTGTGTTATTTCTTGATATGTTTTTATTCTTATGAACACAAGGCTATTCCTGCTGATTTGATGTGAGTCACCCCACATCATTTGGTGATCACCAACATGTATATATAAAAAAAAAATCCTATTCACCACACCATTTGGAAAGTCAAAACAATTTACTTTGCTACCAAGTGTCATGGTGTAAAAATGGCTTGATAAAGCTTTATATAAAATAAAGCCCAGCTCAAGAACATCTTCCTCCATTAGACATACTCCACTAGAACATAAAAGTGTAAGCCAGTAATTCCCAGCTTTTCAAGGTTGCCACTATTATAGGCTTGTCTCAAGTTGACTTTCTCATTGACACTGGTGCATTTGTAACTATACTTTCCACAAACTTTGCCCAAGGACTGCATCTTAACCTTACTCCTGTTTGTTTTTTGTCGGTCACAGGCAACATTAATGAAACATTAGTTGACATAGGCATTCCTGGCCTGCAACGCTTATTCACCTGGACAGTAGTCATAGCAGACACCCTCAATCCACTACTAGGAGCAGACTTTCTCAGACATTACACTCTAATCCTAGACTGCAATACTGGAAAATTGCATGACAACAAAATGGAGCACTACAAACCAAGTATGTAAGTCACAGCAATTACTCAACAGATTACTGTTAATAATTGTTCTCAACTATTAAAGCCAGTTCAGTCACTGCTGAACAAATACTCTACCCTGCTTATGCCACACAGGGAAAAACCCAATACATCCACAACAAGAATCAAACATACTATTGACACTGGTAATAGTAAACCAAATTCAGCTAAATCAAACCAATTATCAGAAAAAAAAATACAAAGAGAGTTCACTGCACTTATGAACACTGGTATAATCAGACCCTCAAAATCACAATGGGCATACCCTAATCAATGCCAGGTCAGTACAGACCTGATGGTGATTATAGACAGTTAAACCTCTTAACTAACCTGATAAATATCCCCTGCCTAATCTCAACACCCTAGGATTCAAACTCCATAACATATGTTTTCTAAGATAGACTTGTTACATGCATATCACCAGATACCCATAAGCAAGGAAGACATCGAAAAAAATGCTGTCATTACACCTTTTGAATATTTATTCATGCCTTTCGGCCTACGTAACAGTAGTGATACTTTTCAACATTTCGTGGGTAATATCTTTATTGATATAGATTATATATTTGTCTATATAGATGACATTTTAGCCTCCTCAGAAAATCAGCATTATGAACATCTGCAGACAGTTCTATCAATCCTTGCAGAAAACAACTTACAAATACCTTTGATAAATGTGAGTTCTTCAAAAGCAACATAAACTTCTTAGGATATAATGTCATCTCTAAAGGCTTAATCCTAATTAAGCAAAAATTCAACAGACTTTCCAGAACCAAACGACTTTAAGTCCCTATGTAGATTTCTTGTATTGGTTAATTTCTACAGAAAACTAATTCAAAAAGCAGCTAAAATATTACTACCCCTGACAGAACTCATCAGATATAACCAAACTGCAAAATCACTACTAATAAATTCCACACAAAGAGAAGCATTTCATAACATCAAGAACATTCTAGCAGAAATTACAGCATTAACACACCCCAACCCCAAAGCCACTCAATATCATCTTGTAACAGATAGTTCTAGCTAAGCAACAGGAGTAGTACTACATCAGATTGTAAATGACACCCTGATCCCCATAGGCTTCTACTCAAAAAAAACTATTAGATATACAAAAGAACTACTCAACATTTGATCATGAACTATTAGCAGCTTACCAAGTTGTACTACACTTCAGGCCACAAACAGTAGGTAGTTTACATTGTTTACTGATCCCAAAACTTTATCATTAGTATTTAAAAAAAAAAAGCTACACCCCTGAAATCAAACAGACAACAAAGACATTTTTCAGTTACTGCTGAATATATCACAAACATGATATACATTAAAGGAGAAGATAGCATAGTTGCTGATTGTCTTTATCAGTCACAATTAACCTGTGTGATCTACCTGCACAACAAGAGAAAGATGAAGAGATTTCTAAATACAAGAATAACCTCAAGTCATATAACTATCAAGATTCAACCCTCTTCTGTGACACCACAACATCCACACCAAGAATCCTGAATCTCTTTGCAAACACATCTTTGATACATTTCACATCTCACACCCTGGTCATAAATCAGCTGCACAGTTGATAAAGTCAAGATACTACTGGAAGAAACAGGGACAAAAATATACATTAAATGATCAGAAGCTACCAAGACTGTTAACAAAATATAATTTCTAGATATACTAAGAATCAAATTACACACTTTTCATTACCACCTGGACAATTTGAGACAGTTCATACCGACATCATCGGACTGTTTCCTCCAGCAACCGCACATGATGTCATATACCCATCACTAGCAAAATATATTCTTACTTGCATCAATAGGACTATATAGAAGCTACCCATCTTCAAGACACCTCAGCAAGTACAGTAGCCATAGCATTCCTAAAGACTTTGATAGCTCACTTTAGAGTACCGCTTCATGTTATCACAGACAAAGATAGCCAGTTCGAGAGCAAATTATTCAAAGACTTTTCTACCATTATAGGATTTCACAGACTCTGTACAACCTCATGCCCCCCGCCAACAAATGGAATAATAGAGCACCAGCATAGAATACTAAAAACAACTATAATGGCTAGAAAATAAAACTGGATAAATGCCCAACAAATAGTTCTTCTTGGTATTAGATGAAGGCAATCATTCACCTGTCATCACTGTCACTGGAACCCAATTATTACTACCAAAACCACTAATAGAAATGAGTAAGCTGAACATATCACTCCTTTAAGAAGGATGGTTACATTCAGCTAAGCATTCCTTCTTACTCTGGACACTATAATCAGACATGAAAAATACTTTATAACAGAAAATTCCCAAGAAAAAAACACCTCACAGTCTTTACTGAGAGATTAAAACCAGTGACACGAAAATACCACATCAAGAAACATTTTATACAATCACTCCTTAAACAACCAAAACAACTTACTGAATACCTATAACAAGCACCTCAACAAAAACAACCATTATCAAAAACCACAACTACATGCTCGGGGAGGAGAGTTCATTTCTCCAAAAACAATGATTACTTCTACTTTCAATAGGCATTCATCAATACCAATTTGCTCTGCTAATTTGGTGGGAATGTGATGTAGGGACATTATTATTATTAATAAATAAAAATAAAAATATAGTATAATAATAATTATGAATATCATAAATAAAATAAAATGAAATAAATAACATTAAAACTTTATTTAAAATAAATTAAATACCCCCCCTCACAAAAAAAACCCCAAACAAAACAAAGTTCTCCCAGAATGTAACAGAAACATTTCCTGCCTGAAAATGGACTTTGCACCAAAAGATGCTGAACTCAGTCTTTTTCATTATTGATCATTGGAAAGTCAAGATGTCTATCACCCACCCTCAGATCATTGCTTGTTATAATACAAAGTAACTTTCTTCCTTTTATTACATGCAACTATAAAAAAAAAATTAACCAAAATTACACACACACCAGTACACAAAAATAAATAAAATTGTATGATGTTAATTTACAACTTAACATGATTTTAGTGTGTTATTTTTGTGTATGTTTTTATTTCTGTGAATATGAAGATATCTCCCTGCTGGTATGATATGAGTGACCCCACAAATTCAAACAAAATCATTTAATCACTTTTGCTTATTAGACAATAAATTGCATCACTTAGCATCCTCCATAATTTGCCGAGACTTTCAGTTAACTTGGTTTTTATTTTTGTTTATAAATACTTGTTGTAAAATAAAATCAACATTTACCTTGATAAAGTCCATCAAAGCATGAAATGACATCAGCTAAGATTACTTCAAATGTTATTATATTAGATACATAATTCTTATTTGAAATTGACATCCCATCTTTATTTATTTATTAAACTTTCTTTGATGTTTTAGCAAGTACTAAAAGTTATAATTTTACTACTTTGCTCATATAAAAAACCACTAAAACAAAATTCATGTCTTCTCAATTACAAAAGTGAATATCCCAAGAGGATGCTTCCCCAATCACTACAATCTTTACCTGTAAAAATATATATATCCATTTCTTCTCTCCTTAGCTATGTCTGAATAGCAGGACAGACTGGGTTCAATCATTATCTTCCCCACATATCCCCATAAACTGTGCCTCTTATTCTCTATCCATCTACCTTGAGTGGCTCTTGGGTCTTGTACAGGGTGAACATCATTATTAAAATAATAAAAATAAAAGCAACCCACATTAAGCAAAATAGTATTTAACATAAGAGATAGTATTTTAATGTGTGTATGAAATATTTAATAGGCAGAGAAAATATAATAATAATAATAATAATACATATAGATATTTGATACATTCTTTCCTGGTGCAATCTATTATGTTGGTGCAAAAATAATGACGTAATAATGTCGTTTTTTGACGTATTTTTTAACGTCAAAAAACGACATTATTACGTCATTATTTTTGCACCAACATAATAGCTCTGCGTAATCATTTTACACATGACACCAGTTATATGATATGTGTATACTTGAGATCTAACATTCCAAAAATTGTCAAGATGTAGCGAAGAAAATCTTGTCTAGCAGACTGACAACATCCAGCTCTTGATAATGACTGGGATAGAATAAAATATGAACTTTGGATAGTTTACCTCAGTTTTGATCCTGATGTACAACATCTTATTTGAAAATTGTAAAATACAATAAAAAATTAAACAAGCAGACCTTATTGCTTGAATTTAATAAAACTTGGTTGGATGAATTCTTGTTGATGAAATATATTATCTGTGTGTGTAACTGAGACAGATATTGGGAACACACAGAAAGATATGAAATCTGCCTGACTCCCTCCTTCTCTCTCTCTCTCTCTCTCTCTCTCTATATATATATATATATATATATATATATATATATATATATATATATATATATTCATGTCTTCTCCTCCCAGCTATGGGTAAATAGCAGGACAGACTGGGTTCTATAACCTTGGTCAACCAATCAAGGAGAAGGAAAATTCTGAATTTAAACCAGCCCAGAGCCTTGCTGTTGCACAATATATGGACTTGTATGCAAGTCATTAGCAGGACTGAGCTGTCACTGAGTGAGGCTGTCAGATCCCTATATGACAAAACTGACAGGAGAGTCCATCATATATATATATATATATATATATATATATATATCTAGAGAGAGAGAGAGAGAGAGATGTTTGAAAATGTGATATCTGTAGAAGTATGATATATTATTGTGTGCCTTTAGAATATCTAGATTCATGGGTATTCTAGAAAATACAGAGGCATCTACCATTATAGACTAAATTAGGAAACTGGTTTCATTGATCACTAGTTGAGTATTAATTTCAAAAGAAGAAAAGGAGAGAAGTATATAAATATCAACAGACTGAGATAGATATGAACAGACTGAGATAGACATAAACATACTAAGATAGATATGAACAGACTGAGATAGATAAATATGAATAAACTTAGATAGATAGATAGATATGAATAGACTGAGATAGATATCAACAAATTGAGATAGATATGAACAGACCGAGATGAATATGAACAGAACTAGCATTAGACATTGTTAACAATACAATGATTCTATATAATACACAGCAAACGTACACATTTTATAAAAATATCAAAAATGAATATTTTCAAATATTAAGTGAATTAAATTTTAGATTTCAGTTGATATCGAAAGAAATTCTTATTTCTTTTCAGTGTTTTTTCCCTTTCTCTGAAAAAGAATAAAATTTACTTTTGGCAAATCAAACTTGATAATATTTTGTCAGTAATGACATTGTCCCTGTCATTGTGGTCAAATTTTATAATTATTAATACTGACAAGTCAGTGTTTTGTAGATGATTAATATTCTCGGAAGACTTTTACACTATTTTGGATATGAAGTGACTTGATAGGTAGTACATGACACAAATGTAATTGATGATGAGATAGTTTTTGTCATCATTATAGTAAAAGGAGTTCGGGGAGGATCATATTCTCAAGAGTGCAATCTTTGGCCTTGAAATTAAATTGGTGATTAGACTGGAATCCATAAAATCTGTAGTTTGAAGGATTATTCTCAATTTGTAATGAAAGAAAAACAAAATTGATGAAGATTGTCATGAGAATAGTAAGACAGTTTAATTTATGGTAATTTGTTGATAAGATGAATAACTCAGTTTGAAAGAAACATTTTTGCTTTTGATTTGTATTCTGTCAATTCCCTTTCTGTTCAGGAATGAAACAATGTAACTCATTTTAAAAAAAGATGACATTAATTCTTATTTTGGAGATTTTATTTTTACAAAAATATTGTGATGGAAACTTGCACAGTATCACCATTGTTACCATTGTGGTCTATTAATACAATTGTGAATTTGAAAGATCTAAAACATAAATGTGATATTAACATCTAGAACCAAAATTTTCTTAATTTCATTTTCAGAGTCAATACAACCAATGCTTGCTGCAAGACTTTGTAAAAATGATAAATAGCAGCAAGTAAGTTGAGTTGGAATTGAACCCATGCAGAAAGGCTGTCTTTGTTCTAAATCATCATAATGACTTAGGGCTAAAAAACTTAAGAATAGAAGAAAGGAAATTAGGAGGATATTTGAAAAGTGTAAAGAGAAAGTGTAGCTTCATATTTTCAATATTTGCAACGGTTGGCAAACAAAATGAATATTGAAGGGAATAAAAACTTTTGTCAAAATATTGACTTAAGATCAACAAGCATTAAGTCAAAAAGGATTAAATATTCCATAATTAAGTGTTCTACTTTTTGTGCATAGTGAACTTTGTATTTGTATGCAGGGCCCAAGAGCCACTCAAGGTAGAGGATTACTGTGTGGCATTGTATAAGCACTAGAAAAAGCATAGAAGTGAAGCCCATGGTGCTATGCATGAAAGATAACGGTTGATCCTAAACCTGTAGCTGTCTAGATTGTAATGATTTGGAAAGCATCCTGCCATGAATCTGTTCCACAAAGCAGCTGGTCTTGTGGGGAAGCTGACCAAATGGAACTTACTTCTTACTATAGGAATACAAAAGGAAAAGATAACCCTAGACATCTTGTCAAGCATTTGTTCCCCAAAACAGCAGTTCTTGGGAGGAAGCTGTCCAATTGGAATTTTCTTCTTACTATTGAAATATGAAGGGAATAGAGATGATTCCTCCCTGTGTATGTGGCATGGCAAGTCTGAATTGTCAGGGGTGGTGGGATTAGGGAATGCAGCTTGTCAGAACACCTGCCATAGAAGTAGCAATGGAGCAACAAGAGACTCACAACATTTCATCTCTGTGAAAGGGGTTGTAATAATAATCAATAATCAAGGAAAATATATATGCTCTCTGGAACATAGTACATATTTTTCTCTAATAAGATTTCTCAAATATTCAGGTTGGTAGACAAAAATAAATAAATATACTCTTTAATAAATAAATGGAGCGTCTACTAAAATTAGCATCTACTAAAAATAGCATTCAAGTAATATATATATATATATATATATATATATATATATATATATATATATATATATATATATTATGAGCTCTTGTACAACTCAGTATTGTGGGCCCCATATAGGTCCCATATCAATCAGTGTAGTTTTGTGCTTGTAGTAAAAGTAAGATTAAACTGCTCCTTGAAAAAGATGGTCAGTAAGAGACCAAAAGATACTAAGATACACAAATATACACTAAAGGTACTTAATCTTCAATTCCTATCACTATCTCTTCCTTTCATATCACACACCTCATTCATCATTATCATTTTGACTAAACCTCTACATTGAGTGTCTCTTAAAAATTTAATATAGGAGATAATGTAATTGGACATAGGATAGTCTGTACTCAGGGGTTCTTTTGCCCAATACTGCAAAATATTAACCTAGGAACTCAAGTTATGTTTTTCAATAGCCTCATCAGATCTAGACTCTCATATGGATGTCATGTATGACATCCAACTTGGGTAGAAATCTCTAAATTATCAGCTATATATAACCATTTTCTCAGATCAATGATTAAAAATGGTTTCAAGCAAATGAATCCTTCATCAGATCTTATGGAATGGTGCTACAGAATCAGAAACAAAGAACTTTACTAAATAACAAAAAACACATCACTTGAAACTTCCAACAATAGCAACAATTAAAATGGATAGCACTGGTAGCATGAGGGAAAATAATGATATAATTGAGATGTTGACATTCCATACAACATTAAAAGGTTTGGAAGGAAACTCTTATCAATATTTGAAAGACTAATAACAGTGGACATGAGAATCTTGTTTTCTGAAAAGACTGTTTAAAAAAATCTTATAAATTTCAGCTGAAAATAACACTGATTGGTCAATGAATGCCAAACGTTTTCTGTATGGAAAATAGCTAATGTCACCATTACTGTTTATTTTAAACAATAATCTTTGAATAATCTTTGTACAAACATCAAAAGGCAAGTGGCACAAATCTCAAATCTTTTAATATAAAAAGAAGCTACATAACTGTTAAGTAATCATTGTCAGGGCTATTAAAAAGATAAAAATATTGTATATCTATAAAGACGATAGTTCTGTATGTAAACATAGATGGTAACATATAAAAACAGTGGGTGTCTAAACGTTCAGAAGAGATTCATCAAGTTTTGACAATCAAGTAAGAAGCAAAAAAATATGGCAACAAAAAACAACAAAGAAGTAATATTTAGCAGTCTTTATATTTTTAGCATTTGGAAACATACAGAGAAGAATTCATGAAACTATACAAAAATAAGACTCTTATTAAAAGATAGCCTGTTGAACTTTGAATTAGAATCTCAAATTACAACAATTGTAAAGAAGTAAAAAGTTTTGGTGTCTAACAACATATATGGCCAGCAATAAGCATTTTATCAGGAACTGTTACAAGCTGTTACAATTTCTTAACTATTTGTAATATATTGAATCCATTGTTAGGTCAGCTGCCAAGAAAGTTGGTTCAATGTGTCGTGCAAGACAATTATTCTCTTCAGAAGCTATCTTACATATCTATAAATCTACCATTTGCCCATGCTTAGAATATATGGTCTGGTGCTCTTGCTATATATTTAGAGATCCTTGATAAAAAAAACAAAGAATCGGCAATATTATTGATCATGATCTGGTATCTTGACTTCAGTCACTTTCCCAACACTGTAAAGTGGCTTCCCTATGTCTTTTCAATGAATACTTTCAGGTGAGCCCTTCAGTATGGAACCTAGACTTTAAGAATTTAAGCAAAGTACTAGACTGGCAATGAGGTCTCATCAATTCACATTTGAATCGGCTAGATGTAACTGTAAGTTCTATGCTAACAGTTTCTTTTCTCACACTTTTCACTTGTGGAACTCTTTTTCGATTTTTTGCTTTCCAGCCAACTTTGATGTTCAAAAATTTAAATGCAATGCCAATTGCTATCTACTAGCTTCTTGATTACTCTTCTATTGTTCTTGCTCTTTATCTGTTTTCTAATTCTTCTACTCCCAGTAACCACTTGTGTCTTAGTGGCTTTACTGCCTTACTTGGGGTGAATAATAATTTGCATGAGAGAGAAAAGCTTTTGGCCTGACCAGTAAAGGATTTAAAAAAAAATTCCAAGGTTTGTCATTTGGTCAATTTTCTGGAAATTAGTTACTCTGAAAACTTTTCAGTTGTTGGTAGAGGCTCTGCTTTTGTGCTGCTGTGACTTGTATTGTCTAATTTTATTTGCAGACATTTCTATTTTCTTTTATTCTAAATTGTGATCTTTTTTAATGTGCTGTGCCCTTTCAGGACATGAATGGTCATTGTTCACCACAACATTCTTTATAGCTCATGGCAATGACTATCCTTTTACTATCCCTCCCACTTTTTTTCTGCTCTCCTCCCACCTATGGTTAAATAGTAGGACGTGTATCTGGAAAAATTATTGTTATTCTCAAGAAATTGTTAATGAAATATTCACTCAAAGAAATAGAATTTTTCTCACAATTCAAAATGTTTTGGCTTTAAATAACCCACAAAGGGTTGATAAGCTGTAAAAAACATATCAAATCAAATCCTCATTAGGTAGGTTTACTTGCTGTTTCACTCTGTCCCTCTTGCTTTCAATATATCCTATGAGTATTGAATTCTCCAAGTCCTATTTCTTCATTATGTATCCAAGAAATTTCAACTGCATCATTTTGGTTGTAAGTATAACTGTCCTTGTTTCTGTTTTTCTTAAAACTTCCTTATTGCTTACATGCTTCATCCATGGTATTCTCAGCACACTTATCCTTCCTCAAGTCTACTCATTATCTGTGAGAAGATTGTCCAACATTCACTGCCATATAGAAGATTAGATATTACATAGCAGTTCTACACTCTTTCCTTTGTTTCTAAATATATTTTCTATCTCTTAATACTTTGCTTAGATTATGAAAGGCATGATGAGATTGTGACATAGAAGTTAGTTACTACATGGCACTTCTACAGTCTTTCCTGAATTTGAAAAATCTGAAAACATGACATGTTTGACTATGTAACAGTGTACCAGTATTTCATGGCCCATTGTTAATGTGGGGTATGAGTATGTAATTCATACCAAGAAATATCAGAGGTCTGAATCAAATGATTGATCTAAGAGTTGATCTGTGGTGACCCCAGTATGTAATGGGTTCACCCTATGAAATATCAAATGAAGCTTTGTCATCTCAGAATGTCAAAAGACAGAGAAGGTAACCTCAAAGCCATCAAGTGGAAAAATCAGACCTCAAAGGATATCGATAGATATATTAATATAAATATAGAAGTGAATCCAGTTAACCTTAATGGAAATTCATATTCTGACCTATGAGGGGAAGAGAATCCCTCACATCATTCCAAGAAAATTGAACATTTTAAAAACGACCTGAAACCACATACTCTTGATTCGATCAATGTTAATTTGACAGAGTTCAAAAGTGATTAAATAATTATTTTATATATGAAAAATTTAGTCAGTAATAATAATCCTGTTGTTTTTTGTTTTTTTGAGATGCTGTATCACTTCAGGATAAAAGTAATCATGGCTATCCATAACACCCTACTCTTTGTAGCTTATAAGTAATATTTGTCTCCTTACTATCATTCCTAGTTCATGTTCTGTCATTTACACATGCTCATTAATTATGTTACTTGCTATTTCCCTTTGCCTCCATTGTTAACAAATATGAAACACTATGGAATGAATTGTATGCTTCATACTATGAAGTGTTAAGATGAGCTGTGTTTTGTTAGCTGGCTATTATCCATGTCAGTTGCTAGTCATCCAACACTTGTATTATCTATTGAGACATGCCTAGAATTCATGTCTTTCTGATATATCTTTATCTGATATCTGACCAGAATTCATGTTGTTCTGATATATCTTTGTCTGATATCTGCCCATAATTCACGTCTTTTTGATATAACCATGTCTAATATCTGTCCAGAATTCATATTTTTCTGATATATCTTTGTCTGATATCTGCCCAGACTTCATGTCTTTCTGATATAGCTTTGTCTGATATCTGCCCAGAATTCATGTCTTTTTTATATAATCTTGTCTGATACCTGCCCAGAATTCATGTCTTTTTTATATAACATTGTCTAATATCTGGCCAGAATTCATGTTTTCGGATATAGCTTTGTCTGATATCTGCCCAGAATTCATGTCTTTTTTATATAACCTTGGCTGATATCTTCTCAGAATTCACATCTTTCTGATATAGCTTTGCTGACATCTACCCAGAATTCATGTCTTTCTGATAGAGCTTTGTCTGATATCTGCCTAGAATTCATGTCTTTTTTGACATAACCTTGTCTGATATCTCCTCAGAATTCATGTCTTTTTTATATAACCTTGTCTAATATCTGCCCAGAATTCATCTTTTTCTGATATAGCTTTGTCTGATATCTGCCCAGAATTCATGTCTTTTTGATATAACCTTGTCTGATATCTGTTCAGAATTCATGTCTTTCTAATATAGCCTTGTTATCTTTCTGTGTCTCATTCTGCAGTCAAGTGATGTTAAATATTGTTTGCATACCATCACTGCTGTGACAGTCACCAAACTTAGAGACCTTGTTACTTAATAGCACTAAGAGTCATAATATAGTAGCTGTAGTAATAGTGTTAAAATGATGAGAATAATTTTTAATATTCCATAAAATAAAAAATTTCATTTTACACTCTTATATATATATATAGGTATGATAAAAAAATATACATATACGCACATATACTTGCATGTCTCAGGTGTTATAAAATAGTGCGCAATGTTATATAACAAAGCTATTAAGTATATATTAGTCAATACACATAATATCCACTGTGAGTAGTATGACTTGGAGTTATATGCAGACTTGCAATCTTCAGGTGCTGTGTACAGTCTGACCATTATGAAATTTGTGTTCTCGTGGTGATGATTTAAAATTCTGTGTTAAGATTTTTTTATTCTATTATCGTTGCCTATAATATTATAATGAATTATTTATAATTTATGTGGTTCTAATTCTTAAGTTTGAAAGACGAAGAATTAAAAAAAGTAAAAGTAATTTTAAATGAGAAATTTGAAATTATAAATTAAGTAAACACGTTACATGTCAAGGGGAATAACTCTCTTTTTTACCTGAAATACCATTGTTATTATATTTAAAGTACTGTCTAATGAAAAACACTTAGTACTCACAATGTTAATATAATAATAGGTTGAAACCATATATCTAATGTGTTTGGAACCTCAACTTATACTTACAAAGGTGAATTACATCTACACATGTTATAAATTAGTCAAGTACTGCAATATGGGATTATAAATGTGTGGATATATAAAAATGTTACTAATGATAGGTTCTATGAATATTAATAGGTGTTTTATATTTTATTAATATTTGTAAAATCTATTTTGAAATCCATTTTAATTGATGTCAATGTGTTTGAGCAGATGTTTGTTTTTATGGATACATGTAGACATCAATTCGCTTCATGTGTTCACCAAGTTAGGGTTATTTAAGTGTTTTAATATAATAAGCTTCTCCAACAAACACAAGTTACATCTGTCTCCTTTTCCATTGTGTAGTTTAACTTTTGCAATTATCCCCTAGCTAATGGATGGATTCTTTGAGTTGTTTTAATTTCCAAACATACTTTGAAAGTGTTGTGCAGTTTCTGTATTTGATATTATTCAGTGTCATTTTGTGGTGGTAAAAATGCTATTTCCAGCTTTTCTCAGTGGATCCAAAGTAATATTTAACATTTAATATTGGATATTATGTGTATTATCTGCTATATATATATATATATATATATATATATATATATATATATATATATATATACACTACTGTTTAAAAGTTTGAAGTCACTCCCAGAATTAGCATGTAGAATTAGAAGAGGTGAAAAAAAAGAGTGCTCTTAGAGTCTTTGAAAAAAAAGGATGGAATCAATTATCAAACTTTGAGAAACTTTTGCAGCAAATGCCAAAAATTTGTGCTGCAGTAATCAAGGCTAAAGGAGGATATTTTGACAAGAGCAAAATTTAATCAGAAAATGCTTTTTTTACTTTTTGTCATAAGAAAATTTCTAATAAAAAAAATCATATCTCACTTTTTTTTTTTAAATTTTCTCTTATTTAAAGTCCAAGACAATTACTTTGGGCCAATTTAAAAAAAAATACCAGGTGTTCTCTCAATCTTTTGACCTGTAGTGTATATGTTTAACTGTAATTTTCTGTGTGTCTACTACCCCATTACTCTTTAGGGGTAAAGGAGCAACAACTGTTTTCTCTCTTTTAGCTACTGCTGGTCCATACTGAGGCAACATGGTAACAAGCTCTTATCATCTGAAATTCTGGCCTTTAACACTTCAACAATTTAAATGCAATGTTAGTCGTTATCTTCTATCTTCTTAATTCCTCTTCTTTTCTTGTTATCACTCCTTAATAATGTTTTCTTTTTCTCATAATCTCTCCCACTCAGTAACCCCTTGCATCTTAGTGACTTTATTGCCTTGCTTGGGGTGAAATGATAAAAATAATGCACCATGTGTCTATTTCTCTTGAAATATTTCTAATTGTTGTTTTCATTTATATTTATTTCTTTGAAACATATTTTGTTTGTTCATGTCTTTTGTATTATGTTGTTTGTTTGTTTCTAGTTTTCACAGTGTCTTTCAAAAATAAATGAATAGCATCAGTATGAAGCATGGCCTTATTTCTTGAAACCAGCATGTAGTTACAACTGCCACAGCTACACTACCTCTTTATCTATTACATAGGTTATTCGACAGAGTCCATTTCTAAAAATGGAGGAAAACAAAATCATTTCTTTTATAAATCAAATAAGTAATAATCATAGCAGTAGACAATGAAACAATTGTCAGCTGCATTGTGAGATTGTTGTAATTATTGCTGACTTACGGGAAGAGTTGAAGTCGAGACAATCCTCAGCAGTTGGCTTATCAGATCATAATAATATTGATTTCTGATAGAATGGCATAATGGAAAGATCATTTTTTGCTTGATCTCATAATTCAATATGCTGTAAAAACTAGAGAGCATTCCTTTTCAAGACTGTAGAAAAGTAACAGGAAAGAAATTAATAAAAGTATGCATATATAAAATACCTGTGGAAATTTGTGTCTTACATCATTAAATATTTGTGCTTAAATTTCACAAAATATTGCAATAACAATTATAAATATAAGTACTTCCAAAGAAAAGCTATACTTAAAGCTTAAAATGCATTTTTAAAAATGAAGCATATTTTTGAAGCTTTTATTTTCGTTTTAATTTCAAGCTAATAGATTCAATTTAATATTTCCAATAAGCAAAATAATTTGTTTTATTTCAAACTGAATTTAAATTCATTGGAATGTTTTTATTCATTATCAGTAAAAATGCTAAAATCATGACAAATCTGTCACCACAATGTAATTTTCTTTATTAAAAAATCTTTCAAAATTGAAATATACTTTTCTGAAACTTTATTTGAGGAAGATTAACTGATTTAAAGTTTAATTAATCTGATTTGAAACAAATATTGCTTTTAGTGTAAAATATAACAGAAAAACATCTTTTAACACAGAGGTGGATGATATTATCACAACAACCTTGATAGATTTATGTTTGGGAATATTTTCTAAGTTTGACATAACTGTAACAATTACTTGATGAATATAATGTTAATGTCTTTTTTATATAATTTTTTTTAAACTACCTAGAAATTTTAAAAATTAAAAAAATATTCTAAGCAATCTAATATTTTACTGAATTTTAGGTTATAGTCTAACTTACAAAGATACATGTTGAAGAAATGTTAGAAAATTTCTAATAAATTTTAACTTTACTATAGTTACCATTCTTATTTTCTAACAATGTTCTATTTTGGATGTTAATATTTCCAAAAAAATTGACATGTTTACACATACATTAAAAAAAAATTAAATATTCTTTTTAAAATATTGGTAGTCATTGAATTGTAGTGATCTTTTCTGTTAGTAAATACAGTCCTAATTTAATGACAATATCACTTGACTGCTACAAATTAATATAGAATTTTAAAAGATTGAAATATATAAATTATTATAACTAAAATTTTAAAAAGGAAAACAGTTCTTGTAAAAATTCATTGTTCATCAAAAAAAAAATTTCTTAAGACAATAGTGTCCATAATTTTATACTTAAAAGCTTTTTTAATTAAAAAATATATTAGTTTTATTGCATTTTTTTATTTTATGACTCAGAGCAGATTTTCTGTAATTGGGGGTACTGTTTCACCAAAAGATTCAGGATTTAAATTCTCCAAGAACTTGTCCTTATAACTAATATAAACATTAAGTAGTTGTATGTTCAATCCCTGAGCTGGGTGGTGTGTAGTTGGACTCAGTGAAAATGGGAAAGCAATAACTAAGAAGTAATAAAGATAAGAACTAGCCGATAGCATGTGCAGTGGAATGGAAACAGTCATAGTTTAAATTAAGGGTTTATTTCACTCCAGTATTTTATCAGTTACTGTTGGCTAACATTGTCTGAGAGAGACTGCCTAACTCCTTTCTTGGGTGGGTATTTATATATCTCCTGTAATAGGATCCCCTTTTACACTTGCAACTCAGGTGGTCTGGGCTTGTGAATCTGCATTTGGTTCCTGGTAGGTCAACTCAAGTCAACCCTGCAACTGGCTCACTTGATGTTCTGGTGTGACATTGAGTGCAAAGTCTATTCTGGTATGATGTAGGATGAGACGCACATTACAAGTATGTTGGGAAACAGTGAATGTGATATTATACATAAAATACTATTTTAAATATTAAAGTTTTCATCTTGTATCTACATACTGTATATTTCCATGTATAAGACAACATTTAAATCCCAAAAATCACCCTTAAAAATTAGGGGTTGTTTTATACTACAATTGTACATGAGAAACCTTAAATTCTGACTGATGTTTGTCAATAGGCTAACCTTGGTCTTGGTACAATAACCAGTAACATACATGAAAAGATTCACATTATCAAATAAACTGTTAATAAAAGTAATAAAACCATTTCTGCCTTATATATTAATAGCATAACTTCATAATAAATTTCCTATTCGAAGAATAATTCTATATCAATGAAATCAACTTGTATCCATGCAAGCTCAGCTGAGAAAATGTAAACATTGAGTTATGATTATGTTCACGGCAATGGAATATATTATTATTGTACATTTTCATACTGTTATTAGCAGTATTTTGTTATTGTCGATGAAGTATAAGTAAATGACCATTAGTACACCAAGCTGTTTGTAACTGTTTAGATATAGCAAAAGAAGAGGAAGAAGAAGAAGAATCAGTATTTGCAAAAGATCACATGATAAAACATAGACAAAACAATGTTTTCCCTTTTAGGTGACATGTGTAGCAAAAACATGATATAGAATCAGTTTTGTTATTTTGTTTATTTTGAATTTCTAAGGATAGATTACATAATAACATTTCCAATAATCAATAGGCAGTCATCTTATACTACAGGTACAGAATAAATTTATGAAAATTTTCTATATCTTTTGACCTTGTCTTATCTCAAGGCCATCTTATACATGGAAATATACAGTAATTCCTTAATTTTTGAAAATACATGGAGATGAAAATACAAGCCACTTTGGGAGAAGAATTTGGTTGTGTTTATGCCTGCAGAGAAATTGGTTCTACCAAGAAGGAGTAATGAAACTCTTGTGATCATGTTGCCACCAGAAATGGAGTGGTGATTTGTTCAGCAGTGTAGTACCCATACTAATGATGTCAGATTATTGAAGTACTAGTGACATTGAGTAAGACCGACTATTATGATTTTGGTATCTGAATCATTCATATTTTACAATTTACTGCATCTGTCTATCAATTTGACAGCAAGCCAGCTATGTTTCTTATTCAACTATATAATTCATTGCAAAATGATATTTCAATAACCATGGTATCCTTGAGGCCATAAAATATGAAAAAATGGTAAAACAATTTATACTGTTTCTTCTTCCATAGAAAATAATAAGCAAAATTATAAATTTCACTAACCAATCTATAAATTTCAGACCCAATTAAAGAGAAGAGTTGATGCCAAGAAGATAATGAAATATAAAAAGAAATAATTTTTAAACATAATAATGTTGGGAAACACAATTGGACTTTAAACTATATGGTTTTAAATTTTCATTTGATGAGGGGTCCTTTCTTGACAGTAGTGGGAAATTGAACTTATTTGCTTTTTCTTTTTACTTGAATTACTTTAAGTTTAATATAACATTCATTTATGTTATGAGTTGAGCTCATCATTAAATATTGATTGTTGTAAATGTCAAGTGATAAAAATCATTTCAAAACCTGATTTTATTAATGTCTGTTTTGGATACAGCTCCATTGTAAATCATTGGGCTTAAGATATTTGGGTGCATTTCAATGACCAAACTGCAGATACTTATAGTACGTGATTCTTGCGATGAAATATCAGATGACTGAGTCAAATTTGATATCCATTAGGAACCTTTTTATCTAAGAAGGGTTAATCTGTGGTGACCCAAATGTGTACAGAGCAAGGGTTGATCTCAAACAGTGATTCTCAACTGGGGTCCATATGGACTCTAGGGGGTCCATGTAATATTAATGGAGGTCCAGAAAAAAAAAATAGAAAATTGGGGGTGCATGGTAATATTTTAGTGGTCCATAGATCAATTTCACTTTGGAATGGTTGTTACAACTGAGAATTGGAATTTCTACAGTAATCTATGCCATATTAAAATACTAAAAGTAGAAAAACTAGCAGAAAACAAGATCAAGTGATGTAATTTAGCATCTGTTTGTTATACTCCATTGCAATTAGATCTTCTTTCTGATTCATTTTGCAGGCTGGATGGATCTGAACACCACAAAGGCAAAGAATGAAATAGCAAAATTCATTATCTGCACATTAGGCTCCAGGCATCATGTCTGGTAAATGGGGCAAGCTCTGGCGGTGACCAGTTGTGAATGTTCTTGCTGGAAGAAGAGATGCCACTGGGGACTACCAGGCCTGCTTAAAAGCAGGTTTCTGAGAATGACCAGAGCAGTTGGTCACCTTCACCACCACTACTCAACATGACCACACCTCTCAACTACCGTTACCACTCCCAGGCTCGACTAACCACATTGACTATCCAGTTCCATGTTAATAACATCTTGACCTCATCATCACCTCGGCAAACACCAGCCATGAGCGACTGACTATTTAGCTTCGACTCCACTCACCTACAAGACCTCATCATTGACAATGTTGACACCTTGGTTAACACTAGCCATGAGTGGCAGACTATCCAACTTCAACACCACGCAACTACAAGCCTTCATTGTTAATGATGCTGTCTCCTTGGCAAATACAAACTTGATAACATATCCACATTGGCAATTCCGAGCTACAAGCCTACCTTGGCAAATCCAACTCCGCAACCAAACACTTAACATAACATGTTTTACTCTACCAGATATTTTTTGATTGTAAAAGTTGAATAAAAACTGAGAAGGAAAATTATATAAAGATTATGATTTATTATATAAATTAATTTAATATATTAATAATAAATAATAATATTAATTTTAAATATTAAAATAAAATAAAATATTAATATATTAATATAAATTAATTAATATAGTAATAGACTCGACATTGTGAAAAGGGGTAATCTTTGACATCAATGGAGCCAAATATAAAAAACTCGCAGAGCTGTGTCAACCACAGGGATCTTATTGAATAAATTTGCACTTTTTTAAATTTATTAATTATCCACATATTTTGAAACAGTTTATTATAAGTTATTTTTCTAGTTTATATAAATGTCCCATAGAATTTAGTTGTTAAATTTAAGTTTATTTTCCTTAAATTAGTTTTACTTCAAAATAAAGCATATACATTTACTATTTCTATAATACAATTCCTAAACTTATTTATTAGTAAGAAGTTAAATAAGCTCTTTTTTTCATTGAATGGGTATGGGGGTCCACATAAAAAAAATTAAGAGTAAAAGTGGTCCATTTGTAAAAAAAGGTTCAGAACCACTAACCTACAAGATAACCATATAGCCACCAAGTGCAAAATCGGGTCTCAAGGGATGTCACAGAGTGAGCCAACATAAATAAGGAAGTGAGCCCAGTTGAATTTTGGATATGCACATACAAGACCAACTGATTGGCAGGAAGTTATATAAATGTCTGACTCATGAGGGAAATTTCCTCACATCAACGCATGAAGAAGATCAAATGTTCAAAGAAAGTCCCTGAAACCAAATGCCCTCCTCTGCCTATGTTAATTTGATGTCATCTGGGAGTGAATAAACAATTATTTTATATATGAAAAATTTGAGCTTCTTTACTTATCAGAGCATAACATAACATTACAAATGGTGAAAATGGTGAAAATATCTGTTTATTTAAAGAAATTGAAATCCAAGTACAGATCATAATGTGTACCTTATATTTTAGAGTAGTGATTCTCAACTACCATATGGGAGAACACTAGTGTGCTGGGCAATCCTCTTAAGTGTGCTGTGAAATATTGTCATGGCATACATATATATGTGTGTGTGGAAGTAGTAATGGTACAGCATTAGTATTTGAATAAATGAATAAATATTAAACTTTTTATCACACTTTAGCTAAAAAGGCTTTATCAGTTTTATTGCAGTTTACTATTTTTTATTTATGTTAATTCAGCTTCTCAACCCTAAATAACATCGCAAATAAGACTACATTCAACTGAAGAAGAAACAAGAGTCTGTTTATTGCATATTTGACCAAACATTGAAGAAATCATGAAAAAAACCAGGCACAGGTTTCACACTAAATTAAGCTGTGCTCCAGAAATTTCAGCTATTTCTTCCTGATGTTAAGTATAAGTTTCCTTTTTTGTTTACATTTTCTCTAAAACCTTGTTGTTGCTCACATATTCAGTCCATGATATTCTCAGCATCCTTCTGTAGAACCACAATTCTGTTGCTTCAAGTTTCTTCTTCATCTTTGAGGAGGTTGTCCAGCATTCACTGCCATATCGGAGGACTGATATTACATAACAGTTCAGTACACTTTTCCTTGTTTCTAACAAAGTTTTTCTGTTTTTCAATACTTTACTTAGCTTTTGGAAGGCAACTTTGACTAAATCAATGCACCTTAGGATTTCAGTATCATACTTTCCATCCTCTGTTAGAACACTTCCCAAATATTTAAATTTTTGTTCTTGTTTAATTTTGGCCTCTCCAATCTGTAATTTGCATTTTGGGTTTATTCTTTTGCTAACAAATATGCATTCTATCTTCTTGCAGTTTAAGTTTAATCCTTTCTTCTTAATTTGCTTCAATACCTTCTGTAGGAGCTTTTTTAGTTTCCTTTCTGTGTCTGCTATTAACACTGTATCATGTGTATATCATATGTTGCTAAGATTGTGGTTGCCACTAATGAATCCTGATAGGACATCTAATTCTTTCTCACTGTATACGTTGAATAAATCTGGTGAGAAGACACATCCTTGTCTTACACCAATTTCTATTTTTGTATATCTGCTGAACTCATTTTTCTATCTGTATGCAGAGTTATTTATAATAGGTTTTTTGTTATTGTAAAATCTGAGAACCTCTTTGCATGTAATAACTCAATTCTTTTAAAGTAGTTCTTTATTAGGTATGTGGTGAAGTTCTATACAAATATGCTATGATGTCTTTTAATTTTAATTTGTAAAAAATAGTTAAAAATAATTACTGTTTAATTATGTCTCATTAAATCTATCCATAACATTTTATGGAAATTCTATTGTAATTTCTGTTTTAGAGATGTAGCATAAATACAACACATCATATACTTTATTATATAAAGTAAAATAACAGTGTTTTATATGAAAATCCATTCTTGAATTATAAAGGGATTTTTTGAATCAGGATAATTATTGTTAAAGATTATATCATTTTATCTCTTGCACATCATCTTTTAACTCAAGACGAGGAAGCAATAATTTTTCCTCTTCTGGCAATTAAATGTTTAGCTATTGAAAAAAAGAATTCTTTTTTATGAAATTATAAAAAAATGTTTTATAGTTTTTGATACTGCAAACTTTATAGATGAAAAATTTGAAAAAAATCAGTTTTTGCTGAGTTATGGTAAAAATGACATTGAGAACTTAGAGCAAATCAATCAGCATTTGATCAGTTTTATTTGATTTTCTGCATTTTCTTGCCTTTAACTTCTGATTTCTTATTCTTATGTTGCAAGATGACAATTCATTAAAATTTATGAAATTGCATTTTCAAAGATTTTCCCTGACTTCATATTGTAAGTGTATGAAAAAAAAATAATGTAAAGTTATCACCTCAATGACTGAAACTAGCAAATAACATGAAAAACCTTAAACTTAAAAAATTACTTTTTTTTTCACTTAGACATTTAAAAAGATTCTATTTCCTGCAATTTAGTCAGTTACTGTTTATAACTTTAAATAAATCATTCTCTAAGACATTCCATTTTAATACACTTTCTTTTTGTATTTTTGACCATTTCTTCATCTCTTTTCTTTGATATAAGGGACAAAAAAGAAAATATAAATCACTTTCTAAACATCTGACTAAGGTCCCACATATCATTTATCTTACTTTGATTCCCATTTATCATTTTATTCAAGGCTTACAGATCTGCACAGTATTTTCAGTTTCTTTATTTCTGTTACTCATTAGATTAATTTTATTGGTTGGAAAGTCAATCACTTATTAATCTTAATAAAAAAGCAAAATTAAAGACACTTCTAATTTGAATAAAATCTATAGTTTGACCACTTGAAAAACATTTTATATGAGTTGTCTGTTGAATATAAAAAGATTTTGACTCAAAATTCAATTTTATCAATAAATTAAGAATTTATCCAAATCTTTATCTTAATTATTTTTCTACCAAATTTTAAATTTTGTAAATTCATTAAAATTAATTTTTCTGATTGAATGAATGATTCCATGTGCTTCAGATGAAATTATTTCTAAAATCATCATTAGCATTTATAGCATTCAATTTAACACAGGTTTGAGATGGAAAAATATATAATAATTCCTTTTTCTAATTAAATGAGGGAGTCTGAAGGCTTCAGATGAAACTGTTTCTAAAATCATCTTTAACATTTATTGGTCAATTGATTCTATTTGGTATGTGTGTTGTGGTGCAATGTATATCAGCTGGGAATGAGAAATCGTTAAGCCAAGTTTGAATTCCAGTCAAGTTCATTACATTCACTTATATGCAAATGCCCTTGGGAAAGGTATGAATCCATCTCTTCTCCCTCCAGCTATCAGTTGAATAGCAGAACAGACTTGGTCCTATAAGCTTCATTGGCAGCCAGTGTACAGCAGAAAGAAATGGTAACCTACTTGTGTGAAAAATTTTCTGCTTAGGCAGTCATAAATTGAAAGAGACATGAACACCCTAGTGTGTATCACGTAGAAAACTTAGCTGACTATGCTTTCTGATCCACATTTAATATATCATTCAATTTAACACAGGATAAAGAAGGACAAAAATTTAAGATGAACATTGAGAGGAGAGACTATTTTTTTTAATCATTTCACACCATGCAAAATGAAAATGTCATTAAGATACTAGGGGTTACTGGGAGTGAAAGAGAATAAGAAGACCTTAGTGAGGAGAAAGGACAATAACAGAACAGGATTCAGGAAGACGGAAGATAGCAACTGATGTTGGATTTAGATTTTTGAAGATTGTAAATGGTAGGGAAGCAAGAAACCAGAAAAGAATTCCACAGGAGAGAAGTCTGAGAAAAAAACTGTTAGAACTGAACATACAGTTGCATCTAGCTAGATCAGCAATAAAACAGTGAGACCTAGTTGCCAATCTAGTAGTAGATTCATGCATTTGAGGTGTCAAGGAGGAAAGCTTATCAGAACAATTGCCATGAAAAAATTTATAGAAAAGACAGAGGGAAGCCACTTCCCTGTGTTGGGAAAGTGACTGCAGTTAAGATTTTTATCCATCATTTTACACAAAAATATTTTTTATTCCTTGTAATCAATTGCAGTGAAATCTAGTGTCCTTTTTTTCACAGTGAAAAGAGTTTATGTCCTGTAATCAGTCACAGTTGAATTTCATATTTTTACAGTTTAAACATTTTTTTATGAATTGTAATAGATTAACTTTAAATCTGTGTCCTTTCATCACAGCAAAACCTTGTAATTGTTATCAATTATAGTTAAATCTTAAATTTTCATATAAAACTCTGTTATTTTACTTTATATAATAAATTATATGATGTCTTGTTTCTATGCACTGTCTCTGCTATAGATAGATTTAATGAGATATTTACAAATTAAAATTAAAAGACATCATAGCATATTTGTATAGAACTTCATCACATACCTAATAAAGAACTACTTTACAAGAATTGAGTTATTACATGCAAAGAGGTTCTCAGATTTTACAATAACAAAAAACCTATTATAAATAACTTTGCAGCAGCAAACTGTCTGCATACAGATAGAAAAATGAGTTCAGCAGATATACAAAAATAGAAACTGGTGTAAGACAAGGATGTGTCTTCTCACCAGATTTATTCAACGTATACAGTGAGAAAGAATTAGATGTCCTATCAGGATTCATTAGTGGCAACCACAATCTTAACAACATATGATATACACATGATACAGTGTTAATAGCAGACACAGAAAGGAAACTAAAAAAGCTCCTACAGAAGGTATTGAAGCAAATTAAGAAGAAAGGATTAAACTTAAACTGCAAGAAGATAGAATGCATATTTGTTAGCAAAAGAATAAACCCAAAATGCAAATTACAGATTGGAGAGGCCAAAATTAAACAAGAACAAAAATTTAAATATTTGGGAAGTGTTCTAACAGAGGATGGAAAGTATGATACTGAAATCCTAAGGTGCATTGATTTAGTCAAAGTTGCCTTCCAAAAGCTAAGTAAAGTATTGAAAAACAGAAAAACTTTGTTAGAAACAAGGAAAAGTGTGCTGATATATGTCCTCCTATATGGCAGTGAATGCGGAACAACTACCTTAAAGATGAAGAAGAATTTTGGAGTAACAGAAAAATGGTTTTACAGAAGGATGCTGAGAATACCATGGGCTGATTATGTGAGTAATGACAAGGTTTTAGAGAAAATGTAAACAAAAAGGAAACTTATACTTAACATCAGGAAGAGATAGTTGAAATTCCAGGGTACATAATGAGGAAAGAGGGTTTGGAAAATCTGATATTCATAGGACAGATTGAAGGCAAGAGGGGCAGAGGAAAACAACACATAACATGTGTAGTGAGTTTGAGTAAATGGATAGCAGAACAGAGTTTAGGAGAAATAACAAAAACACAATATTTTTGAGAGCTACAAAGGATAGGAAATTGTGGAGAGCCATCATTATCCACATCCTAAGGGAACATGGCACATAAAGAAGAAGAATCAATTACAGTAAAACCCTTTTTTAAATCCTTTGTTCTTTTTTATAATACTGAAATATTTTCTCTGTAATTAATTAAAAATTAAGTCTTGTGTTCTTTTTAACAGTGAAACATTTTCTATATCATTTAATCGATTATTGCTTAAATCTCATCTCCTTTTTTTCAGAATGAAACAGGAAGATAAATGGTTATCATTTTATGACTTTCAATCCAAATTTGAAGATGTTTAAATGAAAGAAAAATTTTTCTTAAAATATTTTAAGTCTAAATGTAAAACAACTTTTCTCACCAGAATCTTACACATTTATAAGTCTATTGTTCCTTCAGGCATTGAATATTGCTACATCTGATCCGGCACTTCTGCTATGTATTCAGAGATTCTAGATAAAATACAAAGAAGAATCTGCAATATTATTGGTCCTGACCTGACTTCTCGGCTTCAGTCATTTTCCCATTGCTGTAATGTAGCTTCCCTGTGCCATTTTTATAAATATTTTCGTGTAATTATTCTGATGAACTTTTGGCTATGGTACCTAGATTTTATGAATTTCAATGCAGTACTAGATTGTCAGCTAGATCTCATCATTTTATACTTGAAATGGATAAATGTAATTGTAAGTTCTATGCTAACAGTGGAACTCTTTTCAATGCAGTACTAGATTGTCAGCTAGGTCTCGTCATTTTATACTTGAAATGGATAAATGCGACTGTAAGTTCTATGCTAACAGTGGAACTCTTTCCAATGCAGTACTAGATTGTCAGCTAGGTCTCACAATTTTACAGTTGAAATGGCTAGATGTAACCGTAAGTTCTATACTAACAGTTTCTTCTATCATACTTCTTGCCTGTGGAATGATTTTCTGGCTTCTTGCTTTCCAGTCAACTTTGATCTTCAAAAGTTTAAATGCAATGTCAATCATTATCTTCTGTCTTCTTAATTCTTGTTCTTTTATTGTTCTATTTTCTTAATATTTTCTTATTCCTATATTCTATCACACGCAGTAGCCCTTTGCATATTAGTGGCTTTATTGCCTTGCTGGGTGGGGGAGATGATAAAAAAAGCAAAACATTCTGATAGGGAATATGATGTAATGAAAAAAAATGTGTATTTTAAAAGATAGTTATTAGTAACAAGATTGACGGTTGTTTTGACATCAAACAGAAACAAAATAAGAGATTATTTTTAATCCTTTAATGGATAATCCAAAATATAGATATTTTCTGCATTTCTTTTGTTCAGGACATCGCACATAAACTGTCTTATAAAATAACTTCTGATTTTTGACTGGGATATATAATGAGAAAAGTGGGAATTTTTAGTCCTGCGTATGATGATAAACTACATCAGACAGCAAGCCCTCTGGAGATAGGAGGTTCTGAGAAGCATGCAACCACCTCTTAATTGTTGCTGTTCCCAGGTCCACCCTGACCTGGGGTGGTAGCACCTGTTAGGGTCCCAGCTGTGGGTAAATAGTGAACCCTCAAACAAAACACTATGAAAGTATAAAAGTACATTTTAATAGTAAAAATACAAACAATACATTCTTATATAAAAGAAGGCCAACAATACATATTTATATTAAAATGACTAGCAATATATTTTATCTATAGTTGGAGGCATAAAATTGTGTTCAAAATATATTTAATTGAAGTCATAAAATTGTGTTTGAATTATTTATATTTTGGCATTAAATAACCCATAGTAGTTGGTAACATAAATAAAGCAAGCAACACTAATTTTTGACTGGGACATATTATGAGAAAAGAGGGCTTAGAATATTTGACACTCACAGGAAATATTGGAGGCAAGTGGGGCAGAGGTGAATAGTAAGTAACCAACTTAATATTCAAACAGTCTGTTATATTTTAAACAAAAAACAAGTCCATCTTGAACATCCTATGTTTGGTAGCATCAATTATATGAGATCAGTGGAATGAACAAAGGTTACAGTTTCAACTGTTTCTGAGCTAGAGTTTTATAGACATTACAAAAAAGAAAAAAATATTCTACATTTGCTAGTGAGGATTTTCGCTTTTTCTTTTTTTCTTTTATTCAACCTCTGTTGAGATCACAAAGTGCACATCCCCTCTCTGCAATCAATTGTGACCTTCATAATCTTTTCAATGGCTGTATAGTATGCATGTTACCAGGGCTATATACAGTTTTAAATTCAGAGTTGTCCTTCTCTTAGACTGGTTGCCAATTGAGGTTTGTCTTTCTATTTAACCCATAGCTGGGGAGAGATGAGAGGGATTCATACATTTCCTAAGGGTATTTGTTTAAAAGTGAATCTAACAATCTTAACCAGAATTTGAACTTTGCATGTTTATTTCTCTTTCTAACACCATAATTATATAAATAAGTGTTTCTTTTTTTTATTAAATTCTAGCTTTAGTGATGAAAGCTGGTAAATTATGAATACTTGCCTTGTTCATAAATGAATAAAATTAAAAATATTTTCATGATTTCGATATTTCATAGAGAAACAGAAATTTAACAATCTGGGAAGAAATTTAACAGATGCAGAAAATGTGACATCAAAATGTGAAGGTGTGTTGGAATCATGAAAGATACCTTCCATAAAACAAAATATTAAGAAACAGGAAAATATTGTTAGAAACAAAGAAAAGAGTGCTGAACTGTTATGTAATATCAGTCATCTTCTATGCAAGTGAGTGCTAGACAATAATCTTGAAGATGAAAAGGAGACAAAGCAACAGAGCCATAGTTCTACAGAATCATTATCTTCTGTCTTCCATGAATGGAACATGTGAAAAATGAGGAAGTTTTAAGGAAAATGGGAAGAAAACAATTTTACTTACAATTAGAAAGAGAGAGTCAAAATCTTTGGAACACATAATGAGAAAAGAGGGTTTGGAGAGTGATATACTGACCATGTGTAGGCAGTACAAACACAGAAAAGCATCAAGTAACTTCCCTAACAAGTTTGTCTAAATGGATTTCAGAACAGAGAAAAGTAAGGGGACAAATACTACCTAGAGCTACAAAGAATAAGAAGTTATGGAGAACCATAATCACTTTGGTCTTTGAACAGGAGTAGAGGTTTATTTCTTGTTTACTGTAGAGAATTGGGTTTCCTCTGAAGTCCATTCCTTATCTTTTGCTTTTAGTGCCCCCTTGCATTATATAATTATCTTGGAGAAATTATAATCTTGCTTGGGGTGGTGCCTCTTAGTCTGTGACCTTCTACCTTGGCAGGCTCTTGGGGGCTTGTACACAGTGAATATCATTGTAAAATAAAGGCTTAAAAAGGTGAATAAATGAAGAATCATGTATTATTTATTCTTAATTATTAATTAAAACAAAAAAATAAGCAAAAAATTGCTTCAGTGGTGAAGCGTTAAGCAGAATGGACTCTAGTTACAAAGAATTATTGATTCTAAATTCATGACATTTCTAAAAACAAAATTAATAACTTCAATTGATTTTGGAACTTTTTTATTTTTTTCAAATCAAATTATTCTCTAAATGATTCAAAAACTGAATAAATTTCTTGGTGACACCAGTGAAAATAGGCAGAGAAGGAAAATTTTTCTTCTGTTTTGGTTCATTTCAAGAAAGCCTTCTTTAATGAATTTATCTTAAATAAAAGAAGAGCAAAAGCAACAAGACAGCTATTGGTTTCTATAATGATGGATTTTACAAGAGTATTTTTAGTTTAAATACAAGAGTATTTTTAGTTTAAATACAAGAGTATTTTTAGTTTAAATACAAGTATATTATACATGTGAAGGTTTTACATGTTGAGTATTTTCTTTTCAATGCCACATCTCTTTAGGACATTAACAATTATGGCTCTCCACTGATTCCTTTGCTTTATTATCTGTGAATTTCCATGATTACTTTGGAATGATATTGGAGCTGGCTCAAATTGTGTTTTCCACAGATTTGGATTTAGTCTTGGCCTTCTCCTAGACTGGCTGCCATCCAAAGCTACTCAGTGTACTCTGTGATTTAACCCAAAATTTTAATTAAAGGCTGTTCTCTTCAGGATGTAAATACTTTTGGATCTTCACAAATTTGTTTTTATTATCCAAGAATTTCCATGACTTGTTGCCATTCAATGCTTTACCCCGCAGAAGAAAACACAACACTTTATATCAGTCACAGCATTTATGGGCAAACACATCACCACCAATGATATAGGAAGTTGGTGATGGGTGTTTTTATCAAGTCACGATATTGAGATATCTATCAGAGAGTATAATCTGCCCAAAGCTGGTGAAAAAACAGATGGAATCATACATTTCCCAACAGTGTTTGTGAGAAAGCAACAGTGACAAACTCAACTAAATTGGGAACTAGTCAATTGGGAACTAGTCAATAGCTCTTTTCAAGGCACCAATGATTATATTGAAAATTATCAAGGCTTCATCTAATAATAATAAAAATAAAATTCAAGATAATATTACTACTAATACTACTAGTGGAAATAAAGCAATTGAAATGAAGATGAAAGAAATACTAGTGAAAAATGAATAAGAATTGACAAGGCTTCATCCAAAAATAATAATAATAAAATTCAAGGTAATATTACTACTAATACTAATAGTGGAAATAAAGCAATTGAAATGAAGATGAAAGAAATACTAGTGAAAAATAAATAAGAATTGACAAAGCTTCATCTAATAATAATAATAATAAAATTCAAGATAATATTACTACTAATACTACTAGTGGAAATAAAGCAATTGAAATGAAGATGAAAGAAATACTAGTGAAAAATGAATAAGAATTGTCAAGAAATTTGGATCCTATTACCAAGAATACCTTGGCACTTTTAATAATTTAATGTTTATTATTTTCACTTGCAAATTCAATTAGTGTGATTCACCATTATGCAGTTAGCGTACTTATCATTTTCCTTGTAATAAAAATGCATTTCTTAAAAATCATGTGGAAATGTCATAAATTCTATTTAATATCCTGTGATTATCCTGTCCTGTTTGTCTGTCATTTATTGATGACTTCATTGTCTTTCTTTTATTTTATCTCTTTTTTAACATATCTGAAAGCAGAGTTATTCAGAGTCTGATTTATTTCATGAAACTTACATATTTCTGGAAATTATGATTTTAACTCAGAAACATTCATTCTATCTTTTTGCAGAATAAAAGCTTAAGTCTAATTGACAAAATTCTAAACAAAGGAATTAGCAAAATTTCCAAAAAACAATAAGAAAAGGAAAAGAACAGGGCAAAATAATACTAAGCAAACAACATATATGCAAATCAAATCTAGGCAAAGCAACAGTAATAAGTCAAGATGTCTACAAAGTAAGAATTGCATTCATACACAAAAGGGATGCTATCAAGTGGTTATAGCATTCTGATTTCATGACAAGAAAGAACAAAAATATGGAGGTAAAAACAAGAATTGTTCATTTTATTGTTTAAAAAGAAATCCCAGCATGCATCTGCAGCATTTGTTTATAAATTTAGGGAGGAGATGTTCTTAGTAATCATTCCAACCAGATTGGAACCAACATTTTTTAAGACCCTCTAGAAAAGAAATCCATGTTGGGAATCATTGATCTAAAGAAGTTAATCTTTTTATTCAATTTATTGTTATCTGGAGATATTTCTTTCTTAATGTCTTCTGTTATAGAGTGCTGCACATTCAGGGAAATAAGACTTTTGGCCACAATAAAACACAAGGCATCGTTGTATTTTGTTGATCATTATCTCTTGTGTTTCACATTAAATGTCAAATATGCAATCTCCATTACCCGTCATACAGAAATATGATCCAGTCAGTTTTTGTGTAAAAATGAACTCTTCTTATTCAATGTTCCAGTTTCTGTTTTTCAACTTGCTCAGAATGTATTATGTCCCAGAGTCTTATTCATCTTTTGTCTATAAAATTCCTTTTATCTTCATTGATCATCTTTGGAAACTCATGAAAGTTAGTCTTTTTGACTTTGCTCTCCTGAATTCATTGCTTATAATCATTCCCTTTTTTATTGAAAACAAATAAAGAATACATTTGCATCTCATTTTATGAGTAGATATTTTAAAAATCTTTGAGTCACGTTCTTTTATGGCTCTCATAAATACTGATACTCAGTTTTTGTGCATAGAAATGTTTGTGTGGAGATAATTATGAGAGGCTGTGATATGTGTATTTTATGTTGGAGTATTGCTGAAGTTGTATTTTGGAATACAGTTTGATTTCTTTAAGAAATTGTAGGATATTATATGGATTAATGTCATGAAAGAGTTCTTTCATGTTGGTCATATGGTTGGTTGATTTTGTTTAGTGGAATATCAACCTCTAAGAGTTATTTCATGCTGAAATCTAAATATTTTGAATGCAATTTTATGGCTTCAACTACAGATAAAATGTATTATTAGTAATTCTGTTTTAAATAGGTATTGTTGGTACTTTTTATAATATTAAAATGTATTGCTGGTATTTTTACTATAAAAATGTATTTTTATACTTTCATAGTCTTTTGTTTGGGTGTTTACTATTTATCCATAGCTGGGACCCAAACAGATGCTACCGCCCACACAGTCAGGGGGCACCTAGGAACAACAGCAATTAAGAGGCAGTTCCATGTTCTTCAAAACCTCCAATCTCCCAATCATAGGCCTTGCTGCCAGAAAGGTGGACCTGGGAACAACAGCAATTAAGAGGCAGTTCCATGTTCTTCAAAACCTCCAATCTCCTGATCAGAGGCCTTGCTGCCAGACGTAGTTTATTGTCATACCCAGTACACATGTCATCTGTCTCTAGTTGCTAGCAACAAACATTTGTAGATTCTGTTTTCTTTAGAACTTCATCATTTATGAAATACATTAGAGAGAGCAGATAATTTGCTATGGTCACCGGTTTGAACAAAGCCAGTAAACTCAGACCCTCATTCATGATGACTTTGTGCTAGCACAATTAACCCTGCCCCCTGAAGAGTTCCATCTATACCTAATATTGCTTACAAGGCTTGAGTTAACCTGTGGTGGTGTTTTCAGACACTTTTCAAATGGGCCACCCATTGGGATCACCTCCCCAGGCTGATAACATCAAGAAGTCACCTACCTGACAAATCAATCATGATGAGATTAAAAACCCAGATCAGAAAATGAACATTCTAACCATTCAACCATGTGCTGTATATCATAGATAAGCGTAAACTGTCCTGTAATTAGTTTTGCTTGATCATCAAATAAGCATTATGGAAAAAGATGCCCTTTATGTTTAACTAATTTTGGATATTTTTTATCATTTGGTTTGACTGGGAACAGTACCTGTTTGAATTGATCATTTGCTTTTCCACTTATGCACAAATACCTTTGGGAAAGATATGAAACCATCTCTTCTATCCTAAGCTATGGGTTGAATGACAGGATAGACTGGGTTCTTTAACTTTGGTTGGCAACCAGTCTGCTGCAGAAAGAAATGGCAACCTACTGTGGGAAAAATTCTGCCTTTATTGAAAGATACATGATTGCCCAAGCGTGTACCTTGTATGGCACTTGACTGACCGGCGAGATTGTCCAGAATTCACTGCCATACAAGAGGGTTGATATCACCACATATCAGTTCAGCACTCTTTTCTTTGTTTCTAATCAAATTTTTCTGTTTCTTAGTATTTTGTTTAACTTTTGGAATGCATCTTGCGCTAATCCAATGCACCTCTGGATTTTGGTGTCACATTTTTCATCCTCTGTTAAAAATGCATCCCAGTTATTTGAACTTCTGTATTTGTTTGGTGTGGACATCTCCACTTCATAGTTCACATCTTGGGCTTTTTCTCTTGCTGACAACCATACTTTTTGCCATCATATTATTCTTTCTAAACCTTTCATTTCACTTTTGTTTCTTACTTTGTCTAAGAGGTCCTATTGTTTTCTTTCTGTGACATAAATACACTGTCATTTGCATATCTTATTTTGTTAAGATTACATCTGCTGATAATAAATCCTGATTGGTTTTCAGCTCCCTTACAGGTTGAACAAATCTGGAGAGAAAAAATATTCTTGTCTTACATCCCTTTCTATTTGTGTGTACTTAGTTCATTTTCTATCCATAGGTAGACAGTTGGCTTGCAGTAAAATTTCTGGATTATTATAAAATCCTTTCCAAATAGAATCTAGTTTCCCTAGCAGATCAAATAGATCCTTGTACTGTACCTTGTCAAATGCTTTTAAGTAATCTATAAAACATGAGTGTAGATCCTTGCATACTTCATTACTCCTCAGAATATTTACAAGAAAGGGAGCTGTTGTGAGAGGGAACTTATCTTGAAGAAAGACTTATCAAAAGAAGACTTATCTTGGTAAAAAGAGAAAAAGACTTATCTTGAAAAAGAGAGATATATCTTGGAAAAAGAGATTTATCATGGGAAAAAGAAACTTATCATGAGAAAAAGAGACTTATTTTGGAAAAAAGACTTATAAATGAAAAATTTTGCTTCTTCTTCAAATCAGATATTTTTTTATTCATTTATAAAGGTTTGAAAATCAATCACTTATCAATCTTTTTAAAAAATTTTAATTTGAATAAAATCTATCTTTGACCACTTGAGAAACATTTCATGCGAGTTATCTACTGAACACAGAAAGATTTTGACACAAAATTCAATTTTATCAATAAATTAAAAATTTATCTAAATCTTTATTGAAATTATTTTTTCAAAAAATTTAAAATTAACTCAACTTTCAAACTAAAACTGAAATATCCTCCATTAAACAAATCATGGCATTAAATAATCTGAAAAGCATTGAAATGCTGTTAAAAAACCCCCCAAAACAAACTAGAGATTGATAATCCTTTCTCACCAAATCTTAATACAATGACTTTTTTTCTTAATCCAATCTTCCTCTTTCACTATTTTAGTAAAGAGTTAATCAAAAGTTTGCTCAGCAATATGAGTGTATCATACAAATCTAAGAGAAAATTAAATTTTCTAGTTTCTTTTATTCATTTAGGAAACAGACAGAAAGAAAAAGGAAAGTTTCTTCTACATCATTATGTCATTGTGTCGTGTCTTATAGTCTATGATAAATTAAGTTTTTCATGCAGCAAATGACTTTCTCAAAAACTAATTCAGGACATTTAATCTTTCAGAAATTTGATGGATTAAATAAGATTTGAATAATGAACTGAACTTTTGCAAAGGTGAATAAGTGAGAGAGATTTCCACAATTTTATTTTTATGTCTAGAAATCACTTTCATTTTTCTTTGTTCCAATCAATAACAATTAAACTTTGAAAATTATTAACCAAATGTTGCATAAATATGAATGCAGGTCATTATTTAAAGTAAGAGGGTACAAATAAAAAGATTTAAAATTGAGAAGACTTTCATTTTAGATGTTAAAAATATGAGAGCATTATCATTCCCTCTATTTCTCTTCCTTTTCTCGATGAAACCAAACCATGTCTATGATATGTCTCTTCCATTTTTCTTTGTAATCAAAATCAAACAGCCCATTATTTATTATGTATTGTCTAGACATGACATATGTGCTAAACTAAAAATAGACTGAATTCTAATATGATAATGAGAAAACTTCATAAGTTTGTTTTGTTTGTTTAATAGCATATCAACTCCTTGTTTAATGCTGAAATTAAATTTTCTTGGGAGCTTTGAAGTAATAAAAATATGATATATTTTATTCTGCTTTCACAATTGAATACATGGTAAATGATACTCAGCTTTTGTTCATATAAACGTTTGTGTGGACATAATTACTAAAGGCGGTGATATGTGTGTTTTTTATGGCATAGTTTTGTTGAAGTTATATTTTGGAATACAGCTGGATTTGAGAAATTGTAGGATATTATATGGATTAATGCCATGGAAGTGTTCTTTCATGTTGGTTATTTGGTAAACAGATTTTAGTGAAGTCCCTACAATTTGTTAGCATGTCTTTTATTGTGTATAGTTCTTGGCATGCCGTACAGATTGGAGGTGGGTCTTGTTTTAGAATAAGTGTATCTATGGGTTATTTAATGTTGAAATTTAAATATTTTGAATGCAATTGCATGCCATTAACTACAGATAAAATTGGTCATTTTACTATAAATATGTATTTTTATACTTTCATAGTGTTTTGTTTTGGTTTGGGTGTTCTCTGTTTGTCCATAGCTGGGACCCTGACAGGTACTACCAGCCCTGGTTAGGGTGGACTTGGGATCAACAGCAATTAAGAGGTGGTACTAAGCTCCTCAAAAACTCCAATCTCCCAATCAGAGGCCTTGATGTTGGATGTAGTTCATCTTCATACCCAGGACTAACTTCATAAATAATATAGCCAATAATAAATGCATTAAAAATAAGTTAATATATCTTTTATTGAATTGGTTGACATTGTTAACAGGGAGGTAGTGTTTGATGAGCAGTAGCAAGGGCATTGATATTAAGTTGTAAATTGTTGAGTCATCACAATCTATTTATTGATCCCCTTTTGATCTTCAGCCATTCATTGACTCCTGAATAGTCCCATTGACCCACAGAGGTTGATAGCAACCACTTTTGGGACCGTTTCTTTAGTTGCTTGCAGAGTATTAATGGATTCTTAATTTCTGCATCTCGTTATTTACAATGCTGAGTGAATTATCGACCAGTTCTTGACATTGAGGTTAGCATAGAGGTGAATAATTTGGACCTGGTGTCTCTCACCCTAAAGATGATATCCTGAAAAAGTAAAGTTTTTGATGCTGAGTAAATGATTATATATATGTGAAAATAAAGCATTTGAAATACTATCTGTTTATTGGCTAGACATCTCTTTTGATTGAGTGTGGTGAATGTTGATATATGTAGTATGTACTAAGCTCATCTCAGATTGCACTCAGTGTCACACCAGATCAACAAAAAATGCAAGGTTTATTAGCAGGTTGGCTTGAAAAAAAACTTTCTGGCCACTGGATTCAGATCTGCACGTTACATGCTGTCAGTAGTTGACACTGATAAGTAAACATGTGATTGACCTAGGATGTGTACATGTGGAAAAATCTATATGACAGGCAGATATATAAACACCCACCTGAGAGGGAAAAGAGATGACATAGAATCCACATATGAAGATGGCCCTGTAGCCACTGACTAACAGTATTTAACAAATTTTGAAATTGAATAAAATGTAATGTTACATATGAGAGATTTTCACAAGTATTCAACTGTAAACATACAGTTTGGCCCTTATCTAAGCTTTTCACAGATCAGACAATGATCACCCCACTTTGCATTTCAAATTTCAGGACAAGTAGATGGGCGAGGACTTAGTAGATCATAGCAGAAGTTGCCCCGCAAGAATCACATACCTACCCACCTGGATGTGCAGTCAAAGCCTTGAATAAAACATCTATAAATAAATATGGCAAATAGATTTTGGGTTCAAATTTCTTGGCATGGTGTTTCATTCATCGTTTCACCTTGTAAGCATGCAGTAGGCTCTATTCTAGCTTTCAGCAATAGTCTAAATATAAATATTGTAGATTAATCCACTAATCAATATACACCTGAGGAAGGCAGGTATGCATAAAGGCTGAAACACTGTAATAGCAACAACAATGATGAGGGAAATAGTGTGAACATAAATAGTTTAGATTAATCCATTAATCAATATACACCTGAGGAAGGCAGGTACGTACAAAGGCTGAAACACTGTGATAACAACAACAATGATGCGGTCAATAGTGTGAACATAAATAATGTAGATTAATCCATTAATCAATATACACCTGAGGAAGGGAGGTACGTACAAAGGCTGAAACACTGTGATAACAACAACAATGATGAGGGCAATAGTGTGAACATAAATAATGTAGATTAATCCATTAATCAATATACACCTGAGGAAGGCATGTATGCACAAACGCTGAAACACTGTGATAACAACAATGTTGAGGGCAATAGTGTGAACATAAATAGTGTAGATTAATCCATTAATCAATATACACCTGAGGAAGGCAGGTACGTAGAAAGGCTGAAACACTGTGATAACAACAATGATGAGGGCAATAGTGTGAGCGTAAATAGTGTAGATGAATCCAGTAATCAATATACACCTGAGGAAGGCAGGTACTCACAAAGGTAGCAACACTGTGATAACAACTAAAAAGTTGAGGGCAATAGTGTGAACATAAATAGCATAGATTTTAGTGAAAGTTGAATATATTTATCCTTTACAAAGTACTTATTCTTTTGCTAAGTATTACAAAGTACTTATTCTTTTGCTAAGTATTTTTTACTTTTATAGCTTCAGTCACTTTCCCACCACCATAAGGTTTCCTCTCTCTGTCTTTTCTATAAATACTTTCATGGTAATTCTTTGGATGATCTCTTCGCTATGGTTCCTAGACATTTTGAATTTAAGCACAGTACTAGACTGCCATTAAGATCTCATCAATTTACAGTTGAGCTGGCTAGGTTTAGCCATAAATTTTATGCAAATGTTTTCTTTTTTCATACTTCTTTTCTCAAACATTTGTCTTCAAGCTTTCTAGCCCACTTTAATCTGCAAAAATGTAAAATTTATTATAATTCTGGTTTACAAAGAAATAATTAAAATTTTATTTTGATTACTATGATATCCAAAACAATAAAAGACTCAGTCAATACTAAACAAAACATTAAGCTAAAAACTAAAGGAGGAAATTAATCCATCACCTGTATTGTCCCAAAAAGTACATAGGAGAAACCTCAAGGAAACTAAATAAAAGATTATATGAACACAAAACAATGCAGTAGTTGCTCTCCATGATGAGATTGACCACAATTATGGCATAAAAAATGCTATTCTGATAAAAGGAGAAAACAATTCCCTTCGATGTAAATGTCTAGAAAGCACCTTGATTGCAAGATCACCCACAGTAAATTTGTGTCCAGGTTCTTATAACATTTCACCATTCCTGGCAGATCTTCTAATATCACAGTTTGGGATATCTACTAACAAAAGTAATGGAAAAGAAAAAAGAAAAGACTCTAAATGAATTCAGCTAGATATAAAAAACATAAAAAATTCTAAAATCCACAGTGCCCCCTGTTTGTGTGCATGTGTAGTCATAGCAACATAACAAACTTAGTTCAATGAAGTCCTAAAGGACAAAATGTGTCACAAGTAAACTTTTTTCACTTTGTCATACATTTTCCCCCATAATTAATTATAAAAATAAAAGTTAGTGATTACACTTTGTCTTATATCTGATTATTTGCCAATGTATTTCTCTTTTCATTCAGACAAGTCAGTGACTGGAATTTTGCCAGACATTGGGATACAAATTTGCTCCAATTCTTTTGAAATTGGCAAATTCTCTTGGTTGAATATTTTCTGCCTCTACTAATTTCATTAGTTTGATTAAACAAGTCAACAATTGTATTTACATTATACTATCATCAGGGAATTGTTTGTTTGCAAGGTTAATCTTATCAATCTTTTATTGACTACAGGATGCTGTGGACGGTTGTATTTGACTTTGTGCTGTTAACAGAAGTTGAATGTCAGTGGACCTCAATAAACAAAACAAAATGAAGACTTGAATAGAAAATGAATCGCCGATGTTTATTGATGCATGTGGGTACAAATTTGTGAATGTGTAGAAAATGTTTGACCTCTAGTCTCCCCTTTGTTTTGATGGCTACCAAACATGTCCAAACTCAATGGGAAATGAGAAAAAATGATCATCTCCTTTCTTTCTGGAAGTAAGGTCATAAAATTCATATATGACTGGAAACCCTTTTTGGTTTCCTTTTTTCTTTTGCATTATGGGAAAATGAAATTCTTTATTTATTATTATTATTATTTTTTTTATTATTATTTTATTTTCATTCACCCACAAGGCTTTGTTGATTAGATTTTATTGTTAACATATTTAGAGGGACCAATTTTCCATTTCAAATTTTTCTTAATTCTGTTTCAGGTTTTAAGGAATTTCATTTTCATGGAAAATAAGCCCCTCTACATATTCACTTTGGGTACAAAAAACATGCACAAGGTGCAATTAATGTAGAGGTGACTTAAAAGTTACTGGTGAGGAAAACAGAATTGTCAAACCAAGTTCAAACTGGCACAGTTTTTGTTCACTTTACACTAATTCCCTTGAAAAAAGCATGATTCCATTTGCCCCCTTCTATTGGTAAAATAGTAAATAGCTTACTACTGGTTTCCAAGTATGTCTATCTGCTCATGTAAATTTGTGTCTTGTCAATGTAGCCAACATTTCCTGAGCAGACCTTAGTTACAGTTTCTGGTAGAGAGTGTATAATCTGTCATGACAATAGTTAAACAAAGCCAGTAAGTTTCAAGCCGTCAATCACAATGATTTGTAACTTTGTGCAGAAACAACTATTGATAAGTTCTGAACAGTTCTATTTACCCAATTCTACTTTTACAGCTTTTGGGTCAATCTGCGGTACCATTTTTAATTATTTCCAAATGGTGGTACACACTGAGATCAAATTCAAATGCTGATATTATCAAGAAGTTATTTCCTTGTTAAATCAACCATAGTGAGATTTGAACCAGAGTTTCATGGTCAGAATGCTAGCATTCCAACTACTTGGCCACATGCAGTAAATAGTAGTATAGTTGAAATGACAATGCAACACCATAAAAATTATCTTATTACTAAAACTGCACTTGTAGTTACAACCTTTGTTCTTCAGGAAAAAAACAGATACACGGAAAAAATTCAAGAGAAATATCATTTTTAAGTCACACAAAGCTTAGAAAATATGAGAATTTGGATATAAATAGGAAATACAATTGTGGGATTGTCCCACATTGTCTGTTAGAGAACTTCTTTTAATGCCAGCTAGGTGGCATTGTATAAACCAGTAGAAAAGAGAAGGAGTCAAACCTTCTTTCTCTTTTTGTTCTCTTAACCACAGAATGTGGTAATGATAAGACTTCTCCTTTCCCACTGCTTCTTGGCCCCTGGGTAAACTGACTTTTTAGTCTCAACTGAACCATGTGGTACATCGCGCACACACAGACAGACACACACACAGACACACACTACAAATAATCACACACACACATGCTAAATACTACATATATTCATTTTTTTCTAAGCTGTATTGTTCTGTATATAATATATATAAAATCAAAATATATACTGAATTCACTTATTTAATAAACTGTTTAAATATTCTACCAAATTCAACTACAACTGTTAGACCCTAATGCAATTTGAACATGCAGCTGCAACACAGCAACAACAATAACAACAGCAAGAAAAGAAAGTAATCAGGTGCATTGACAGATCCTCAAAAATAACCTGGGTTAAGTGAGCAACACTGTTATGATCTTGGACAAAAATCAATCACTTTCATTAATCTGATATGTAAGAAGTAGTCATTATTTACACTATTGTCCTCATTTAGAATGGTGAATGTAACAAATCCAACTAGAATTTGAACATGGTTCTTCAATTTCTCATTGCAAGCCACTATCCATTACAAAACCTACATATCCTCCCTTAAGGTGGGGTACTTCTACTAGTAGGCACTTATGTTGTTGAGCAACATTTTTCAAGAAGATTTAAATCAGTTTTGTTTTTCTTTTCATCTCTTAAGTAGATTTTGCTCCTTTCACTTTAGAATCAGGAAACCTTACAATCCTCAAATCCCAAAGTTACCAGAAGAGACAACATATCCTTCTGCAAGACATGGTCTATTTTTGAATCTTTGCCATTACTTCCCAATGGGCATTTACTATGATATAACATTATTTGTGAGCAGAGGAGAACTTTGGAAGAGAGAAAAGGTTGATTGTTATATAATTTATTCTTTCCAAGACAGAGAGAAGCGTGAACAAGATATAATATAATAAATAGTTTATGAAAGTCTCTTGTCCAACCAAGGAAGCTAACCAGAGTAGACCCCTCAAGGGATCACCCAGTAAAATATGTAAAAAAAAAAAAAAAAAAAAAATCAGAGACAAGATAAATAAAATAAAATAATTGGGGTAAACTTTGAACTTGAAATCTTTTAGCAATGAAGTGATTTTCTTTACTGTGAAAACTGGTAAAATAATGAACTTTGACTTATCAATGTCACTACAAAAAGCACTATGCAGCCTTGTGGGTGATGAATTATTTTACACCCTACAAGCTTTTTCTCACAGAAGAAACACTGTAATTGTCTTGATACTCTTTCATGGTAAGTGTTCAGACAAACTACATCTTGTTCCACCAGTTCTAATCTTCATGGCTAAGACCCACCACGTCACGCCCATCGTAGTGAACCACCCTCATTCCCTTTGTATTCCATTGATGAGATGCAATTTTCACTTGAACAGCTTCTTCTCACAAACCGCTGCTTTATGGAACTGACTCCCAAGAGAATGCTTCCCTGATCACTACAATCTTAATCTGTTCAAATCAAGTGTTAACTGTTATCTTTCCCACATATCTGCATAAACTGTGCCTCTTACTCTGTAACCCTCTGCCTCAAGTGGCTTTTGGATCTGGTATAGGGTGTGCATTATTTTTTAAAAAAGGATACATTTGAGCATATAGTCATGTAAAAAAGTCAAGATACTCTGTGGTAACTCTTTCAACATATTTAAAATTATGGATATTCATTTTAACACAAAGCTAAAAATCATGAAGCTAAAAACTTGATGAAAAAATCATGAAGCTAAAAAATATAAGCTAATATAAATAAGTCAATAAAACTGAAAAATATTTTTTTTAATTATTTTAAATAATTTCAAAGAGTTTATTAATAGATATGTAATTCTCTTGTGAGGGAAAAGTAATGAGATCCCTGCATATATTGCTAATTAAAATGCCTTAAATTAGAATCATGTCCATTACATCAGATGCAAATGATTAGAACAGTGATTCTCAAACTTTTTCAGAATTAAAATTTGCTCATGCTCCACGAAATGTTATGTGATAAAAAGTAAATTTAAAAATATAAAACAGAGTGAGGCTTAAAGGGAGATCATCATGGATTCAAAAACAGCATTATCATTGATAACTCTCTATATAGTTACTATATTCTTGATACTAGACATGATTGTTGAAGTAAGTGGGTATTACTATGGTGGGATCAAAAGAGCTTGTTCATGTCACAAATAGCATGATGGAAATTAAAATGTGACCAATAGGTTACAACCTACCTTTTGTGTCGAATAACCAGAAATCAAGAGCCCTGCCAAATTTCTTTTCTAAGCAAGATTACAACAACTCTGGTTTTGTTTTTCCCTTCAAAAATATGGTAGTTACTATGTGACTGCTGCAGATTGAATTATCCCTATCCATATTTAATCCTCTTGCACCAGCCCCAAGACAGCATATAAATCTGGGAAGGGATTTAAAAACACCACTGAGCAATTAGAAATCAGCCATTCCACAGCACAGAAAATAATTTACAAATGGAAGACATTTAAAATAACTGCCAGCAGACCCAGATCAGGCTGTCCTAGCAAGTTCAGCTCAAAGGCAAAACCCCACAAGAGGCGTAAAGAAATCTCCCAAAATCTTAAAATATCACCACAGGGCCTAAAGGTAACTCTTGCCACAGTTGCTGCCAAAGAACATGCACATACTACTTGAAAATACTGAATAACTTTGATTTGAATGGGAGGTGTACAAAGAAGAAAACCTTGCTGTCAAAATAAAAAAAAAATAAAAAAATAACATCAAGGCAAATATAAAGAAAAAATAACATCAAGGATAAAGTTTGCCAAAGAGCACTAAAAGAATGATCCCAGGATTTTTGGAATAGACTCCAAAATAGAATTATTTGGGCACAGTAATAGAAGGCAAGTTGAGTGCAAATCAAAGACAAAAATAGAGCACAAGGACCTTGTGCCAACTATGAAGCCTTGAGGTGGAAATATCACGGTTTGGGTTTGTTTTGCCTGACTATGTCCCGTCAGAGAATCCACCATGAATTCTTTATTGTACCAAAGGATGCTTGAGGGAAATGTGATACCATTTAAAAGTAAATTGAAGTTGAAGCAGAAGTGGACTATCAACATGATAATGATGCAAAACTTTCCAACAAATCAATCAAGGAATGACTCAAAATGGAAAATCAGAAAGTTCTAGAATGGACAAATCAAAGCCCAGATCCTGGATCCCGATCATGACACAGCTTCTCAGTTATAATGATGAAATCATAATAACTGCAAAGCTCTGGCATAATTTCCAATGGGCTGTGCATGTTAGACAATCCTCAAATATCACAGAACTGATAGATTTCTGCATGGAGGAGGAGGATAAACTTTCTTCCAACTGATGTTATAGGCTGGTAGACACTTACAGGAAACATCAAATTGATGCCATTTTAATGAAAGTGGTGGGTGGGGGAAATATTACCTTTTAGGGCAGACAGGGTCTTAAGTTTTTCCTCAACAAAAATTGGCATTTTGTTTATTTTTTTTTTAAATAAATGATAACAAGGTAACATTTTTATTTTTTCCCCATTACACTGCTTTTATTGATATATATATATATATATATATATATATATATATATATATATATATATATATATATATACAGGGGGCTGACAGTATTTTTGGGACACTTTGAAAAGTGTGCTTAAAGGTGATTTTGCTGCTGAGAGCTTTTGTGTTGATGAGTAGGTAGTTCAGCAGTAACTGTCCATTAATGGTATGAACATTGATTGATGGGTTTGTCTTTGTTTTCATGTTTTCTTTATTTTTACTTCAACTTAAGCGACACTATTTTTCGGACATGACCGAAATTTGGGTTTTTTAATGATTTAGTCGTCGAACGTCTACAATATGCAAATTTTCTGCAGGTAAATTGTACCCTGAGCATTACATTTGAGTATCTTTACCATTCACTGCGAAAACATATTAAAATCCTGAAGAAGAATGCATTCAAAAAAAGTCATCAGTTTGGTCCAAAAGAAGAGAGAAGACGGGCTCAGCATCCGAAAGATTGCTGCTGAGATGAAGCTACCAAAGTCAACAGTTGAATACATGCTAAGCACAGACTATGAGTGAAAGAAGAAGAAGAGAGGACGGAAAAAAACAATTTCCAAGAGAACAGAAAGAAGAATGAAGAGGAGTGTTACGAGGTTGTTATCATCTGGAGAAAAGGTGACAGCAAAGAAAGTAAAGGAGAAGTGTGAACTTGATGTCAGTGTTCAAACTGTACAAGGAAAGCTACATGAAATTGAACTTAAGTATGCTAAAATCAAATGAATTACACTAACGAGAAAACACAAGGAAGCACCAAAAGATGGATAACAAACCATGTCGACTTCAAGAAAGTGATATTTACTGATGAAAAACGTTTTAAGTTCGATGGACCTGACGGGTGGTGTACATGGTCAAGAAAAGGTGAACCTGTTATTCTCAACAAGAGACAGATGGGAGGAGGAGGAGTCATGGTTTGGGGTATGGTATTTCTGAATGGAAACTTGTGGCTGGAGTGGTTAAAAGGACGTCAAAATAGCTTGAGCTACAGAGAACTTTTGGAAAAGAGAGCCCTACTACTCATAGAAAAAGAAATGGGAAGTAATTTTATTTTGCAGCAAGATAACTGCAGCATCCATGTGTCCAAATCAGTGAAAAACTGGATGTGTGAAGCAAATATAACTACCCTGGAATGGCCTGCAAGAAGTCCAGACTTAAATTTAATTGAAAACATATGGGAAATGCTTGCAGAGCTTGTTTACGATGGGCCAGAAATAACCAGAGAGGCTGAACTGTGGCAGCGCATACAAGATGCTAAAAATAGACTGCTAGAAACACGAAGAGACCTTATTATCAATATGTATGAACATTATAAAGATAGACTGATAGAAGTCATTGAAAAAAAGGGTGCTGCCATAAACTTTTAGCATTGTTTCTGCAATGTCCGAAAAATACTGTCACCTGTGTATATGAAAATTTGTAAAAAAATAAAAATACTTCTAATTTGAATTCTGCTTTTCCATTTGTAGTATTGAAACAGATTTTAAATGTTATTGCCATTACACAAAAACAGTACAGACTGCCTGTGCTACCTAAAACTTGAAAAAATAAAGTGTCTGAAAAATATATATAGTCATCCACAGCTCATCAGTATAGCTAGACAGCCAATTGCTTCAAGCTGGTATCGAAACCCAACCAATTTGTTATCAGTCAGAGATTCTACCCCCAAGCTATCATCGCATGGCAGAGTAGAAGAGAAATTTTAACATTTTTAATACGTGAAAGCAGCTAGGAGAGTTTGATTTGAGTAGAAGAGCATTGCATTAACAGCAGCAGTCACTATTTACAAAATCACCCCTTCCTCTCTCTCTCTCTCTCTATATATATATATATATATATATATATATATGTGTACTGTATATTTCTGCATATAAGGTGACCTTTAGATAAGACAAGGTAAAAATATATAGCAAATTTTCAGGAATTTATCTTAGACCTGTAGTATAAGAACTGCTTATTGATTATATAAAAATGATGTTATTGAAAATGTTGTTACTTACTGTATCCATAAACAAATTAACAAAACTATATAACTATATAATGCTTTTCCTACACACATCCCCATACTACTTTGCTTAAAAAAGTAAATCATGTTTTTTTCTGAAGTTATTCAACATCGCTTGAAAATGGAACAAAAATTTTAATTTTAATTTTTAGTTCTGAAACATAGTAATTTTTGTGTTGTGATGAAAACATATTTTTAAATAATAATAATAATGATAATAATAATAATAATATATATATTTATTTATTTATTTATTTGAAAGAGAATCAAATATTGATATGACTAAATTTCTTAAAAAATACCTACATAATTCTTGGGGTGTCCTAACATTTTCACATGCCTGTAGGTTTTATTTAGTGCTGAAATACTTGGAAGTCTCAACAAAATCTTGGTCAATGAATTAAATAATTATAAACACTTTCTTCAAATTGAATTAAGAAGGGTTGGGTTGTCTGGATTGATTTTACAATATGCCAATCCCTGTTAGGTTATTTAATGTTGAAATCAGTCTTTTTCTGTATTTGAGTTTATAAGCATTGTTGAGCTTCTTACATTTTCTACACAAACCGGATGTTGACTGCTTGACAACCCAAAGCAGACTGTGTAAATACAGCTTCTGTGCATCAGCTTCATGCATACATCCACTTTAATCAAAACAAAATTAAGCCAGAATTAAGCTCAAAAACCAAAACCTTAATTTCAAGCTCGCTAAAAACTATATATACCCAAACTTAAACAGACCAGCATTTTTATGTCCATACTGACAGGCTGAGAGAGAAGGATGCAACAAAGATCAGCATTTGATATCAACATCGACACACTGAGAGAAAGAGATGCCATGACGATGACCACCATCATCAAGTGTCTAATTTTACCACTCTCTTTTCCTATCGTCTTAGTAACAGCAACAGATTGAAGTTACCAATCTTTGTATATATGTAAATAAATTTTACATTTATTTACCCTGACTCAATGTCCTCTTTTGTTTGATTGCCAAGATGGAGAAGTAATTAACCTCTAGAACAGTAACATCAACATGGTTCTGTCTTCCAGGTTATCCATTTCTGCCTCGACAACTGCATTTACTTGGTTCAGGGACAGGTTATTTATATTTGAATGTCTAAGTATGTCTGGTTTGATAATGGGTAAATATTTTATGTTTATATTTGAGTCTATAAGCACTTACTTAGTTTGGGAATATATAAATATTGGTTAATTATGCATTTAGTTGGTAGGTGCAGCTTTTTGTGGTGGCAGGTTCTTATCCTCCTGCAGGTGATACAGTTGCTTTTTTTTAAGCCCTTCCAAGACAGCTGGAATTAAATAGATATATTCAGCATTATTTGTAAAATATATAATTATATAATATAAATAGCATCTGAGAAAGTTCTTAGAGAATGATATTGTTGAAAGAAACTGTTATTATAGTTACTGTTGCATTGTGGTTAAGAGTTGACAGCAGACAGAGTAATATAGTTATGAATGTATATAATTTTTGTATAGTTGTTAGTTGGCTGATTATTAGTTGATCTGTTTGTTCAGAGCAGCCAATGTTAAAGATTAGAGGAAACTGGGAAGCATTGCTTCATTAAATAGAGAAAAAAAATGAACCTTGTAATAAATTTTGAGAAAATTAGATATTGTTAACTGTCAGAGAAAATTTGACTCATTCATGGTGATATACATGGGAAAAATGTGCAACCATTTCTTCTGACTATGTTTCAAATGCTTTTCCATGCTATTCAACATAATTATCTTGGCAGTGCTGAAACTGCAGTCAGTATTTTAGAGACGTGCTGTGTTTTTATGCTGCCATAGAAAAACTGTTTTTTTATATTTTTTTATATTGTTCTTAGTTAAAAATAAATCCCAAAGATGACACTGATATTTGAATGATAACAAATCACTTACCATTACTGAATTTATATGAACCATTTTCAGAATTATTATTGTTATGGATATTTTTGGCTCCAATCAGATCCATAATAGTTTTAGATGTAGTTTTAATTAATAATTAAAAAAGATAATGACATTATTAATGACAATAACAATAAACTAGATAAAAACAGACATAATGCTACCTATTAACTCCTTAACATCTACTATCCAAAACAATTTATCCATTCTTAACGGTATCAAAATAATTATAACAACATCCCAAACTATTATAAACTGTAACAATTGCTCCTCACAATACAATGGGGAAACTTGTGGAAATTTAAAAAAAAACATATCTATGAACACAAAAAAGAACTTATACACAAAAATTTACTAAACGCATTAGCCATACATAGAAATAAGTTAAACAACAACTTTGATCAAAAGAATACCGCACTTATTAAAAGAGAAAGTAACTTACTTGATGGAAAATTCCTGAGAATGCCATTATTGAATCTTACAAAAATATAAATCTGCTCTCAGGATTTTTTCAAATATCTCCTTTCCTAAAAGAATTACTCCATTCCCAAGCCAGCATGCATGACTATAAAAATATTAAATTCATAACTTCCTTTTATTTAAAATATATAATATATAAATTTATCCCAAATTAATATAATTTAAATATTACTTGTATAAAAAAGTTCAAGAACAACATCATTTACTCACTTTGATTTATTAGACATTAGATTATATCACTTAGCATCCTCCATAATTTACCTTGACATTTCAGTCAACCTAATGAATATTTATGAGCATCTCTTAAATTTAAAAATTTTGAAAAACTAACATTTTTACTTTTGTTTATAAATATTTGTTGCAAAATAAAATTCTTACACTAAAGACCATCAGATGACGAAATGCATTGGCTAAGGTAAGCTTTCTTTTATTTATATTATATCCTTGTAGAGATTTATTTTTACTTATATCTGAAATGATTATACATGCACACATACATACATACACGTTATATATAATGTTTAATGAATATTTAATTCTGTCATATTTAATGAAAGATTTGAAAAGAAAGGTTTCTGCCTAAATATACAGGAAAATATATATATATATATATAGGTTGGTGCAAAAATAATGTTGTTTTTTCACAAACATATGTGAGAAAACGACATTATTTTTGCACCAACCTAATATATATAAATATATATGAAGAAATATAGTCTTAAGGTGTGCTATATTTATGGGATAAAGTGCTCAATATCAGAGATAGAGCATATGTAAATATAAAAGTGAGCATAGAAGTCAACACTTAGAGGTGACAGTCTGTTTCATGCTAGACACAATTGTCAGGCCTGACTATTGTGTCTAGCATGAAACAGACTGTTGCCTCTAAGTGCTGACTTCTAGGTTCACTTTTTATATATATATATATATATATATATATATATATATATATATATATACACACACACATACAAGGTGCGATGGGTAAATTGTCGCCATTTTATGTTTTTAATTTTACACATGTATTTTGTTTGTTTTTGATTTTGTAAACTGCACAGTATATGAGTCTGTGGGGCACTGTCTGTAAGAAAATAAACACCATGATACAATTCAATCTTCTAGATATTTGGAAATGGCATGCTGTACTGCTTGGCATTCATGCTAAACATTTCAGAGTGTTTGGGTGTCAATCTGAGAACAGTGCAGAAGATTCAGAAAGACTTGGATGAGTCTAATGGTGATTACAAAGGTGTTTGGAATGATCACTATGATGGTCACCTTATGCCTCCATTCATCTTCCCACAGGGTCTCAGACTCAGTACAGAGGCCTACATCAAGTGCCTTGAGGTGGTAGTGCTGTCCTGGGTCAAGAGGGTGGCTTCTGGAAGGCTCTATATCTGGCAACAGGATTATGCACCATGCCACACAAGCAGGAGAACCCAGTAATGGCTGCCAGTCAATTTCTGCGACCACATCACCCCTTACACCTGGCAGCCTAACTCCCCAGACTGAACCCCCCTTGATTATCATGTGTAAGGTGCACTTGAGTGAGAAACCAACAAAACTCCTTGTAACTAAAGATGAACTGAAGGTAAGGATTATGGCAGCATTCACCAACTTAAACAAGGAGACTGTCAAGAAGAGTTGCAGGAGATTCTGAAGTCATCTGTAGACCCTGGTTGAAGCCAATGGAGATTTTATTGAATAAATTTACTCTTTAGTATTTCAAGATATTTCTGTATAATTTTGGTAAATATATTTGTTAAAATCAGATGTCAGTGTTATTTTCATTTTTGCATTATTTAAGCAACAATTTATCTATTGCACTCTGTACATATATCACAGTTTTTATGAATGGGTTAGATTAAAATGTTACCTTCTTGATGAGCAAGTAAAAATCCAACAAGTTTATTTGTATATATGCATAGTAGTGAATGTTTTCTTCCTCATTCTTTTGACATCTACCTTTTATATATCTTTTGGATGAAGTTGGAAACACCTAACTGGGCACTTTTCATGAAAAATAATTTTAATTTCCTAGTGGGTTAGTTGAAAGGTATTAAACTTTAAATAACTTTATTATTATAGATGTTAGAAAGATGAAACTTTGCAACAGGATAATTTGATATAAGTTTTAAATGAAGCATAAATTTGATATTTTTTTTATGTAAATTATAAGCTGGCTAAATTTTTACTTTAAGTTTGTTTCTTCTTGGTTGGAATATCAGGTTTTGTTAATAATATTTGTGAAATTGGAGAGCTGAGTTTGTGTTCCATTTGGCTTCCTTACATTCAGTTATACAAAAATATTCATCTTGAAAGAAAGGAAAGGAAGCCTTCCCTTCTATTTTTCTCCTTCCTCCTTTTCATGTGTATCTTACATTTTTGTCTGCATGTATTTTTAAACACCTGACTTTTTTTATAATCATTTCATCCCAAGCAAGGTAATAAAGCCACTAAGACATAGGGGCATAGAATCTGAGAAAAAGGAAACTATTATGGAGAGGGAAGAATAAAGGAACACAGAAAATCAGGTTGGCATTGCATTTAAACTTTTGAAGATCAAAGTTACCTGGAAGGATGGAGCCAGAAGAGAGTGCCATATACAAGAATTGTGTGAGAAGAATCTATTAGCATAGAACTTACAGTTAAATCTAGATATTTCAACTCTAAAATGACAAGACCTTGTCACTAATCTAAAAAATAATTTTAATTTTAATAATTCTAAAAACAATTTTAATTTCTAAGTGTGTTAAAAGGTATTAAAATTTAATTAACTTTATCATTATAGATATTAGAAAGATGACACATTTTAACAAGATAATTTGATTTAAGTTTTAAATGAAGCAAAAATTTTATCTTTTCAATAAAAGATTGAAAGGCCCATTGTACATTCACAAGGAAAATGTGAAATTAAGCGAGAAACGAAAATGCAATATATTTGTCTTTTGATTCTGCTGACACTTGGGACTATTTCTGCTACTTTTGTCATGATATACTAATGGATGAACTTTTCCCTTCAATCAGTGAGCTCTCTAACTGTACTTTTACCCCTCTGCTCATCGCTATATCATATGCATGGCTGCTAAATTCAGGTGAGCTTGAAACTACTAACAGGAAACCCAAAACTCCTCTATTAATTCTAACTGTGACTCAAGTATTAGCCTGTAACAAAAACTTACTAATTTCAAGTTAAATGGCACTTGTTCTCAAAAGTTTTCTTTTATGTATTTATTTTATTCCCTTTTGGTCAAGTGAGTGGCCACTTGGATGATCCTACTTCATAGACATTACTGCTGGTCATAAAAAACACATTTAAGACTCAGATAAAATCATATACCATCCTCTTCTATATGGGTGTCGTGATGTAATCATGTAAAGCATTCATATGATGCACATGTAATAAGCAGTACAATTATATTGAGAAAAAAAATCTTTACTAGATTTTAAATGTATTGTTATGGGTTTGATGTTTGTTAACTACTTGTAGGTTAGTTTGTATGAAAACAAAAATATAATTGCAATCCATTGTACTGTTAACAGAAGAAATATAGATAGCTATGAGCATTACGCAACTTTATTGGCAAAATATTCTATGGCATAATAGATACTTTTCATTATCTACTCACAAATTTTGATCTGGGTAAGGAAAACATCAAACAGTATTGATGTAGCTTCTCATGTCTGTTCTTCTAAATAAAATCTTAATGGTGCTTATCCTTGACATATTTCAGCTGCTAAGTCTTAATTGGTTTGCCAAAGACATTATTTATAGACTTTCTTTGCTTTTATTCCTATTGACAGAAGAAACGGTAGATTAAAGGCTTTCCCATCTTCTGAGATTGATGTTGCTTTGAGATATTATAATGTTTGTGTCTAAAATGGTGTTTGTCAACAAGACAATATTAAAATTATCATCTCTAATGATGATACTGATCTTTGTTATTTTGATTACCGATCTATTAATTCCAAATAACCTTGTATATAAACCATAAGTGTCAAAATCAATTGGTCAATGTACAGTAAATTTTACATCTAGGATTATTATTTCAACTATTTTTATAATGAAGATTACAGAAAGTTGAAAAAATTCTTCTTAAAAGAATACATTAAAGACTTTCCCCATTTTTAAAAAATTTATGTCAAGTGACTTTACTGGTACCTGCCATGTGGTTGGGTCACCAGTCGGTATTAAATGACCCATAAAGAGTTGATATGTCATTAAATAAACAAATCAATCAATTGGGTCATAAACTACTAAACTAGTTCCCCCACCAGGCTTTTCTGGTGAGGTGGGTTGCTAAACTAGGGTTTAATAGCAGGGTAGATTAGGCTCTCTAGCCTTGGGTGTAAACCAGTCTAAGAGAAGGAAAACACTTTAAATTCAAAACCAGTCTGAAAAGGGATGGGCTTTTTCACACCATCTTGTCCTAGACGCATCATTGCTGCTATGGCTACAGTACAGGTGGTGCTTCTATGATCTGATATGATCCTAAAAAGTGAATAATGATTGTAGACGCCATTCGCACATCCCACTGGGGAAGAATTTAACTTTTAATAGGAGCAATTTGGGAATGAGTTAATAATAGAGAATTTCTAGTGAGAAATTGTACCTAGCATGAAATAGTCTGTCGCTTCTAAGTGTTGACTTCTATGTTCACTTTTATATATATATATATATATATATATATATATATATATATATATATATGTATGTGTGTGTGTGTGTGTATGTGTGTGTATTATGGTTACTTGCATTATTTACATTATTTGGACTGTTATCCTCATTTTCATTGCCATATTCACAATGCTTCAGCCATTGTACACTCTTTAGGTGATTGGAATTTTGAACCAAACTCTTTATTTCATCCACTGGGGTAGATTGTTTTAGTACCATGTACCATATGCATCTTCCGGATGTCTTAGTTATTTCCCTTTAACTCAGCTCTCCAAGTTTGGTTCACCACTGTCTGGTATTGAACTCATAACTCTTTGGGTCTAGTCACTGGATCTAACTGTCATTATCCACTAGGCCTTGATATATATATATATATACTGTATATAAAGATATATATATATATAGTCTATCACCATCATCCCAACTATGAAGTGGCTTTTACAATTAAATTAATGAATTGACTGATGAAGGAAGGAAGGAAGGAATGAAATATATAAGAAAATAAAACAAAGTTTCACTAATGTTGCTTTTTGCAGTAGCTTTGGTGTGAAGGCATCTACATTGCATCATCTCTTTTAAATTATTTATCTCTTTTGTATGCTATAGAAACAAATCAACATATGTTTTATTCATATATTATTTTTTTTACTTCTTGCATATTTTTATTGTGTAATATCGTTATTTCATTTATGTGTTAACTTAAAGTCTGCAAGTGCATTTCATTTCATAATATCATTTCATAATATCATTTCATATTATTTTATTTAACAATTTCTTAGTAATTTCTTCCTCACTTCTTCAACTGTCTTTTCATTCTTTTATTTTTCTCTTTCATCAATGCCATGTTCTTTGGAAACTTGTTTAGACCAAATTAATGGCCTTTTAGGCTTCCTCCATGTAAATATGAGTTTTTGAATAATAAGAATTATCTCACAGGGTGGGGTGGGAGCTCTAGATTTTAAAGATGTGTAGGTGAGGGAATGGTCAAAAAAAGTTTTGAGAATCACTGGCTTAAACAGACGAGTACTGAACATGTCTGCTTTCATCTGTTGTTCATTAACTTCAATAATGCATCACTGACTGCAAACAAGATAATTGTAGATGAAAACCAGGATTTAAATACCTATTTTTATAGCAGATGACTGACTGTTTGTGGAAAAAATAAAAAACTTGACACTAAACAATATACGCACTGTCTCACCATCAGTGCATTAGTATGTCTGCAGCCTGATGATGAAAGAAGTATTTATTTTTGGAAGAGGCTATTTTGCTGGTGCCAGTAAAATAGACAAACATTCTTTTAAGCTTATTTTACTAGTCTCAATAAAATAGAACCCCAGGCTGTTTTGATGGTAAATATTTTTATTATTATGAAGGCAGGCAGGTAATGTTAAAAATAACAATACACAAATTTAACGCAGAAGTTTATTTATATTTAAGTGTCAATTAAGACAATTTAAAATCATTTACAGCATCAATTATTAAAACACAAATTAAAATCATTTATTCATCATCAATTATAAAGAGAATATAGAAGTCTCTGAATATTTCAAGTACTTTAGGCATAACAGTGTTTACTAATCCCAAACTTGCCCGTAGGAATGGTTCTCTTGCTAATAATATTCTTCAGGTGCATCCACTGAAGACAACAATCACAGACCACAAAATCCATGTTGTTCAAGTCCTGTCTACCCAGCTCACACAGCTTTTTTAATGTCATCAATCCTCCTATATGGCAATAAATGCTGGAAATTTTCCTCACAGAGGAATAGAAGATGTAGTTCTACAGTAAGATGCTGAGAATACCATGGAAAAAGCATGTGAACAATGAGGAAGTTTTAAGGAAAATGGAAACAAAAAAGACACTTAGAATCAGAAAGATACAGGTGAAATTTCTGGGGCACATAATGACGAAAGAGGGCTTGGAGAATTTGACACTCACAACACATATTGAAGGCAACAAGAAACAGTGAGTAACCTATCTAACAAGCTTGTGTAAATGGATGGCAAAGCAGTGGGAGGGATAATAAGAAACCTTGCTAAGAAGTAAGATAGGAAGTTGTGGAGAGCCATGATCATCCATTTCCTGAAGATATATAGCACATAGAAGATCCTTTCAGAATGTAGACAATTATGGCTTTCCATAGATTCCTTTTCTTAATTATCTATAAATTGCCATGACCACTTAGGAAAGATGGTAAAGTGGTTCTCCATTGATTTCATCATAGTTTTAATTTAGGGTAGTCTTTCTCCTAGACTGGCTGATAACCAAGGCTAGAGAGTTCAGTCTATCCTGCAGACATAGAAATAAAAAAGGGCATTTATATCAAAGTGAATGCAACAGACCAGAGTCTGGACAATTTGACTTCAGCTTGCCGATTTCACTTTCTGCGCTGATAGCAGTCATGCAACCAGCACAAAATATTAATTTTTCTTCATATTTCCTCATTTTTTAAAGTTGCTTGTCTCATGAAGGCCTTAATCTAAAAATGAGATTATCAAATAATTATTTCCCTTTTATTTAGAGAGCAACATTTTAATTAGGCCCTCCTCTATAAGATTAAATTATTTTTTTTATACCATTGTATTTTTCATCTTCAAAAATTAAATTAATTTGTGAATATCTTGTAATCAATCTTTAGATCAATAAGAATGCAATAAGGTGCGTCTGTTTCTGTTAATATTGATCTATTTGAAAATATAACACCTGTTTTTTTTCCTCTAACTGTAGCCAATCCTTTAATTGTATTGTTCAAAGTGGTAAGTAATCACCTTTATCAACAGAATTGCAGACAAATATATGCAGCAGTGTAGTCAAAGGTATTAACACTGAATGCAATCCTTATAACCTGAATGCAATTCTTATTAACCTGAATGCAATCCTTACAACCTATTTAAACATGAAACAGACTGTCACAATTCAATGGTGATACTTATGTCCATAGTGCTTATATTTATACAGGTTCTGTCCCTGATATTGAGTCCTTATAAATATAACATAACTTAAAAAAAAATTCATATATATATATATGTATATTATCATATAATTATACACACACACACACACATATATATATTAGAGAAAAAATTCGCAATAATTAGTTTTAGAAACCAAAATAAACTCTTAAACAAAAGAACTGAAATAATGGGTAGATGTAAGCATGTAAATAAATACTTAATTTGCCATCTAAGCAATAATTAAAAATAAACAAATAAATAAAATATAATATAAACTTTAAATAAATAAATAAATGAAATAATATAATATAAACTTAAAAAAATTATATATAAATAAATAAATGAGTATACACATCTATATATGTGTGTGTGCATTTACATATAAAGAAACACATACACACGCACACACGCACACACACAAATAACTAGAAATGAACAGACCTAACCTCCAATAATTAATACCTCCATAATATATAACACCAAGGCAGAAACAAATAAACTACTAAACATTAAATAAAAATGAAACATTAGATAAATGATAACACATGATATAAGCAAATATTTAATTTACTAAATATACACTATTTAAAATTACATATATGTGTGTGTGTGTGTGTGAGTATATGGGAGTATGTACTGTATACTCTATATACATACATATGTATGTATTTATGTGAGTGTATGGGAGTATGTACTGTATACTCTGTATACATACATATGTATGTATTTATGTGAGTGTATGCGAGTATGTACTGTATACTCTATATACATACATTCAAACTCCAAAGAAAATTCTCCATAAACGCAACCAACCATAATCAATGCTCTAAAAATAGAAAAAAATACCTGTACCATTTAAACATTAGTTAATTAATAACAAAGCACAGACACTTGTTACATGTGCTTGTGTATGTGTATATATGTATATGCATATATGTGTGTGTATTTAGTGTGTGTGTGTGCGTGCAAGTGTATAAATAAAGGCATATGCAAAAATTTAATTATAAACCTAAACTCGTACAATTAATACTTTAATAGTACTTAAGATACCAAAAAAACAAATAAGAAAATGAAATAATAGCCAAGTGAGACATATATAAATATTTACTTTATTATTTAAGCATTGAAATTATTTATTTAAAAAAGAAATACAATTTTTCTAACTCTAGAAAAGACTAGAACGCTCAAAAATTAAAAATAACATGTCTAGAAAAAAAAAAAACGGAAATCAAATAGCAACAAATGACTACGATTGAAAGAAAAAGAAAAAAAACCAGAGAGGAAAAAGTTAAAGATTGAGTGTGAAGTGGGGAAAAGAAAAAAAACAAAGAAAAGGACAAAAAATCACAACATACATGTATGCACATCCATGCAGAGAGGCGCATGGGCGTGACCACACATCTGTGCAAACAGGTGCATGAATGCACAAACACACACACAATATAAAAAAACTTGAACCAATGATACCAGTGCATATAAAAAAGAAGTCGAGAAGTATAAGCAGTCAATTGCTGATAACCCCTGACAAGTGGACTGATAGGGCTGAAATACAAAACTTTGGAGTCAGGATGCTGAAGGTTCTCCTGCTTGAGTGCATGGTGCAGAAACCTGTTGCCAGACATAGGGTCTTCCAGCAGCCACTCTCTTGATCTAGGGCAACACTAACTCCTCAAAGCACTTGATGTAGGCCTCCAGGTTGAGTCTGAAGTCATGTGGGAAGATGAGTGGCGGCATAACGTCGACATCACTAGTGATCACTCAAAACACCTTCGTAATCACCATTAGACTCATCCAAATCTTTCCAAATCCACTGCACTGTTCTAGCCTAACACTCTGGAATGTTTGTATTGGAGATTCTAGTGTGAATGCCAAGTAGTAACGTATGCCATTTCCAAATTTTTGACAGAGTGAATTGCATCATGGTGCTCTTTTTCTCAAAGATGTTGCAAAACTGATCTTACTGTACTGTGCAGTGGACAAAATCAAAAGCAAACAATGGACATGTGCAAAATTAGAAATATAAATGGTGATAATTTATCCATCTCACCCTGTATATACATTTACTTTATCATTTCACCCCAAGCAAGGCAATAATGCCACTAAGACAAAAAAGGTGTTACTGAGTATGAGAGAATGAGAGAATATGAGAAAAATAAAACAATTATTAAGGGTAGAGAACAATAAAAGAATAGGAATTAAGAAGACAGAAAATAATGATTGATGTTTCACTTAAGATCGAAATGGAATGGAAACGAAGAATGTTTCAGAAGCGTGAAGTGCGAGAAAAGAAACTGTTACCATAAAACTTACACTTAAATTTAGCCATTTCAATAATAAAATGATAAGATCTTGCCACCAACCTAATACTGCACTTAAATTCGTAAAGTCTATGTCCCAAAGGGGGAAAGCAAATTAGAATGATTACGATGAAAGTATTTATAGAAAAGGCACAGGGAAGCTACATTACAATGATGAGAATGTGACTGAAGCTGAGATGCTAGCTCAAGACCAATAGTATTGCAGATTCATCTTTGGATTTCATCAAGAATTTCTAAATATATAGCAGATGCACCAGACCAGATATGACATCAATATTCAAAGCATAGACAAAGTGGAAGACTTATAAATATGTAAGATAGATTCTGTTGAGAAAAACTGTCTAGCACAATACAGTGAACCAACTTTCCTAGCAAAAATATATAACATAGGCCAAAAATTTGGGCCTACTCTGGATTTTGAAGAATTGCCTAAAAATTGAAGGTTGTGTGCCTTTTCCAAAACTAATTTACTAGCTCACTTCAAGACAGAGGGATTTTCTCTTTCTGAAGAATTTTATCATATATTCAATAATAATAACCAAATTAACCTATTACAGAATAAAGTTTTTTTAAAAATCCAATAGCAAAAATCCAAGACAATTGGTGGAGGATTAGTTAATTTATTGAAGTAATAACCATTTACAAAGATCAGTTTAATCTGCTATAAGCCCAGAAAGGAGTGAAGAAAATTGTTTTTGTATCAATCTTCAAAGTTGGAAGAACTTGCCTGCCTTGAAAATCACCATTGAAAATCTTTGTTTGATTTTTATCCAGGATTGAACACCAGCTGCTGATATCAATGGAGAAAAATGCAAATGTTTCACCTGCGAAACAGACTAATTACTTTTTAATTAATTTTATTGTACACTGAATCATAGAAAGAAACATAAATGAAGGTGTGTATTTGTGAGCAGGCAGTGTCTAGAACATTTTAATAATATTCTGAATTCAAATTATTATTCATATTTCTTATCAAAATCCCAAATAATGAATATTTAAATGAGGTATTGATTTGAATTCATATATTTTGAATAATAAATAGGATTAATCAAGAAAATTGAAATTTTTCCTCATGAAATAAAATTGGGATTTTCTCACTGTGTACAAAGACAAAATGTGTGATGTTGTAGTAGGAATGAAGATATAAGGTAGGTACCTTGTACCCTTTCAATTTGTTACAGGCACCTTTTATCCTTTCTAACGGCTACAGGCACCTTGTATCCTTTCTGTTGGCTACAAGCACCTTATACCCTTTCTATTGGCAACAGGCACCTTGTACACTTTTCTTTTGGCTACAAGCACCTTGTATCCTTTCTGTTGGCTACAGGTACCTTGTACCCATTCTATTAGCTGCATACACCCTGTACTCTTTTTATTGGCTGCAGGCACCTTGTACCATTTCTATTGGTTACAGGCACCAACTTTCTGTTGGCTATAGGCATGGCATAAGCTTTCTTTTAGCTACAGGCACCTTGTACACTTTCTGTTGACTGCAGGGACCTTGTATCCTTTCTGTTAGTTGCAGGTACCTTGTACACTTTATATTGGTTACAGGTACCTTATATCCTTCTATTGGCTACAGGTGCCTTATAACCTTCTATTGGTTACATGGACCGTATATCCTTCAATTGCTTACAGGTACCTTGTATCTTTCAATTGATTACAAATTTCTTATATTTTTCTACTGGTTACAGGTACCTTATATTCTTCAATTGGTTACAGGTACTTTATATCCTTCAATTGCTTATATTGGTTACAGGTACCTTATATTCTTCTATTGGTTAACTGAAAAAGGGGGGAAATGTTGAAAGACAAAAAAATACACTCTCTCATTATTGGTCACCATGAATAGCAATGGGAGTTTGAAGATAAAAAGAAATGATTGCAGCTAAATTGACATTAAATACAAAACAAAAACGGTGAATGTCAATAATTGGAAAATGAAAAGATTTACTGTTGACATTTTGGAGATGAGAAATCATATATGCTTTGAGTAAAAGATTGGTTAAAACATTATTACTGCAGCACTAAAAGCAGATACAATGAACTAAATGAAAATAGAAATTCAAAGTGGGCCACATTAAAAGAAACTTTAGTAACATCAGTAAACAAAATCATACCAAAAATAACTCTACAAAGAAAAAATGGAGAGGGTAACAAATGAAATTCTTGAACTGATGAAAAAGCGACAGCAAACAATTCCAAGGTATGACACAAAATTTAAGAGAATTAAAAACAAAAAGAAATTAGAAACAAATGCAAGCAGGTAAAAGCAGAATGGTACAAAGTATGCAGAAATAGAAATAATGAGTTTCACAGATACAGAGTTGGTGCATACTACCTCTGAATGCCTCCAAATGGGGAGGAGCCTGATGGGTAACCCAGGCAATGACCCTCACTATCTTATCAACATTTGTTTTTTTCTACCTACATTTATATACATTACAAATTAAAATAAGCACAACTGACTATTAAAAATATTTGCGGATTTTGATGTCATTATGTTTTTTGTTTTTGATCTTTTTGTTGTTTTTTGTTTTTCATCTAAATCCGTGCATTTGTTTTGCTCAAGCTAAGTTTAAAAAAACACAATATAAAATTCACTATTTTTTATCCATAATGTCAAATGTGTTAAATTTGTTCAACTTTTTAACAAGAGAAATCTCAAGTTGATGTTAAAAATTACTGCAAAACATTGTTGATTTATTTAAGATGGAATGATCTATTATGACATGTCTCTAATTTGTATTTAGATACATTGTAATTATTTTCAGTTTTTCTAGTTGAATTTTTCAACTATATTGCATATGATCAATTATTTTACATGATTACATTGCAATAAAATTTGTATTTTATATGAATACTACCTTATGAAAATTGAGATGTGGTAGAGTGGGGGCCCTGTATTTAGTAGGATCCCACAAGACCCTTGCACCATCCCTGGGCAGATATAAAAGAATAAGAGTAATGAGAAGACAAAATAAAAGATCAACAGGATACAAAAAAATC